>CM018698.1:78180906-78648121 GCA_009363875.1 Mikania micrantha
ATGTTGCTTAGTTCCTATATCTTAAGTTAGCAATTCGTCTTTAATCTGGACTGCTAGCTTCTTCTAGGGTTTTCATAGCATACTTTTGTTGATTTATCATCAAGTTATTCTGATTGCTTCTTTGATGCTATCTCTCTATTTATCTTACCCCCCAGTGTCATCTACATTGGATTGACCTTCAATTGTCTGTCATTCAATTTAGATTTTGCATTGTAACCATCTTTTTGAAGAAGAAGGAACAACATTGGATGATATATCAGCTCTGATGAATGAAATTTAGTTATTCTATGATGGCTAAAATAGAGATTATAAATGCTAGAGAGAAGAAATGTGACTACTATAACACCAGAGACTCATTGCACCAATGTTGGAGTTGGCGTATACAAACTAGTCAAACCTTAACAGAAAAACTGCATACTGCTCACTGCATTATGTATAGGTTTAGTTAGTAATCTAGGCATTATTTGATTGTTAACACCATATTGGCCTAACTATAATGACACTAATTCCGGGTAGTTTATGTGTTTTGTAATAGGGCTCATTCTTTCTTTTCTTTTCTTTTTTTGTCCCCATTTGTAAAATTTAAACATTTGATAGAGTTCTACCTTCTCAACCGTCAATGTGGATTTGCATATGTATATTTTGAAATGTAATTTTATTCTAGACTTTGAAGTTTGATGTATCTTTGCAACATTTTTTATAATTTGCAACGTATTTCTTAGACATGCTACTAGGCAGAAGATTAAAGCTTTTTGTTTTAGTATGATTCATTTTTTCTAAATCTCTTTGTAGTACGTGCTTTCAAGCATACAATTTCTAACACCATTGTTCTCTCACCGGCTTAGTGGAGGTGGGAAAACTGTTCTTTTTACCAGGTAAATGCTACAACATATATTTCCACTTTGAGCAATTAGTTTGTGGTCGTCCGAGACTTTTTACCTATAAAGTGATTGTCTATATGGTTTATGGTTTCTTCTCAAATTATATAAGTGCCACATTTTATTTAATAAACTAAGAAACATAGTGAAATCCCACTCAACAGTAAGGTCTGTGGAGGGTGAGATGATGGCAAACATTTTATATTTTTTAATACAAAGTTGATATAATTTGTTGTAAATATTGCCATGTGCCAGCTTCGTGATGGATCCTCTCATCAAGGTACTGTTATTTCAATGGAGCCCAATGAGGGTCTTTTTGTGCTCAACTTAGATACCTCCAAGGTAAATTGCTGTAATTGGACATCGTAACCATAATATATAATCTGAATATTGTGTTCTTCAGTTTCAGATTTTCGTTGTAGCTATGCATGAATAATGATGACAAGACAATTTCGACGACCCATGTACTTATGAATAGGTCATCTTGTCGCTGGGTTACGGGATAAATGGAAACCATAGCTTAAAGGGGAAGGGGTTGAATATTTAATGCTACAATCTCTTCAATCTTTAATATTCTAAAGAATTAGATTATTATCCTAATAATCTTGTTAATTAAATCAAAATTCAGGCATTAAATTAATTTATAAGAAAATGGCTACAAGTGCTTGCAGGTCAACTCAGCCAGACCCCTTTTGACTCGTTCTAATAAAAGACCAGTTTCAACTTGAAATGTTTTGACTCTTATCTAACTTGTCCATCCTGGCATCTTGCATCTCTCTCTCTTAAATAATCCTCTTAAAAGTGTTTTTTTCTTCCAGAAAGGCAAGATTAAAACGGTTCACCTTGTAGACGTTCCTGGCCATTCACGTCTTCACCCTAAACTAGATGAGTATTTGCCTCGGGCAGCTGGCATTGTATTTGTTGTGGATGCTGTTGAATTTTTGCCCAACTGTCGTGCTGCGTCAGAGTAAATTGTTTTATAGTTATTGTTTACTTGCAAACCTGTGTGTACTTAGTTTATTATTTGTAGAATACACTAGTGGATCTGCTAATGTTTTTTTGTTTGCTTATAAAAGGTATCTCTATGACTTTTGACAAAGGTAAGTGTCGCGAAGAAAAAAATTCCACTTCTTGAGAAGTTCATCAGAAAAGAGTTCATCAGAAAACAACTTGAGAAGGAAATGCATGTCATTACTTTTTCTTAATTATAACTTTCACCCATTTCAAGTCCATTTTTACCTCTTTCTTCACTTATTGAACCATAGTATTTGCTTCTTTGTTGTTAAGTAGCCATCACTCATGTAATAATTGCCACAAAAATATTTGCGCGTAAGAATTAACTGGTTTGGACTCACTACAAATAAAAAAGCTAAGAAAGGGTTCTATGCCACTCATTTTAAGCAAAGTGAGCTTCTGTTATGGCGTTATGCATAAATGATTGTTTGGTAATGTTGCTCAAGTAAGGTTGACCTACACATGTTGTGTGTGTATATATATATATATATATTACACTTATGTTTCAAGTATGATTACAAAAACTATTGTATTAAAGTAATAATGTAATTGCTTGACTCAGTTTCCCATTTGGTTGTAAGCTAAGTTTCAAATTTACCCATTTGACCAATTTGGAATTACACTTATTACTCAATGAGACTCATTCTGTGAGTCAAAAGCATTATCAAGTTTGTTTACAATCATAAAAGTGCGTGTTTGTGGGTTTAATTTTTTTTTTAAATTTAATTTACAGTGATAAGCTTAGGACATAAAGGAAAGCCGTATCAGACGCAGATATATCAAATGAGTTCACTCTGGGAGTAACTGGAGAGGCCTTTTCATTTTCTCAGTGCATTAACAAAGTGACCGTTGCTGAGGCTGCTGGGTTAACCGGCGAGATAGTAATGTATGAAATCATTAGTCCCAATTGAAATATAGAACACTGAGTTTGAAATGTGATCAGCAGCCGCGTGTTCACCCATTGTTAGTATGAATTGCTGAAATGTATCCATAACTTGTTGAATTTGCTGGCTGAAGGATATGTGCTGACCCTGCATTATATCACATATCTTAAAAAAACATATAATAACTTAACAAAACTAGCATTACAACCCATATGAAAGGGTAGTTTGAACAAAATCTTGGTTTTTGAATGTACCAATTCTGACCCACTAGAGAGAATAATCCCAGCACCAGCAGAGGCATAATTCAATCCGCGCATCATATCTTTTACAGACCAACTTTTAACCTAGGTAGCTTGGGACGAACGGAAGGCCAAGACGCAACGCTGATTAAAAAAATACAAAAAAAATGGTTAAACTTTGTTTCAAAATGCATAACTGAAAGGGGTATGGTTAAGCATTTCAAAATGCCTTCAACAACTATGGTTGTTATTACATATCAACCTCCTATAGGCCCCACCTAAACACATTTTAATTGATTTATACCCTTCAATAAAAAACCCAAATCACTGCCATTTTCAATCAATTCGCTTGTAAACTGTAATGATAGTAAGTGGCAAATAGTAACTTTACATTGTTATAATTTTACAAGCAAGCCAAGTTGCATCTGCAAGGTAATTTACTGACGCCTTTGATGTATCCCTTCCAAAAATGACCTCTTCTGCAGCTCTCCCTCCTAGTAAAACCTATTAATGTTTGGAGTAAGTTGATATGCCGTTAATAAATAAATATATAAATTTAAATAAAAAAATTAAAAGAAAAACTGAATTCACACCTGAAGACAGTGAAGCAACTGTGGCCGGCGTTCAAATATATACTTTTCATCGTCAAGTCGATTGAAGACAACTTGTGACAGAGTCTGCAAACATACACAAACAAGAAAAACTAGGTAAGAATTAGTTGAATTTCTGTCACTTTTTAAGTGTTAAAATTTCAATACTTCAAATATTAACAATTACACTTTGTGGGTCCATTTGTGCCACTTTTAAATGGTGTAATGTTTAGTTCCTTTTAAACATCCAACATTTTCATTTTGTGGGTCCCATCTTTTCCATAGCGTTCAGTTACAAAGAAAATGAGCGCACCTAAGTTTCAAAATGATATTTCAGGTCACCTGAGTATCAATTTGGTTCCATTTAAGCCAATTTCAGCTAATAACTTCCCAAATAACTTTACAAGTCATTTTCATGAACTTGATGTTGAAAAATTGCATACTTTTGGCATTAATTAGCATGAACAAAACCAAATTGAACCTTTGGTAACCTGTTATGTTGTTTTGGTACTGGGGTAACCTATATACATTGTACTCCCAACTGTAAATATTTCAGAAAAAAGTGTTTTTGGTCGACCCAATCCGTTTGACATGTACCAAATATACCTATTTGGAATATAATGAAAGAAGATCAATAACAAGTAACATTGAACCTGGCCACGAGGATGATTGATATGCGGTCACAGGGTTCAACATCTGCATTCTCTGTTCTCCTTATAAGATGGGAAGTCAATGCGGTACCCACTTCGGTTGTGGCTCGACGGCATTGACCCTGATGACCCAAATCTAACGCAACACGTTTAGGGCCCACGGTTAGCCGATCAACAGCTTCACCTACATCTGACTGAAGGATCGACTTATGTTTATTTCTCACAGCTACAAGAGCAGCCTCTTGGAGAAGCTGAGCCAATTTTGCACCACTTTGGATATGACTATATGAGTTCTGGAAATGATTATACCATGTATCTTATGTTAAATTTTTTAAAATTGAAAACGTAAACCTCATAGACATGACATCATACCATTACTGTTAAACTTTTTTTGTGAGCCAAAAGTTATAAAAAGGGCATAACAACAACAAAGAAGGATGTACCAGAAAGGTTTTGGGCAAAAACTGACAAATCAACTGATTCTGATAGCTTCACTTTGCGGGCATGAACTTGCAATATCTCCAACCTCCCTTTGGCATTAGGAGGACGAATTCTTATCTAAAAATATACACCAAACAGGGAAAATGATTACAGAGAAAAAGAATGCAAGAGTCAGACAACTAAAGATGAAAAAAGAAATTTTTTCAACCAAAGTTCCATGATAAAATACGGGTTTCTAAGAAAGTCATAAGAACCATATCAATCATTTCAAATGCTACAAGCAGAAAAAATTGCTATAAATTTGCAACAAAATTCATTTAAATTTCAAAATTTGGGCTAACAGTTCTCACCTCAAAAATTAAGTGTCTCTGTTTTTGTAGCAAATGATTCTGCTCTTTTCTTGTAGCTTTGTTGTATGTGATTGAGTATAAAAAATGCTCACAGCTTAAAAAGAATCCACTTAGTTATCAACTTAGCACTTTATTTCAAATAAGTTGTAAAAAGTTGCTAGTTGCGACTTCTCTTTTTAAAAGTTGAAATGGAGTAATTTTGTTGATCTAATTTAACCAGGAATATAATTGTTTAAAGAAGTTATATTGATTTCCTTCTGATTGCAACGTGGGACCTCTTAAATGATCAAGGCGTATTAATATTCAATAGAGATGATGATTATAAACGGGTCAATTTTTTTTAACATATCAAAAGGGAAAATGAAAGAAAATAAAATAGCTGAAAAGAGTACAGGTCAAACAAGTATAGAGTCACCTAAAGTGCACTTTTTAATGCACACAAGCTTTTAAATCGCTTGCTCAAAGCTACTAATTATAGTTGTAATAATATAGTTTTTAGTATCCGTATATAACTCATTGGCAGAAAAATGTATGCGAATCCACCTGATCAGTGTCAACAATTCAACATGACAAAAAAATACCCATTTTGACACATTACCCAATTGGCAAGATCCACCAGTTACCTCTAGTATCAAGGAGAAAAGTTCAAAGTTCAAACCTTCCGATCAAAGCGACCAGGCCGAAGAAGTGCAGGATCCAACAAATCCTTACGATTTGTAGCACCCAAAAATATGACACCTTTTCCTGTATCAAATCCATCAAGCTCTATCAACGGCTGATTCAATGTAGTTTCTCTTTCTTGTGTGGCAGCATTGTATAGATCGTCTGTCTTGTCACTGAATATTCCTTGGCGCCTAATTATCAGAATAAAAGATAAATATATTAGGGCTGTTAAAAATATGAAAGCATGCGTTTGTTAGATTGTAACGTTAATACAAAAATTTGTGTTGGGTAAAGTGTCATGTAAAAAAGAGACAATGTACTCCCCTTGGTTTTAAAATTGCGAGATGCGCTCCGATGCATTTCATCGAAAAATCTGATGCGCGATGCAAGTGCATCGCATCACGTATGTGATGCGTTCATGATTAAAAAAAAATACTAAAAATTTATTTTTGTATAATATTTTAACTTGTTAACTTATAAACACTAAAAAAATATGAATGTAAAATAAATAATTACAAAAGAAATCCAAGGTACCATCAAAGAAGCTTATATACAATCAAAATATAGCTAACTCTTAATGTATAGCAACTCTATTCATAAGGTAATAGAATAAATAAATTATAAAAGCTTTTCTCTAAATAAAACAACAAAAATAAAAAATAAAAAACCTAAAAAGTAAAAACGTGACTTTGTTTAATAATATAAACTAAAGAAAAAGGTAGATAGATATAAAGAACAATGCTAGGGTTTTATAAGATTTTAGCCATCATCGTCACCGAGGTTTCTCCTCTTCTTCATGGCTTCATAGACTTAGTCAGACTCTTCTCCGACGATTTTTCTCCATGGCCGCATCATGTAAACACAACACACAACAAGAGTTCCAATGCAATTTGATGCTTGCATCCTCGTAACAACGCAATATGTGCGCATATTGCACGCAATTTTAACCAAGGTACTCCCTCCATCCCAAAATAAAATCAGCAAGTGATGACAGTGAATACAATGTCTAAAATATTCCTCAATTGCGGCATAAGAAGTTCAGAGGACCTGATTGGTGCAATCAAGATCTTAAAATGTCTACTAATGGGCACACAAGCAATTCTGCATTAAAACTTGACACAATATAAATTTGTGTTTGTTTTGGGACATCTTAGAAGGAGAACTCTTGCAGTTGTTTTAAGACAGGGGAGTACTAAACAAGAATCTAATTCCTATATGTAAAATTTCATTGTTCATTAAAAGCATTGTAAGAAGTAATAAACAAAGTAGCCGTATGTCAATATCTAGGTTATCTCTCGTATAGTTGTATGTTTCCTGATAAGAACACATCACCTTGTAGCTAGTGCATCAATTTCATCAATAAAAATAACAGATTGTTTGTTGACCTGCAGAAACCAAATGAGCAATTCTTTATCAGTACTGTTCTATACCTGCCAGACAATTTAAGGTAACAAGTCACTGAACGTGTCAAGGCAGTGCATTCGTAAAAGCCAGATCAATATTCAACATTTTTATCTTAGTGGTGTCAAGATGACCAAAGATGATGCAAGTCCCATTTACTAGTTGTAAAAATTAAGATGTGGCCCGCAATGTGGGGAATGGAGGTAGCATAGTGAACGTCTTAAATTAAGGTAACGCCAACCAAAAAAGATAAGCTTGCGCAATAAAAAAAGAACCATGTTTTCATGAATTAAAAGCTTATACCACTAAAGGCAAACAAATATGGATTTGCTACAAATTACACATGAAAGTTTCTGATTGAAGGACTTTATATCAAGATCACTTTATTTATTAAAGTTCAAAAAAAGGCTTTAAAATTACATCCACATCATTCAAGAGTTTAAAAAGTTTCAAGCCATTTGCTTATGAAAGGGAGGATTCAGATTATGATTTGTCTATAACAGATAAAACAGGAAGAGGGAAAAAAAACTTAAAGAAAAAGGGCAAAGTGGTTTAAAGGTTTGAGAGACATCATAAACTAATGGAAGAGTATATTCAGATTATAATTTATCTATGATAGGTCAGACTAGCAAAATATAAAAACCTAAAGAAATGGGGGCAAAGGGGTCTGAAAGTTTCAGAGGCGCCTAAAGTGTATTTTTTATGCTTCGTACTTCCTAAATCATTTTATTTGTAAAGTACTTTAGTATAGGAAAATGTATCTGTTGGGTTAAAAGCTGTTCACGGATCACGGGACAGCGGGTCAAGCGGGTCAGTAAGTTGCGGGTAAAGAAAATAATTTGTCCAGAGGTAAAATGGTCTTTATTGGATATTTTGGACATGGGATGGTTGCTGCACATGTGGAAAAATTAGATCAACATGATCTATATTCTATACGTGTGAAGATGGAGATTTTTAGCATGCCTATTTTTAGGATTTTGTTTTCATTATAAATAGACGCCCCATTTGTGGTGCACGCATATAATGTATATATGTGTGTATGGCCTTAAGGGGCAAAAGTAAAAGTGCACTAATTTTAACGTTATTTCAATTATTTTGTGAAAATAGCGTTAAAATCATTGGGATTATCAACTTCAAACGATAACTTTGAACCGGGGACTCTTTCGAAGATAGGGGTAAGGTTTGTATCTATCAAATAAAAATACACAATGGTGTGTGATAGAGATTAGAATTATATTTAGTATGTTAGTTAGTAGTAGTAGGTTCTAGATAAGGGTAGTTTGGTAATATTAATATTTAGGGTGTTTGTTTGAGTTATAAATAGTGGTGAGGTTTATGAGTTGGGCAGGAATATATTTGGTTAAATGTATTGGCTCCTGCTGTGCAGTGAGAAGGGTGTAACCCTGGACATCATCTGATGATGATTTAATGGTTTCTATTTTCATTAGCAATACAAATCGTTTCTCAGATTTCTTCTTAATCGTTCTCATTTCAATTCCTATTATCCATTGTGTGTGATTAGGTTCTCATCATTGGTCCGACCTGCCGCTTCCTTTCCTCTGCCAATTTCAAAATTGATCGTTGTTCTTCTGCAATTTTTCTCAGGCTCTTTCATTTCTGATCATTGTATTATGTTGCAATTTCACCTCCGATTGTCGCTTCTCTCCTTCACTTTCGTTTTCGATCGTCGTTTTCAACTGTCGTTCTTCACCCACGATTCAATTTCGATTTCATGTGTCAATTTCGTCGGCCGTCATAGTTCCCAATTTCATAAATCGTTAATTGATTTTCCACGGAAATCGGATCCAGTAATTTCAGAAATCATTAATCGTAGTTGTTTCCTGATCTTCCAAAATTGTCGTCCACGTTGTCGCCGATTGCAGTGAGTAGCCATGGAAGCACGAGACACAAATTCGTGATTGGATATTCGTGAGCAACAAATCAAACAATTGCAATCGGATGTAGCAGAGATCAAGCAAATGATGAAGGAAAATCGTAAAGAGTCCTCTGAATTTCGTACGGTCCTATTGGCGTAGATGAAGCAACATGAGAAAACACCGGCCGATTCTTCTTCTGGTTCAGATTATAGCGCCGGTTCACACGTTTTCGATCCTTTCAAACCTCGTCCTCCCTTCGATCATTTTGAGCAATTAGCCACTATTCAGCAATCGGATTTGATTTCCGATTTTATCGAGGATGTCGAGGATACATGGATCCCTAATTCTGCCGATCGTAAGGTGTCTCTTCCTCCTTTTCCTTATCAGAACTGTTATGGGCATTCAATAGGTGATGGGCCTCAAGTGTTGGATCAAGGGGAGCCCAAAAGTGTTAATACACACAAATTAACTGAGCGAGTGCTTCCTGTTCGTTCAGACAACATTCATTCGGTGCTTTTCACTACACCAGGGACAATTCCAATGGAGGAAGGCAACCTTCACAATTTTTTATTGAGTGATGCTGAAATCGTGAATGGAGAAGGGGACACAAAAAAATTGGATGCTATCGGTTCTTCTGAACTTTTAAAAACTCTTCTTTTGGGTATAAGTAGTTTTTTCTCCCAATGTTTGGTAATTACCTTGGGTCTC
This sequence comes from Mikania micrantha, assembly GCA_009363875.1. NCBI lineage: Eukaryota > Viridiplantae > Streptophyta > Magnoliopsida > Asterales > Asteraceae > Mikania > Mikania micrantha. The sequence continues at coordinate 78,190,602 of CM018698.1, forward strand.
CCTATTTGCTCCTTTGATGGAATTGGTATCAAGTCGGGGAATGGGTATTATGTTTATGTGACTGTACGGGATATGGGCCCTCGGTATCTTTCACTGTTGGATTGGAAAGGACGTAAGAAGAAAGGAAATTGTTTGCGTTAGGGAAATCGTTATGGGCCAGCCCATAAATGTCCAGACACGTCCAGTAAAGTGGGGCGGGACGAATGATTCACTCCCAAGTCTTGAGGACAAGACTTTTAAATAAGGTGGGAGTAATGATAGAGATTAGAATTATATTAGTATGTTAGTAGTAGTAGGTTCTAGATAAGGGTAGTTTGGTAATATTAATATTTCGGGTGTTTGTTTGTGAGTTATAAATAGTGGTGAGGTTTATGAGTTGGGCAAGAATAGATTTGGTTAAATGTATTGGCTCCTGTTGTGCAGTGAGAAGGGTGTAACCCTGGACATCATCTGATGATGATTTAATGGTTTCTATTTTCATTAGCAATACAAATCGTTTCTCAGATTTCTTCTTAATCGTTCTCATTTCAATTCCTATTATCCATTGTGTGTGATCAGGTTCTCATCAGTGTGTACGTGAATGTTTGATTTGTGTGTGCAACCAAGGGCCTGAGCCAACAAATTCTCTAATCATATTTGGCACACTGAGTGTCAATAAAAGATTTGGACAGAAAATGTTTAGAGGTCGACCAAAACAGACCCATTTCTATCCATTTAAAAATAATCATAACCTGAATCATTTATTCAAAAACATTTCCTTCATATATGAGACTAAAGCAGAAATGAGGTATTGGAATCACCTTGGCTCTCTTAAATAAATCCCTAATACTTGCAACATAAGTATGTTAACCTTGCCACATCCTGGAGGCCCCTCTAGAAGTACCCCATGTGGAGGCTTATATTCCATCTTGTCAAATAGTTCAGGATTCTTCAAGTACTTGACCAACTAATTAAAAAGGAAAAAAAACATTATTAACTTACAATAAATATCAAATAGAAATTATACAAATCTAATTTCTGAAATCATACAAAATTTTCAAATAAAAAATAAATTTCAATTCAATTAGACAAAATTGGTCCAAATGAGTAATTGTGCCGGAAATTCATTATTAGCATCAGATGGCAAAAAGTTTACCTCTTGGAACTCTTCAACTGCTATTTCAATCCCTGCCACATCATCAAATGTAACTCCAGTTGAACCCTAAATACGTATTTAAAAGAGCACATTAGAAACATACCCATAATATGATATCTAAAAGCATGTATTTAGAGATTAAGTAAGAGAAATATTTAGGAAACTAACGTCAACTCGAGCTTGTGGTTTAGACTAAGAAAATTCAATCCCCTGCCATATATCCTGCAAAATCAACAATAAATATAAACTTAATAACAGTTACCTCATAATAAATTAAGAATTTATAATCTTGTGAGGCATATCTTACCCATTTCCTGAAATTCTTAGGCCTTCTAGATAGAGTGAAACGTAGAAGAATAACCATGCATACACCAACCAGCAACATGGGTCTAGCTATTTTAAAGGCAGAAGAAAAAATCCCAAATGTATACAACTCATAAAACTTCGAAGAAATCCCACCAAATGTATACCCCCTTGTTGAATGTTGATTCTGATTAGAATTACATTTTGTTTGACATATGCAAGTTGAATCAGCACCTTCTTTTTTTAAGGATAACAGCATATGTAGCTATTTGTGCACAAAGTAAATGTAAAGTTTTTCAGCCAGGTATCTCATCTCTTTTCTTGATGTCGCAACAAGCAGTATCAAATATTTATAGGGGTGATTGAAGTACCATAGTTTGTGTCTCTATCTCATATCGTGGTCCATTATACTCCTTTAGAACTTCTTGCACTTGAGTACCGTCTAGCTTTACCAACCTAAACACAATCATAAAACCATCAACAAACAATTCAAACAATTAGAAATACATCAACACCTAATCTAAAAGGCATATGATGACATTCACCACTTAGTTCTCTGCAAATTTTTGTCTCACAGAATCTCTTTCAACTCCACAATTAAATCTTTATGCACATAAGCAACCTTATCATCATCCTTAAAAGTCATAAACTTTATCATATTAGTTCTTACAGTTTTCTGTAGATCATCAAAGCTCATTCTTGGTAACAATTCAAACTCCCTATCAAATTCAGCTTCTTCTGACAATTCCTCTACAAATATTTGTTCAGGTACATAAAGTTTCCCCTTAAATTTCCTCAAAATATCATTCAAATGCACATCCTGCGAATAATCCACCCCATCTCGACTTCTGTTATCCTTCAATCCTTTCAAATTCAACCTCTTAATGATCTCCAACGCTCCATTACCATCATAACCCTTCTTCCCAAATTCTCTTTCTCCTTCAATGTATACAACTTATCACCAACTTTATACTTGGGTTCCACCTGGCTAGGGTTTTCCTTCAAGACCCTGGTCACAAAATCATCTTGGACTGAAGTTGCACTATCACTGCTCTGACCCGAATCCGATTTTCGAAAAATCGCTTGGGTAAATTGAAGTCTTTTTCTCCTAATTTGATCAAATTTTAAATGGTTTCGAAGAGGAGCTTTGATGGAGAGTGATGTGTGAAGGGTAATGCTGGATTTAGAAGAAATAACCCTAGGATGCAAAATTATCAACACCGGTGTTGTTATATGTGTAGAAAGCACGTTATTCGTCAAAGAAATCATCAAATTTAGAAATTTGGAGCAACGTTTTGAGGTATCTGAACAAAAACCCTAAAAATTTGTTCGAAATTCGAAATAAACGTTAACGGGGATTTTCGTAGTTGGGACCGGCAACGGCCAATGTGTCAAAGTTTGGATTATTTAAATTCAATTTGCCATTTTAAAAAAGGACTGGTTTTAAGTAAAGTTATGATATACTTTTTATAAAAGAAATAATTCAGTTGCTAATGTTTGTACTACATTTTTGCTTACTATATTTTTGTAATGTATTTTTTGTGACATATTTTGTTTTTTTATGCATTACTAAAAATAAATCGCTTTTAAAAATCTGGTATATATTTTAAAAATATTATTATTGCATATACATTTTCAAACGATTCAATCCACAATTCTTCTTTCTATAAGTTTATTTAGTTACTAAAATTTTGTTTTAAACTCTGAACTTTAAGCTCTTATTTTTGAATTATCCTTTGACTAATATTCATATGTTTTTAACTTTTATCGTTACATTATCGGATAATAGTCGTGAGTATATTTATTTGATTGCAACTATTTCATGGACGTTTATGTAAACTTCAAACCCAAACGGCCGCAAATATATTGAGCGTTATTCACAGGCGTATAACGTGTCGATACATTATCGTCTATCTGTATCGTTTATATAATACATATGCTTTTAACGCGTTATTTCATTATCGGATAATAGTCATTATTATATTAATATGACTCTAGTTACCTCATGAATGTTTAAATAACTTTCGAATCCAAACGGTCGCAAAGAATATTTGTGCGTTATTTGCAGACGTATAACGTTCCGATACATTATCGTCTATATAATATTCACCGTAAAAAATTTCAAACACGCTTTGTCATAATTTTCTGGTATTTTAGACAATATTTTTTAGCATGGTTTGTGATAGGTTTTTTACATGGTTTTAGGATGCGATTTTTAGTTGTGGTTTATAATATATTTTTATGCGTTTTGTTGCGATTTTTTTTGCCGTGGTAATTTTTTACACGGTTTGATATTTGTGATGAAATGTATAATTTGAATAATTAATTAAATGATAATAATACAATGTATTTAAAAAAAATTTTGATAGTTCAATTTATTATTTTAAGATAGATTGTCACTTTGTTAAGGCAACATAACTTAACATTTTTTTATGAGACAAAAATTTTAGAGTATTTTTATTTTTACTCTTATTTTTAAACCTTTTGTGCTTTACTTTTCGTGATGTTGTCATCGCGGCTGACTGATTTTATTTCTTTGCTTTGTTTTTAAAACTTTTATGCTTTACAAGTTATGGTATATTTTTTAAATTTTTTGTGTTTTATGATTTATAGTTTTACGACAAAAATGAAAAATTTTTCTCTCATCCAGTTAGATTATGTTTTATCCTATTCAATATAGGGCTACCGTCCAGCGGCTAAACCCCTAGTAATATATATGTACAAAAAATGTAATGCAATTTAAAAAATTTTAATTTTTATATATTAGCACTACTAGATTATTACCCCCTGTATTACACGGATTGAATATAAAATATTAAATAATTAGTAATAAAAATTTAAAAATCATACAATATTTTGTTATAAATTAATTAAAATACATATTAATGATTATTTTAATTTATAATAAATTGTTAAGATTTTCAATAACTAAAAAAAAAATAACAGGTGACCTACTTGTTTTGTAAGAATACACATTCTTAAACTAACTGGTACTAAAACTTTATTTACTTTTCTCTCAAAAAACTAAGTGTTAGAAGATAATTTACAATTTATATAATTATTAAAGTTAGATAACTTAATTTGAAAATATCATTAAACATAAATAACTAAAGTTTATTTTTTCTAACATTTTTATAACTTTTGGTTTAAAATAATTATTTTTAAGCATTTCATTTAAGAAACGTAATTTGTTTATAAAAATTCCATTATTTGAAAACTATGATTTATGGTTCATTTTATTTTTTTAAAAAATTATAAACCTTTTATTTTCTAAAAATACTACCTTAAAATATTTTTCTTACTTAAAATTTTTTTTTTAGAAAATTTCATATTTGTGACACATCGTAATTTCCAGGTCAGCAATTCTATTACTTTAATAATAATGTTTATTATTATTTCATACGTGACACTAGAATAAATGCATTTAGTGTGACACGTGACACAACAGTCTGAACACACCGATAATTCAGGGAATTATCGCACTACACTCGCACGTGTCTTGAATAACGAACGTTGGTGAACGGATCACACTGTAGCACAAAAACACAGCACTTAGGTTCGAGTGAACCTAATTTAACTAGAACAAGGCCTATGTGTTGAGAAACGATGATCGTATTCGAGAAATACGAAAGATTCGGTTCAAAACAATGAAATTGGGCTTACTGGGCTCAACCGAGACCCATCGCGGTACGCGATGGGCACCCAATTGGGCTCCCGTTGTACGCGGAGCTTGAGCGGGAGAATTTGAATTCTCCGAAAAGTGTCGCGGTACGCGACGATTGGTCATCTTCCACCACCGCGGTACGCGGCGTGTTTCGGGAACTTAATGATTATTTTAATCGCCGCGGTACGCGGGGTTGCTTTTTAGGCAGCCTCCGCGGTACGCGATGGCCCAACACGCAAAAATCTTTATAAACCCAATGTTAATCATTCTGTTACCTCCTCCTCCTCCGATTTCTCTCGACTGAAACCTTCTCTCTCGACCATATTCCCTCTGCTACACCCATTGTTGTTCCATTGGAAGCCATTATTGTGATTGTGGAAGATCAAAATCGAAGATAGGAAGCTTGAGAGCAAGATTCGGGGAAGACAACGACACCACACCACTTGTGACGAATTCCAGAAGCTCTTGAAGCTCCCTAGTTCTGTTCCATTGAGATTCAAGCATCCAAAGAAGACTTGGAGGTAGTTTCTATGGTCAAACTCCTTAAAATCACATATAAGCACACATGCAAGCCCTTTAGGCTACATGCATCACCACCATCACTCTAACACACGAAATTTTGATGTTAATAATCTGTTATTGAAAGTGTATATCACTGATTTAATGATTTGGTGATGACCTAATGATGATTTTATTTGAAAACCATGGTGATTTATTGACTTGTTAGTAGATGGTTACTTTTATCAACATGCATGTATGATCTAGCATGATTTACATGATATTTGGTGTTGAAATGTTGCTAGATATGTTATTGATGATGTTCTACATGATTTGTAATGTATGATTTTGCCAAAATGGTCATTTGGGGTTTATTACTAAATTTGGAAACTTTATTCTTGCAAGTATATGAATAATAGTGTTAATAGTCACATGCATGTGTTTGAACCCATGATTTATGCTTACAATGAAGTTTAGGAAGTCAACATGATGATTCTTAGAACATTTTGATGGTTAGAATGGTTAAAAGCATGATTATTAGAAATATTACTATAAATAGTAACTTTTTATCACTAGTTTGCAAAGGGTCGATATGTATGATAATGTATTGAGTCTAAGATGCTTATTTAGTGATTTCATGATGATATTGTAAGGATTATGTTGTTGGGAGACTTGATTTTGGTTATTTTCTATAAGTTACTAAATATAGTAACTTTATTTTGCTAAGTCGATGATTTGTCACATGTTAAACGTAACGATCATGATTAAAAGGCTATTTAGGACTAAGATAATGATGTTAGATGATATTGGTTGTTAAACTTGATGAAATGTGCTTGTTTATGCAACTTTCTAAATATGGAAACTTTTACGCGCAAACTATGTTAAACCGGCTATGTGTAATTATGTGCTATGTGATAACATGCTCATTTAGGATGATGGCAAACATTTATATTTTTTTAATACAAAGTTGATATAATTTGTTGTAAATATTGCCATGTGCCAGCTTCGTGATGGATCCTCTCATCAAGGTACTGTTATTTCAATGGAGCCCAATGAGGGTCTTTTTGTGCTCAACTTAGATACCTCCAAGGTAAATTGCTGTAATTGGACATCGTAACCATAATAATATAATCTGAATATTGTGTTCTTCAGTTTCAGATTTTCGTTGTAGCTATGCATGAATAATGATGACAAGGACAATTTCGACCCATGTACTTATGAATAGGTCATCTTGTCGCTGGGTTACGGGATAAATGGAAACCATAGCTTAAAGGGGAAGGGGTTGAATATTTAATGCTACAATCTCTTCAATCTTTAATATTCTAAAGAATTAGATTATTATCCTAATAATCTTGTTAATTAAATCAAAATTCAGGCATTAAATTAATTTATAAGAAAATGGCTACAAGTGCTTGCAGGTCAACTCAGCCAGACCCCTTTTGACTCGTTCTAATAAAAGACCAGTTTCAACTTGAAATGTGTTGACTCTTATCTAACTTGTCCATCCTGGCATCTTGCATCTCTCTCTCTTAAATAATCCTCTTTAAAAGTGTTTTTTTCTTCCAGAAAGGCAAGATTAAAACGGTTCACCTTGTAGACGTTCCTGGCCATTCACGTCTTCACCCTAAACTAGATGAGTATTTGCCTCGGGCAGCTGGCATTGTATTTGTTGTGGATGCTGTTGAATTTTTGCCCAACTGTCGTGCTGCGTCAGAGTAAATTGTTTTATAGTTATTGTTTACTTGCAAACCTGCGTGTACTTAGTTTATTATTTGTAGAATACACTATGTGGATCTGCTAATGTTTTTTTGTTTGCTTATAAAAGGTATCTCTATGACGTTTTGACAAAGGCAAGTGTCGCGAAGAAAAAAATTCCACTTCTTGAGAAGTTCATCAGAAAAGAGTTCATCAGAAAACAACTTGAGAAGGAAATGCATGTCATTACTTTTTCTTAATTATAACTTTCACCCATTTCAAGTCCATTTTTACCTCTTTCTTCACTTATTGAACCATAGTATTTGCTTCTTTGTTGTTAAGTAGCCATCACTCATGTAATAATTGCCACAAAAAATATTTGCGCGTAAGAATTAACTGGTTTGGACTCACTACAAATAAAAAAGCTAAGAAAGGGTTCTATGCCACTCATTTTAAGCAAAGTGAGCTTCTGTTATGGCGTTATGCATAAATGATTGTTTGGTAATGTTGCTCAAGTAAGGTTGACCTACACATTGTGTGTGTGTATATATATATATATATATTACACTTATGTTTCAAGTATGATTACAAAAACTATTGTATTAAAGTAATAATGTAATTGCTTGACTCAGTTTCCCATTTGGTTGTAAGCTAAGTTTCAAATTTACCCATTTGACCAATTTGAATTACACTTATTACTCAATGAGACTCATTCTGTGAGTCAAAAGCATTATCAAGTTTGTTTACAATCATAAAAGTGCGTGTTTGTGGGTTTAATTTTTTTTTTAAATTTAATTTACAGTGATAAGCTTAGGACATAAAGGAAAGCCGTATCAGACGCAGATATATCAAATGAGTTCACTCTGGGAGTAACTGGAGAGGCCTTTTCATTTTCTCAGTGCATTAACAAAGTGACCGTTGCTGAGGCTGCTGGGTTAACCGGCGAGATAGTAATGTATGAAATCATTAGTCCCAATTGAAATATAGAACACTGAGTTTGAAATGTGATCAGCAGCCGCGTGTTCACCCATTGTTAGTATGAATTGCTGAAATGTATCCATAACTTGTTGAATTTGCTGGCTGAAGGATATGTGCTGACCCTGCATTATTATCACATATCTTAAAAAAAACATATAATAACTTAACAAAACTAGCATTACAACCCATATGAAAGGGTAGTTTGAACAAAATCTTGGTTTTTGAATGTACCAATTCTGACCCACTAGAGAGAATAATCCCAGCACCAGCAGAGGCATAATTCAATCCGCGCATCATATCTTTTACAGACCAACTTTTAACCTAGGTAGCTTGGGACGAACGGAAGGCCAAGACGCAACGCTGATTAAAAAAAATACAAAAAAAAATGGTTAAACTTTGTTTCAAAATGCATAACTGAAAGGGGTATGGTTAAGCATTTCAAAATGCCTTCAACAACTATGGTTGTTATTACATATCAACCTCCTATAGGCCCCACCTAAACACATTTTAATTGATTTATACCCTTCAATAAAAAACCCAAATCACTGCCATTTTCAATCAATTCGCTTGTAAACTGTAATGATAGTAAGTGGCAAATAGTAACTTTACATTGTTATAATTTTACAAGCAAGCCAAGTTGCATCTGCAAGGTAATTTACTGACGCCTTTGATGTATCCCTTCCAAAAATGACCTCTTCTGCAGCTCTCCCTCCTAGTAAAACCTATTAATGTTTGGAGTAAGTTGATATGCCGTTAATAAAATAAATATATAAATTTAAATAAAAAAATTAAAAGAAAAACTGAATTCACACCTGAAGACAGTGAAGCAACTGTGGCCGGCGTTCAAATATATACTTTTCATCGTCAAGTCGATTGAAGACAACTTGTGACAGAGTCTGCAAACATACACAAACAAGAAAAAAACTAGGTAAGAATTAGTTGAATTTCTGTCACTTTTTAAGTGTTAAAATTTCAATACTTCAAATATTTAACAATTACACTTTGTGGGTCCATTTGTGCCACTTTTAAATGGTGTAATGTTTAGTTCCTTTTAAACATCCAACATTTTCATTTTGTGGGTCCCATCTTTTCCATAGCGTTCAGTTACAAAGAAAATGAGCGCACCTAAGTTTCAAAATGATATTTCAGGTCACCTGAGTATCAATTTGGTTCCATTTAAGCCAATTTCAGCTAATAACTTCCCAAATAACTTTACAAGTCATTTTCATGAACTTGATGTTGAAAAATTGCATACTTTTGGCATTAATTAGCATGAACAAAACCAAATTGAACTTTGGTAACCTGTTATGTTGTTTTGGTACTGGGGTAACCTATATACATTGTACTCCCAACTGTAAATATTTCAGAAAAAAGTGTTTTTTGGTCGACCCAATCCGTTTGACATGTACCAAAATATACCTATTTGGAATATAATGAAAGAAGATCAATAACAAGTAACATTGAACCTGGCCACGAGGATGAATTGATATGCGGTCACAGGGTTCAACATCTGCATTCTCTGTTCTCCTTATAAGATGGGAAGTCAATGCGGTACCCACTTCGGTTGTGGCTCGACGGCATTGACCCTGATGACCCAAATCTAACGCAACACGTTTAGGGCCCACGGTTAGCCGATCAACAGCTTCACCTACATCTGACTGAAGGATCGACTTATGTTTATTTCTCACAGCTACAAGAGCAGCCTCTTGGAGAAGCTGAGCCAATTTTGCACCACTTTGGATATGACTATATGAGTTCTGGAAATGATTATACCATGTATCTTATGTTAAATTTTTTAAAATTGAAAACGTAAACCTCATAGACATGACATCATACCATTACTGTTAAACTTTTTTTGTGAGCCAAAAGTTATAAAAAGGGCATAACAACAACAAAGAAGGATGTACCAGAAAGGTTTTGGGCAAAAACTGACAAATCAACTGATTCTGATAGCTTCACTTTGCGGGCATGAACTTGCAATATCTCCAACCTCCCTTTGGCATTAGGAGGACGAATTCTTATCTAAAAATATACACCAAACAGGGAAAATGATTACAGAGAAAAAGAATGCAAGAGTCAGACAACTAAAGATGAAAAAAGAAATTTTTTCAACCAAAGTTCCATGATAAAATACGGGTTTCTAAGAAAGTCATAAGAACCATATCAATCATTTCAAATGCTACAAGCAGAAAAAAATTGCTATAAATTTGCAACAAAATTCATTTAAATTTCAAAATTTGGGCTAACAGTTCTCACCTCAAAATTAAGTGTCTCTGTTTTTGTAGCAAATGATTTCTGCTCTTTTCTTGTAGCTTTGTTGTATGTGATTGAGTATAAAAAATGCTCACAGCTTAAAAAGAATCCACTTAGTTATCAACTTAGCACTTTATTTCAAATAAGTTGTAAAAAGTTGCTAGTTGCGACTTCTCTTTTTAAAAGTTGAAATGGAGTAATTTTGTTGATCTATATTTAACCAGGAATATAATTGTTTAAAGAAGTTATATTGATTTCCTTCTGATTGCAACGTGGGACCTCTTAAATGATCAAGGCGTATTAATATTCAATAGAGATGATGATTATAAACGGGTCAATTTTTTTTAACATATCAAAAGGGAAAATGAAAGAAAATAAAATAGCTGAAAAGAGTACAGGTCAAACAAGTATAGAGTCACCTAAAGTGCACTTTTTAATGCACACAAGCTTTTAAATCGCTTGCTCAAAGCTACTAATTATAGTTGTAATAATATAGTTTTTAGTATCCGTATATAACTCATTGGCAGAAAAATGTATGCGAATCCACCTGATCAGTGTCAACAATTCAACATGAACAAAAAAATACCCATTTTGACACATTACCCAATTGGCAAGATCCACCAGTTACCTCTAGTATCAAGGAGAAAAGTTCAAAGTTCAAACCTTCCGATCAAAGCGACCAGGCCGAAGAAGTGCAGGATCCAACAAATCCTTACGATTTGTAGCACCCAAAAATATGACACCTTTTCCTGTATCAAATCCATCAAGCTCTATCAACGGCTGATTCAATGTAGTTTCTCTTTCTTGTGTGGCAGCATTGTATAGATCGTCTGTCTTGTCACTGAATATTCCTTGGCGCCTAATTATCAGAATAAAAGATAAATATATTAGGGCTGTTAAAAATATGAAAGCATGCGTTTGTTAGATTGTAACGTTAATACAAAAATTTGTGTTGGGTAAAGTGTCATGTAAAAAAGAGACAATGTACTCCCCTTGGTTTTAAAATTGCGAGATGCGCTCCGATGCATTTCATCGAAAAATCTGATGCGCGATGCAAGTGCATCGCATCACGTATGTGATGCGTTCATGATTAAAAAAAAAATACTAAAAATTTATTTTTGTATAATATTTAAACTTGTTAACTTATAAACACTAAAAAAAATATGAATGTAAAATAAATAATTACAAAAGAAAGATCCAAGGTACCATCAAAGAAGCTTTATATACAATCAAAATATAGCTAACTCTTAATGTATAGCAACTCTATTCATAAGGTAATAGAATAAATAAATTATAAAAGCTTTTCTCTAAATAAAACAACAAAATAAAAAATAAAAAACCTAAAAAGTAAAAACGTGACTTTGTTTAATAATATAAACTAAAGAAAAAAGGTAGATAGATATAAAGAACAATGCTAGGGTTTTATAAGATTTTAGCCATCATCGTCACCGAGGTTTCTCCTCTTCTTCATGGCTTCATAGACTTAGTCAGACTCTTCTCCGACGATTTTTCCATGGCCGCATCATGTAAACACAACACAACAAGAGTTCCAATGCAATTTGATGCTTGCATCCTCGTAACAACGCAATATGTGCGCATATTGCACGCAATTTTAACCAAGGTACTCCCTCCATCCCAAAATAAAATCAGCAAGTGATGACAGTGAATACAATGTCTAAAATATTCCTCAATTGCGGCATAAGAAGTTCAGAGGACCTGATTGGTGCAATCAAGATCTTAAAATGTCTACTAATGGGCACACAAGCAATTCTGCATTAAAACTTGACACAATATAAATTTGTGTTTGTTTTGGGACATCTTAGAAGGAGAACTCTTGCAGTTGTTTTAAGACAGGGGAGTACTAAACAAGAATCTAATTCCTATATGTAAAATTTCATTGTTCATTAAAAGCATTGTAAGAAGTAATAAACAAAGTAGCCGTATGTCAATATCTAGGTTATCTCTCGTATAGTTGTATGTTTCCTGATAAGAACACATCACCTTGTAGCTAGTGCATCAATTTCATCAATAAAAATAACAGATTGTTTGTTGACCTGCAGAAACCAAATGAGCAATTCTTTATCAGTACTGTTCTATACCTGCCAGACAATTTAAGGTAACAAGTCACTGAACGTGTCAAGGCAGTGCATTCGTAAAAGCCAGATCAATATTCAACATTTTTATCTTAGTGGTGTCAAGATGACCAAAGATGATGCAAGTCCCATTTACTAGTTGTAAAAATTAAGATGTGGCCCGCAATGTGGGGAATGGAGGTAGCATAGTGAACGTCTTAAATTAAGGTAACGCCAACCAAAAAAGATAAGCTTGCGCAATAAAAAAAGAACCATGTTTTCATGAATTAAAAGCTTATACCACTAAAGGCAAACAAATATGGATTTGCTACAAATTACACATGAAAGTTTCTGATTGAAGGACTTTATATCAAGATCACTTTATTTATTAAAGTTCAAAAAAAAGGCTTTAAAATTACATCCACATCATTCAAGAGTTTAAAAAGTTTCAAGCCATTTGCTTATGAAAGGGAGGATTCAGATTATGATTTGTCTATAACAGATAAAACAGGAAGAGGGAAAAAAAACTTAAAGAAAAAGGGGCAAAGTGGTTTAAAGGTTTGAGAGACATCATAAACTAATGGAAGAGTATATTCAGATTATAATTTATCTATGATAGGTCAGACTAGCAAAATATAAATAACCTAAAGAAATGGGGGCAAAGGGGTCTGAAAGTTTCAGAGGCGCCTAAAGTGTATTTTTTATGCTTCGTACTTCCTAAATCATTTTATTTGTAAAGTACTTTAGTATAGGAAAAATGTATCTGTTGGGTTAAAAGCTGTTCACGGATCACGGGACAGCGGGTCAAGCGGGTCAGTAAGTTGCGGGTAAAGAAAATAATTTGTCCAGAGGTAAAATGGTCTTTATTGGATATTTTGGACATGGGATGGTTGCTGCACATGTGGAAAAATTAGATCAACATGATCTATATTCTATACGTGTGAAGATGGAGATTTTTAGCATGCCTATTTTTAGGATTTTGTTTTCATTATAAATAGACGCCCCATTTGTGGTGCACGCATATAATGTATATATGTGTGTATGGCCTTAAGGGGCAAAAGTAAAAGTGCACTAATTTTAACGTTATTTCAATTATTTTGTGAAAATAGCGTTAAAATCATTGGGATTATCAACTTCAAACGATAACTTTGAACCGGGGACTCTTTCGGAGATAGGGGTAAGGTTTGTATCTATCAAATAAAAATACACAATGGTTAGTAGGTTCTAGATAAGGGTAGTTTGGTAATATTAATATTTAGGGTGTTTGTTTGTGAGTTATAAATAGTGGTGAGGTTTATGAGTTGGGCAGGAATAGATTTGGTTAAATGTATTGGCTCCTGCTGTGCAGTGAGAAGGGTGTAACCCTGGACATCATCTGATGATGATTTAATGGTTTCTATTTTCGAATCCAAACGGTCGCAAAGAATATTTGTGCGTTATTTGCAGACGTATAACGCTCCGATACATTATCGTCTATATAATATTCACTGTAAAAAATTTCAAACACGCTTTGTCATAATTTTCTGGTATTTTAGACAATATTTTTTAGCATGGTTTGTGATAGGTTTTTTACATGGTTTTAGGATACGATTTTTAGTTGTGGTTTATAATATATTTTTATGTGTTTTATTGTGATTTTTTTGCCGTGGTAATTTTTTTACACGGTTTGATATTTGTGATGAAATGTATAATTTGAATAATAATTAAATGATAATAATACAATGTATTTAAAAAAAATTGATAGTTCAATTTATTATTTTAAGATAGATTGTCACTGTGTCAAAGCAACATAACTTAACATTTTTTATGAGACAAAAATTTGAGACTATTTTTATTTTTACTCTTATTTTTAAACCTTTTGTGCTTTACTTTTCGTGATGTTGTCATCGCGGCTGACCTTTTTTATTTCTTTGCTTTGGTTTTAAAACTTTTATGCTTTACAAGTTATGGTATATTTTTAAAATATTCTGCGGAAACCGACTCATTTCGGTTTTCTTTCATAACCGCCATTCAAACTCAAAAACAACATAATTAAATTAGCAATGTAGAGCTCTTCTTACGGATCGATATCAACGTTTTCCAAAACAATCTTCCAAGAAGAACAACACCCGGAACCCGGATTATCGAACGAAATATCTGTTGATCAAAACAACCGATCTGAGTTTCTGAACTCATGCTCCAAAAACAGCTTCCCAAGGAAGAAAAATCAAGTGTTTCTTGAAGGGTATGTAGATGAAGAAGATCTTGTTAGCGCCAAGAGTTTAACCGACGAAGACCTCGATGAACTCAAAGGGTGTTTTGATTTAGGGTTTGGGTTTAGTTACGATGAAATTCCGGAGCTCTGCAACACTTTGCCGGCGCTTGAATTGTGTTACTCCATGAGTCACAAGTTTTTAGATGAGCAACCGTCGTCCACTGCGGAGGAATTCGTCAATGAAACGGCGTCACCTCCGATTGTCAATTGGAAGATCTCCAGTCCTGGTTATTGATTCATTATTCAAATATGTTATTTATAACACGGTCTTTGAATCCCTTTATGCTAACTTGTTAAAATATGCCTACTTTAGAACATTGATTTTTACAATACATTGGTGTTTAAACTTTCAATTCGTCAAAGAAATCATCAAATTGAGAAATTTGGAACAACGTTTCGAGGTAAGTTATATGTCATTCGACTCGTATTCTCCATCTGAACAAAAGCCCTCAAAAATCCGTTCGAAATTCAAAAAAAAACGTTAACGCCGTGAGGGTTTCTTTGACGGCGGTCCGCCCCGGGAAAATATGTCGAAAGTTCGGTCCGTTATCGGGGATTTTCGTAGTTGGGACCGGCAGCGGCCAATGGGTCAAAGTTTGAATTATTTAAATCCAATTTGCCATTTTAAAAAAGGGCTGGTTTTAAGTAAGTTATGATATACTTTTTATAAAAAGAAATAATTCAGTTGCTAAGCTTGACGGATATACTTTTACTTTTATCTATTAGCTCTGGCCGTAATAACAAATTATAACTCAAATTAACTTATTCTAAGATGATATTTAACCCAATTATCCAACTAATGTTTAAAAAAATATAAATGGTGGAGGATTTGCTTATTGGTATAGGCATAGCTAATGATTTTTAAATCAGTTGATAGCGGTTTTGCCTATTAGATGATAAAATCTTGGATTCAAATATGAGCAAACGTAAAATTTAGTTTGAAGTAATTTAAAAGTAAAACTATAATATATTAATTTTCAATAAAAAGCTAATGATTAAAAAAAGAAGCAATTATTAATTCCAACAAGCATCACATATATATCATGATTAATCATAATTTCATCTAACTAATGAACACAAATCCATGATCACATGATTCTAAAAGCAACAAAAGAGCATAGTAGGCCTACTAGTGACATGTTTTTGTTTTGAAACAACAAAAGACATTCAATTATAAGTTAATATAATTTTTAAACTTCCAAAGTAATCATATGATGACCCAAAATACTATAATTTCAAATTAAAAAAACACCAAAATTTAATATATTTTTTTAATTTTTTTTCAAACGGCTAGTGTCCTACATACCACGTATGTTGTCTTAACAGCGTCTACCGGCCGGGCAGAGTTAAGACGCGGCCACACTAGATGTGCGGGAGCCCCCTGGAATGGGTGAACCCTCCCCCTGTCCATAACCTAACATTAAGTTAAAGATTCTTTCCCTTATCTGGATGCCTTAAATTGGCTTTGGCAAGACTTGAACCCATGACCTCTCGGTCACAAGATGAAACCCAACCAACAGGCTGAATTTGCAGAACATATTTTTTAACCAACCAATAGGCTGAATTCGCAGATTACATATTTTTTCATTAAATGATCATTGGATTGGAGTAATTTACGTATGATCTGGTCCATGTCGATATACTCCCAGTTTGACAAGGCAAAACCCACATGGTTTGTCCCCACAAACCTACATCACACGGCCACAACTTACCCACCAAATAATCAAGAAAATCTTTAGCCCTACGATCTTGCCTAATATCCAACTAAATTTTTATAAATTTGCCGGCCTTTAAGTGTGTTGCTGGTTGGAACACATATAGTATTACTAGTACACCCCTACCCCCACCCCACCCCTACCCCACATTTGTAAGTCATGTGACCGACATCTAACGTGATTGTCCTCCCAATGCTCTTTTCATGTCCTCACTTTCAACTATCTTTGCATATATAACATGCATAGTTCATAAACACAATTCATATATTGCTTCTTTGTGTAAAAGAATCAAAACCCTAGTTACAATAAGTTGTGGAAGTTTAGCATGGCGACTACCGAAGAGTTTGGGCTCGATATCACTGAGCTTCGGTTAGGGTTACCAGGCGGTTGTGGTGGTGGTGGTGGAGAAAAGAAAGAGAAAAAGAGGGTGTTTTTGGATATTCTTAGTGGTGGAGGCGAGGTTGATCATTTCTCTGACGATGGTGTTCGTGAAAGTGGGAAAAGTAGAAATACTGGTGGTGTGGTGGGTTGGCCGCCAGTCTGTTCATTTAGAAAGAGAACTATGACCAAAATGTATGTGAAAGTGAGCATGGATGGAGCCCCGTATCTTCGTAAGATCGATGTTAACGGTTTCAAAGGGTACTCGGATTTCGTTCGGGCTCTTGAGAATCTCTTTGGCCTTGGTAGGTTTTTATTCTATTGAATGTATTTTTAGATGATGTCAATTTGCTAGGATTTATGAATAGATTGATTACATACATCAAGTTAACTTAGTTAGGTTAGCCGGTTTTAGACATATAGTTAACCATTAACAAACATATAATCTTGAGTTAATAATTAAACAAGGATCATGGTTAGAGCCAATGTCGTAAAACTCCCCAAGTACTTCCTGCCTAGGCCGACTACTCGTCAGCTAGTAATTTATGGATACTCGTCGACTTGACCGGGTACTTATTACTTTCTAGTCGACCAACGTAGTAATGTCTAGTGACTTCTGTAATCATGGTTAGACCTAAAGAAACATACTTTACATGCATAATTCAGAATGTTATATAATTAATTGAAAAAAAAAGTAAAATTTTTTTGAGATTGATCGATATATATATTTGAATCTTTATTGCATAAATATTATTATTAAGGAATAAAATCTTGAATTTTAATATGAAAAAAAAAGATCAAGCCAGAGAATTTATTTTGATCAATATACATTAATTTCAGCACCATTTATTAATTTGATATTTTTGAAACTTTGGTCTGAATGATTAATGAACAGAAAGACAAATTTAACTTGCTCTACATCTCAATGATTTTCTAAAGAGCAAAATTACTTAAACTGATTTCCCATTTGAATCTATTTTGACGTCTGGCATAATATTTTAATTTTAAATATAAAAAAGTTGATTTACTGTATTTTAACATTTTGAATAGATCATTTGAGAGTGTTTTTTAAATAGGTAAGAGATAAGTTGCTAAGGTTTTTTAATTTATTTTTTTAAGAAGTCACTAGAAAGTATAGCGACTTATACTTTTTTTATAAAAGTTGCTAACTAGAAAGCAACTTTCGTGTAAAGAAGAAATGGCAGAAAAATGTAGAAATTGATATAATCTAACAACTGACATAGAAACACAAGAATAAAGAAATATATTTTCTATATATTTTAACAAAAATTTCATCCTTTGATTACAAAAAGAAAATTGTTTTTTTCATAATTGTTTAGCAATTGTGTGGGATTTAAGACTTATTTGGTTCATTAAATGTTATGTTAGTTTCTGAATTATTCGAACTATGTTTAAAACTTAATAATGAAGAGATTGACCGGTATAAATGTATCTTTTTAATGAGAAAAAAAAGTTATAACCTCTAATCAATTCATATATATCATTATGAGGCTACCAACAAACTATTTAGTGAATCTTATATGATTTTTTTTTTCATATGTTAAGGGCTTATAAGATATAATATGGCACTGAGTAATTAATGTATTGTACAATATAGCATTTTAATTCAATTAAATTTATTACTATATTTGTATCACTTCCCTAAAGATTTTATTACTAGCTATCTTTTCAATAAGCTTATTACAAGACCCTTTGATAAGGGTGTTCAAAATATCATTAACTCAAAAAAATCCGAAATCCGAATCGTATCCGTAACCTGAAAAAACTTATCCGAAATATATTTCGGGTTTTTCGGCTAGGATAATATGATTTTAGGTTCGGGTCGGGTTTCGGGTATGCAAAAGCTAGTTTTTTCAGGCAGGATATCCGGATAACCCGGAAAAAAACAGGGTTGTTCGGGTTGTTCGAATGCACGAATTCGGGTTTTCGGTTCGGATAATATATTTTGAATTTCACGTTGGGTCAGGTTTCGGATAGACCAAAAAAACTGTCAAACCCAAATAACCCGTTATCTGACCCGATGAACTCCCTTAACACTTGTTGATCGCTATAAGGATCTACTTCTTGGATGCATAAACAAGTCAATTATGTATTACCATCAATCCACTATTTATCATATCTTTCGATACTCTACAAATAGTTATTTTACGAGCGATATTTTATAAAAATATGAATATTGATTGATTGATCTACCATTCGCAATATCGACAAACTGAGGTCCAAACTTGATCTAATCTGATCCATAAATTGATAGCAATTGATTACGTAGTCCCAATGTATCCAATATCAAGACCAAATGGTAGGGGTGTTCAAAAAAATCCGTATCCGAATCCGAAATATCCGAAAATCCGAATCCGAAATATCCGAAAAAATCGGATATCCGGAAGTTCGGATATCCGAAATTTCGGATTCGGATTCGGATACCAATTTTGAAAATTTTCGGATAGTTCGGATATCCGATATCCGAAATAGTTTTTTTTCGGATATTTTTTCGGATATTCGGATACTTTTTTCGGATATCCGAATATTTTTCGGATATTTTTCGGATACTTCGGATAATTTTCGGATATTTTTCGGATATCCGGGTAATTTTCGGATATTTTTCGGATATCCGGATAATTTTCGGATATTTGGATATCCGAAATATATATTTTTTAAAATTTTTTGTTTTTTTTTTTTAATTTCGGATATCCGAACGGATATCCGAATCCGAATCCGAAATTTCGGATATCCGAAGTTCGGATATCCGAAACTCCGGATATCCGAATTTGAACACCCCTACCAAATGGGGTTCCAATATAATAAAATCAACCGACAATAGAAGTATTAACGACAGTCTTACATATAAATGTTTTTTTTTCTTATTAAACCTATGTAAGATTGTATTTCTACCTGATAAAAGAATGGCTATTATTACATCTTTTTTTTTTAATTTTAACATATTACCGATACCATACCCCTCATATAAGACTATACAAGGTGTATAAATATATAACTTCTTTAACACTTACTAATTCGATATGATTGTAGCTTATATGCCTCCTATAAGACCTATACAAGACATATAGATCTACAAAGATGCATACAATAGCAGTCATTAATGTGAAGAAATTCTAACATGATACCCTATACGTATTGCAGGCTCCTTTAATTATAATTGTTTTATGTACTTTTATATACAATTAATACGATGCTTCCGACAAGCCTTTAATAATAGTCAAAAGTGAGATGAAAATGGTGATAATAGTTTTTTTTTTTTTTTTTTTTTATTATTTATTTTTTTAAATTAAAAAGGTGAAGATTGCGAGTACACACCAATATACGAAGACAAGGATGGAGATTGGATGCTTGTAGGGGACGTCCCTTGGGAGTAAGCTTCTATATTTTCTTTAAATTCTAGTCATTTATTATTAATAATTTTTTATTACTTGATAATTAACTCATTAAATGCTGAGTACATAGTTGCACAGCCCCTACACAATACAATAATTTCATGTGTTAACGAGTACTAGTACCATGTGTACGTTTTCATTTATAGGGAAGAATATAAAAAATAACCCTCTTTTTTTGCTACAACTACATAACCCATTTCAATCAATAAAAAACTTACACATAAGGTTTTCATTAAAATATTAAAAAGGGCATTCTAGTCATTTTAATTTTATAAGTTTTCCCCAACTCTTTTTTAAACATTAATAACCTTTTTATAATATATTATTTTTTTTAAAAATTGCACCATTATATTCGTCTCATTTTTCTCTTTAATTCCGTTATAGTCTCGACTAATTTTTTTTACCTTGTTTAAATGCCGTATATTTACATCATTGTAACGAGCATAAAATATAACAAATTTATTTGAAATTTTTTCTAACAATGATAAATTACAGTGATGTAATTTTACATTGACGTAATTTACCGTGATGTAATTTACATTGATGCAAAATTCGGTTTCGGTTTTTTTCGGTTAATTCGATTACGGTTCGGTTTTTTCGGTTAATTTGGTTCTGGTTCGGTTTTTCGGTAAATTCGGTTTCGGTTCGGTTTTTTTTTGCTTTTTGTTCATCCTAATTTGTAACGAGCCTAAATACAACAAATTAGTTTAAATTTTTTTCGAACAATGATAAATTACATCACTATAATTATCATTGTTAGAGAAAAAAATCAAAATAATGTGTTCTATTACATCACTGTAATTTATCATTGTAATTATCATTGTTACAGTAAAAAAATAAAATAATGTGTTATATTACATCACTGTAATTTATAATTGTTAGAAAAATTCAAAATAATGTGATATATTTATGCTCGTTACATCAATGTAAATAATGGACAATGAGAAAAAAAAATAAAAAAGGTAGTCAACATTATAATGGGCAATAAAGAGAAACTTACATCACTGTAAATAATGTGTTACATCACCGTTAATTATGTTATTGTAAATTACTTCATTTTGTGTTACATTACTTCATTTTTTGTTACATTACTGTAATTTACCATTGTTAGAAAAAAAATTATAATTAATTTGCTATCTTTAAGCTCGTTACACATGTGTAGTTGTAATATTTTATAAATATTAAATATATAAAATATACACATGTGTAGTATTTTGAGTAAAGTGTACTTTGCGTATTAAATCTTGTACATTTTTATTTATACGCATGTGTAATTTTTTATATTTTCTTGTAAAAAATATGTTTTTTTTATTTTGTATAATAAAATATACATTTAAATATAAATATTTTTTGTTTTTCAAAAAAATATGACTTTTTTTTTGTATGAAAATATATATTTTTGTAGTTGTAATATTTTAAAAAATATTATTTTAAACAAAAAATAAAACAGTACACATGTGTAGTATTCTGGAAAATCAAATATATAAATTATATATATAAAGAGAGGAGAGAGGAGAGAGGAGAGATGAGAGAGAAAAGAGGAGAGAAGAGATAGAAAAGAAGTGAATATTTAATGAGTAGGTGAATAAAATCAAATATTTAATTGGAGGGAGTGTGAGAAAATACCATTATACCCTTTTTATTAAATGAATTTAAATATAAAATTAGTTTGATCTAAGGGTTGAGATTGGGTTTAAGGGTTTTCTCTTTAAGATCGGGTTTTCATTTGATTCAAATCATATATATATATATATATATATAGGGCATGGAATTTTTGATAACCCTCATCTTTTGTTACAACCCATTAACCATCATCCAATGGTTGCTTTAAAAAGGAAAGTGTGTAGGATCGTGACACGTGTCAGATTCCTTTTTCTTCTTTTTTTTTAATATAAAGGGTATTTAAGACATTTGTTATTTAAATAAAGTTTACCCCCCCTTTTTTAAACATTCATAACTTTTTAATACTATATTATTTTTAAAAAAAATTGCATCATTATATTCGTCTCATTTTTCTCTTTAATTTCGTTATAATCTTGACTAGTTTTTTTTTATTTTTTTATGTCATGTATTTACATCATTGTAACGAACTTAAAGATAGCAAATTAATTAAAAAAATTATAGCAATGGTATATTACAGTAATGTAACAAAAAATGAAGTAATGTAACACAAAATGAAGTAATTTACAATGACATAATTAACGGTGACGTAACACATTATTTTATTTTTTTCTCTAACAATGATAATTACAATGATAAATTACAGTGATGAAATAGAACACATTATTTTGATTTTTTTCTCTTACAATGATAATTATAGTGATGTAATTTTTCATTGTTCGAAAAAAATTTAAACTAATTTGTTGTCAATGTAAATTACATCACTGTAATTTAAACTAAATTCACCGAAAAAAACCGAAACCGAATTTTACGTCAATGTAAATTACATCACAATAAATTACGTCAATGTAACTTACATCACTGTAATTTATCATTTTTAAAAAAAATTCAAATAAATTTGTTATATTTAAGCTCGTTACAATGATGTAAATATATGGCATCTAAAAAAGGTAAAAAAAATTAGTCGAGACTATAACGGAATTAAAGAGAAAAATGATACGAATATAATGGTGCAATTTTTTAAAAAAATAATATATTATAAAAAAGTTATTAATGTTTAAATTACATCACTACAATTTAAACCAAATTCACCGAAAAAAACCGAAACCGAATTTTACGTCAATGTAAATTACATCACGATAAATTACGTCAATGTAACTTACATCACTGTAATTTATCATTTTTAAAAAAATTTCAAATAAATTTGTTATATTTAAGTTTGTTACAATGATGTAAATATATGGCATCTAAAAAAGGTAAAAAAAAAAATTAGTCGAGACTATAACGGAATTAAAGAGAAAAATGAGACGAATATAATGGTGCAATTTTTTTTAAAAAATAATATATTATAAAAAAGTTATTAATGTTTAAAAAAGAGTGGGGGGAAACTTATAAAGGGTAAAATGACTATGATGCCCTTTTTAATATTTTAATGAAATGTATATGTGTAAGCTTATGATTGGTTGAAATGGGTTATGTAGTTGTAGCAAAAAAAGAGGGTTATTTTTTATACCCTTCCCTATATATATATATATATTTATATAAAGAGCATTCACTTATTAAAAAACCCGACATTGTTCAACTCCTAGCTTGAAAGGATATATATTATTCAGGAAAATAAAAGGATATATAACTTAAGTCTTACAACCCAAAAACAAAAAGAACACAAATAACAAAGAATTCGTTGAAATTGACAATTAAAATTAGGTTATAAACACAATTAAAATTAGGTTATAAGCACAAGAAAATAGACAAATTTGTGATAGTTCGCGTCGAAAATGTAACTTTTAATCGTGTTTTTGTCAAATTTCTAAACCCTATAAATCGTTGATCAAAGATTACCATATGATTTAAATTGTTAAGCCCCTTATATTCAAAAGGGCACAAGTAAGGAGTAATTGAATAAATGTAGAACTATATATAACCACGATGGTGGAGCATAGAAATCGATTAAGTAAGACGATACCTAGTAAAACGTCTTGAATGCACAATGCACGCAATTAAATAATACAAACCAATTAAGCATTTCATAAAAGAATTTTTTTTACAGCAAACGTCTGGTCATCCGAGATCATCCTGTCAAATAAAACATCATTCTGACCGAATAACAGGGCGTGATTATCTGACCCACCCATCCAAGAGGAAAACTACAAACAGGAAAATCATGGCTCAACACAAAACAATATTTGTTTTAAATGAAACTATAACCCAAGATCTCTTGTAAGAGAATTCAAGATGTTATCACTAAATTAGTGGGGCGTAAGATCATTCAAATACACTTTTGACAATTTAAATAAATAAATAAATAGAAATAATGTGATTGATGGATTTTGTTTTCTTTATTTTCTCAAAAAAGTTAAAATTTTCATTTAAACTCTCATCTATACACGTAGAAAAAAGGATTAAATTTGTGATTAGTTTTCTTCAAAATGAAGATTTTTAGGAACCCACCCATATTTACATATTTTAATAAATAAAAGTTTTCAGAAACATATCTAATGTATCTCAACTTTGTTTTGACGTCACTGTATTATATTAAATACATATCATATTAAATAAATACTCTTTAAAAACCAAATTATTATAAAATATAAAATATTCAAAATCAGTTTTTCAAAACGAAATATTTGAAGAAACAAAATTTGAAAAAAATAGTATTTAAAAAAATAACATTATTATTTTAATACTTAAAATATTAAATTATACGAAGTTATAATCATATTTTATATTAAAAAGTCATATTACGTTGCCAAAATTTTCATTTATGACTGTTCATTATATTTCTTTATACAACCCATGTATATACGAGATACTTACCTAGCTAGTGGGTATTTGTTTATCATCAATAAAACATAAGTAATGAAAAATTAATGATCATCTAGATAATTATTATTTTCATTTTCTTTCACAAAAGTTGACTTTAATGCATGTACATAATACACATCAAATTTGACGACCAAATTGAATTGCAGGATGTTTACAGAAACATGCAAGAGACTGAGGATGAAGAAGAGGGAATTGGATGATGGTGGCCTTCAAACCAAAACTTGATGATCCAAAAAAGATTTAAAATTAAATAAATAATAATAATCATCGTAATTCTTTAAGTTTATATGTAGTTGATGTTTTAATAATATCATTATGCATGCATGTGTGTTAATTTATTAGGAAAGCTATATATAAAGTTGGGAGTTAATTAGGCTATGATATATGTACGTAGTCTAAATTGTTAAAAAACCGGTCGTCCGGATTAGGTCGTTTAATTATGCAATGAAACTGTTTAATTCATTTCAGTCATGTAATCTTTTGATCATATATGAGAGAATTTGTGTTTGTATCTTCTCTCTCTTTTTTCTAGCCAAAGTGTTAATTTTTCGTCTGAAATGTTGTTTTTTGTTTTAATCATTGATTGTGTCTGCTTGCTTCAAAAAATTAACATATATTGCGAGTCTCATAAATTTCCGCCTCCTTTAATGCGTGTAAGATTCGTCACTGTCTATCATGCCATCGTATAGAGAGATAGCTAACTATACCTGACAATCTTAACACATAGCAAGATAAATGGATAGAATTGGGTAAACAATTATTAAATTTTGGGTTGAAATGGGTAACATTATGACATAGTATGGGTTGAAATGTGTAACTCTTTAACACAAAGCGGGTCAAGATGGACAACTTAAAAACCATATGAACATAATGGATTTCAATGGGTAAGGATGATCAGTAATATATTTAATGAGAAAATAATTAAAAATTATTTAAATAAACCATTTGTTTAGTTACAACTCATTTTAACGTGAATAAAATTGATTTTTTTCAAAACGACCCGTTTCCAAACAGGTTTTGCTTGAAACCCATTTTGACCCGCACCAATCCTAACCAGCATCCGTTCTGACCTATTACTCAACTCAACCCGCCTATTTTGCCAGACATATAGCTAACCAACTAAACTGAAAATAGTCGTTAACAAACTACTTTGACTGTTGTAGTCTAGCATGCACTCCAAAGTCCAAACTAAAAGCTTATTGCAACCAGGTTCCAATTAAAGAAACATTCCTCTTGTGACCCAACAAAGCTTTCGAAGAAGTTGAATCTTCTGATACGTTGAAGATTGTTAGCAATAATATTCTACGCGTACAACAATTTTTTGACTACTACTACAAAATAAGCTTAATGCAACCTTTTTTTTTATACAAAAGGTTGTAAATAGGTTGCATTAGGTGAAGTTGCATTAACCTAATGTAACCTTTTTATTACATAATACAACTTTTTTTAAAAAGTTGCATTTAAAAAAGTTTCATTAGAAAAAAGAAAGTTGCATTATGCAACAAAAAAATTGCATTAGATCTAATGCATCTTTAGCTAATGCAACCTTTTTTTGACTATAAAGGTTGCATTAGGGTAATTTTTGTAGTAGTACTATCATATAAAATGATGTTGCTTCACCTAACCACTAACCCATATATCAGATAATTCAGTCATGTTCATGTGATTACAGATCAATGTAATATGTCATGATAATGTTATTTGTTTTTTGAATAATGTATATATCCTAGAATAAATAAGAATTGTGTGCGTATGGGAGAATTCTACTAATGTGTAGTAGGATAAAAAATAAGATAATTTCGTTTGGAATATGCCTAGTGCTTGGATAGTATAACAAACAAACAAATAAACTTATCCAGTATATTCTCACTTTTCAGTAGGGTTTGGGGAGGAATGATAGACACAAACCTTACCCATATCCCAGTTGGGATAGAGAGGCTACTCCGAAGGAGTCCCTGGCTCAAATTTATCGTTTGAAGTTGATCATCCCAACATTTTTAACGTTATTTTCACAAAATAAGTAAAATAACGTTAAAATTAGTGTAATTTTACTTTGACTCTTGATGGCTCATACATATATACATTATATGTGTGCATCGCAAATGAGGCTTTGATAGTATATTGAACATAATACAATTATGTTTTTGAAGGCAAATGAACTGATTTTAGGATATTATATTTAGGAATCTAATTAAAGGGATGGTTGAATATGTATGCCAACACACCACCTCTCAGAAATTGATATATAAAAGTAGCTATCCATATCTCTTTCGTTTATTTATATATTTCAGTTTTAGCTCAGGGTAGATTTTAATGTGGCACAACCTATTTTTTGTTTTGAAAGGTTGTTTATATTATTATTATTATTAGTCTTAGTATTCGAAATCAAACTTCAGACTTTAGATTATTAGAACTTAATATTTTGACACCATGATCAATGATTATTTGTTTCAGTCATGTATTATTTGTTATGTTTCATTTTGTTTTGTTATACTCTAGGTGGACAAAAAAAATGGAACCGGAACTAGAACCAACATCGCGAACCGAACCGGTTGGTACAAACGGGTCTGGTTTTTTAGACAAATTAGAACTGGAACAGAAACCGGAAAAACCAGAACTGGTTCCACCTGTACCCACCTACCCGGCCAAAAACCGGTCAGAACTGGTCAAAAACCGACCAAAAACCGGAACATTTTGTTTTGTTATACTTTCATGACAAGGACTCAACGGAACCTTGAGGATATGTAAAATGGAGCTAGAGATTTTTAAATTAATTAAGTTAATTAATATATTAAAAAATGTAATTCAGTGTTTTGAAATTTATTTGTGAAACTATTAATTTATTATATATGGAATTATACTTTGTTCAGATATAAGAATATATAATATCTCTTTCTTATTTAACAAATGTGTCTATGTTATATATAATGTGTCTCCAGATTATAGTTGTTTTTTTTTCCTTTTTGTTTGTTTTTAATGTGAAATGGGAGTTTGTCTATTTGTTAATTCATTTCTTCTGGTTCGCTATCAAGACAAAGCAAGTGTGTTAGATCTACGTGACAATACGTGACGTCGTGTCGTCGTTCGAACTGGTTTGGGACAAATTGTGAACTTATATATACTAAGACGATCGTTTTGTTTTTTCTTCTTCCTTCTAGTTCTTAGGAAAGGAAAATTAAAAATTCTATAATTATGGATAAATTTTGGAAACATTAATATTGTGCAACATTATTGAAGAGCAAAAAAGAGACCAACACGTACTATCGTTTGAATTTGAAATCCAGTATGAACATGTAGGTATGTAATGTAGATTTTCACCACCAGCAACGACATTCGGTACCCACATGGGCGGTCCCGAGAATTTATGTGTCCCGGACCTACTGAGAAAAAAAGGCCCTTATCGAATTATAAATTTGTATTTTTCGCTTTTGTATTTCTAGATATATAAGGAAATATATATAATATAAAAACGATTTTTAAATTTTTTGTGCCCTTGCAGAAAATGGGCCATGGACGGAGGTTGGATTGCCCCTCCCCAGGGCCTCCCATGGGTACCCAAATCACAGAGGCAACCCTGAGAATTGAGATGCCCGAGAAGAATCGGGAAAAAAGGCTCCTTAATGAATTCATATATTAAAAGAGGGTAGGGTTGTAATCGAGTCGAGTTGAGCCGAGCTAGGCCTGGCTCCAGCTCAGCTCGTGAATTTTCGAGCCGAGCCGAAATTTCTGTCGAGCCAAAAATCCTGGCTCCAGCTCGGCTCGTAAAAAACCTCGAGCCACGAGCCTGGTCACGAGCCGGCTCGTTTTTTTTCATTTTTTATCCTCCACTTTTTATTATATATATATATATATATATATATATAATCTAATATATATAAAGGGAAAAGATCAAATAAGAATAGTTTTTTGCCTAATAAGAGTGAGAACTAATAAGAATTTGACACGTGTCACATAATTTAGATATTAATTTTTTTTATACTAGATTTTTATTTTTTTTGTACTAGATTTGTTCTATATTTTTTTATACCGGATTTTTATGTTTTTTCGTATTAGATTTTTGTTTTTTGTATTATGTTTTATTTTTTTGTACTGGATTTTTTTGTACTGGATTTTTGATTTTTTGTACTGGATTTTGTTTCTTTTTGTACTGTATTTCGTTTTTTGTACTGTATTACTGTTTTATGATGACACGTGTCAAATTTCTATTGATTCTTACTGGATCCAACCCCTATATATAAAATCCAATATAGGGGATGGTTCCATTGTTAACCCTCCCTTATAGCGTTAACTCGTTAAACCTGACGTTTTTTGCCCGAATCTTTGTTTTTTTTGTCATGGTTTTTATTATACATAAATAGTAGGTTTCTTTTTTGTGTTTTTGCTAATTCATCATTGTTTAGAAATTAAATCAAAATGCAAGTAAGTGTAAGTTTCTTACACTTACTTACATCGGATAGTGTAACTTAAACTTACAATTGATTTAATTTCTAAACAGTGATAAATTAGCAAAAACACAAAAAAGAAACTCACTCTATTTATGTATAATAAAAACAATGGAAAAAAAACAAAGATTCGGACAAAAAATGACATGGTTAACGGGTTAACGTTATAAGGTAGGGTTAACATTTGATCCTCTCTCATCCAATATATATGTGTGTGTATATATAAAATCTAATATTTACATAATATGTATATTTATATAAATATGTGGATAAATATTGAATATATATTATGTATAATATATATGTATGCGTGTAACATAATATATATGCGTGTATATAATTTAATATATATATATATATATTAAAAATCGAGCCGAGCCTCGAGTCGCGAGCTTTTTGAACAACCCTAAAAGAGGGTGTCCAAAAAACGAAAACCGAACTGTATTCATAACTGAAAAAATCAAAGCGAATTATGAATTCAATTTTTGGTTTAGTTCCTAAATCCTAACTGTATCCGAATTCCAAATTAAGGTTTTCGGTTCAATTCCTAACTGTATCCGAATTTCGGTCTTTAGTTCTGTTATCAATTTCAATTTTTTTAAATCCGGCTTCTTCGGTTAACCAATTAAACCGAATTCAAATTTAAATTCATCATCTTGTTGATAATATATAAAGTTGAATTTGGTTTATTCGTACCAGTTTATTCGTGCTTTAACCGGTTTATTTAGTTTTTAGTCAGTTTATTCACTTGAATTTGGTTTATTCTGTTTTTAACCAGTTTATTTTGTTTTTAATTGGTTTATTTGGTTTGTTTGGTTTTAACCGAAACCAAAAGAACCGTTTCTTGAATTCGGTTCGTTTTCGGATAAGGAAGAAACTGAAAGCCGATTAAACCAAATCAACCATTAACCGAACAAATGAGCACACATTATTTAAAGGCATGAAAGTAACTTCTTTTCATTAAAAGAAATTATTTTTTGAATCTCTTAAATCATGTGTTTATAAACGATTTTTTAATTTTATAATTTGTTGGTTCTCATTTAAAAGAATCTCTATATATACCTATATAACAAAAATTTTGCGTCTATTAAAAAGTGGGCACAAGACAGAGATCAGATTTGCCATCCCAAGGCCACCCATGCCAAATCACTCCAATCAGACTTGCAAACACAAAACCAAAAACCCATAACATAAATTATAGAAAAGTTTTTTTTAATAAAAAATTTATTTCTAAAAATATTGCTTTTAAAATATTTTTTTAAAAAAGTTTGGTTTCTAGAAAAAAAATCATATTTTATAACCTTTTTATGAAGTTTTTTTTTAAAAGATTTATTTTTAGTTTATCAAAAACTATTTTTAATAAAAAATAAATAATATCATTAATCATCAATATTATAATTATAATATAATAATTATGTAATACGAGAGAGAACGAATATAAATATTTAATAGAATAAATAATATAATTATTTAATAAGAGTTAAAAATAATGATGAGGTTCATGGTTTTCAGAACCGAACCAGGAACCGGTTGGTTAGCCGGCCCAAAATAAGATTGTGAACCATCTTCAAACGAACCGATCAGACAGAGAAACGGTTCAATGGTCAGACCGGATTTTTTTTAATTAAAATTCAAAAATATAACGATAAAACCAAGTCCTATATTTTTTTAACATGATTACATTTGTTTAAATATTAACTATATTTGATTAAACGTGTTTACAATTGTATAATTTTTTCGTAATATTTTATTTATTTATTATGTTATCCGGTTATTCAAACCAGTCCAACCAGCAACCAGTAAGACGTCCAATTTAACGTTAAATCCGATTCTGAAAACATTGACGAGGCTCTATAACACTTTACAAAAATGACGAAACAATAATATAGTAAGGAAACAATAAAGTGTCATGTTATAGCCAGATATAAATGTCGTACGAAACGTAACGTAATTGCATACACACCCACCGCCTTAATTGTGGTTTTTAGCTATGTGCACGTAAATGCATTGTTTAAGCCAAAATAGAAAGAACCACTCACTTGTTTCTCTTTTAAAACCCTAAATTTGGTAGACATGAAGATGGTTAACACTATGAATCTCTACACAAAAAGCACCTACTTGATTTGGTTAAAAGGCATTGATTTTAGTGAAGTTGTATATTTTAGACCATTCTTTTCTTGGTGTGTTATTTAATGAAATTTTAATAAACAAATTTGTATTAAAACTTTCATTTTAGTTTAACAAAAGCATTTATACTTAACTAAACAATTGTGTAATTCTAACATATGTTTTAAGAAATCATGTAACACCGATTTTAACAAATCAGCTAATCCGACATGTACGTTGTTTTAAAAAAAATGTTATTATGTTAGAGAATTAGAAATAACATATTTTGTTATGTTAACATGAGATAATCCGTCAAGATAAATTTGAACCGTTGATTTTTTCTGAAAACTATTAATACACATGTACACCAATTTTTTTATATGTATGCTTGATTATCATTTAGCTATTTACAACTAAAGTTTACAAAATTTACAACGATACATGTAATTGTCTAAAACCTTAGACTTGTGATGGATTCATTTTCAAGAAATGAAACACCAGAGTGGGGTTTGGATTTGTGATGGTTTGATGTTGGTGATTGTTAAGGATTGATAAGGCCTAGAGGTAGTTGATATTGTTATTGAATTGAAAAAAATATTTATGATAGAGAAAAAAAATGCATAAATAGATAAATAAACACACACATATATATATAATATAGAGAGAGAGAGAAGTATCTTAAATAGGGCTGTAAACGGACCGAACGTTCGTGAACCGTTCGGCGGAAAGTTCGTTTATGAATGCTTGTTTAATAAATGAACGAACACGAACAAGAAATTCCGTTCGTTTAGTTAAAGGGACGGTGTTCGTTCATTTGTGTTCGTGAACGTTCGTAACATGTTCGTTTACGTTCGTTTATGTTCGTTCATGTTCGGTTAAGTTAGTTTATTATATTTATTAATTAAATATCTTGTATATTTTTAATTTTTCGTTTAATACCATAATATTTAAGTTATTTTTAGTTTAATACTATAATATTTTAATTTATATATTTTTAAATGATTATCTCCAATGCTGGATATTAAGAACGTTGATTTTAGTTACTTAAATATTATGTGTTCGTTAGCGTTCGTGAACAAGATAAATTCCTTAATGAACGAACACGAACAAGAATTTTCATTCGGTTAACGTTCGTGAACCGTTCGTAAACAAGTTAAAAGTTAAATGAACGAACACGAAAAATAGCTCATTCGGTTCGTTTATAGCCCTAATCTTAAAACCAATATATGTTTGAGAACTATAAAACCTACGTGTGCGTGTTGCTACGTTTAGAAGAAATTAGGAGAAATAAGAAAAAAATTAAAGCAATGGTGATAAGTGATAAATATTTTTTTTATTATTATTTTGTATTGAAACATCATCTACGTGTTTCGGGGTTTTTAATAATAATAACAGTTTTGATGCAGATAACACGAAGGAGCTCAACTTCCTCTTCTTTCTTCTTTTTTTTTTAAGAGTTAAGTGCCATTTTGGTCCTTGTGGTTTTACCATTTTTGCCATTTTCGTCCCTGTGGTTAGAATTTTGTCATTTTGGTAACTATGGTTTCATTTTTTTGCCATTTTCATCCTTATGGTTGATAAATTTTGCCATTTTAGTCCAAAATTTTAATTAAATTGGACTAAAATGGCAATAAAATGGAAACCATAGGGATGAAAATGGCAATAAAATGAAACCATAGTGACCAAAATGGCAAAATTCAAACCACAGGGACGAAAATGGCAAAAATGGTAAAACCACAAGAACCAAAATGGCACTTAACTCTTTTTTTAATCTATTAATTGTTCATTATATTTAGTTTAGAATTTTACAGAAATCAATATTGGGTCGATTGGCTTAACACCCTCTTATACTCATGTAATTTTGGTACTTATAAATTGTCTTAGGTCTATGGGTACGTCTTTTATACGTGAAGGAGCTTAAACATTTTGAAATGAATGATAAAAATTTACGAGATTCACAATACATATTAATTTTTTTAAGCAAAAGGACCGAAATCAATATTTGAAAAAAAAATCTTTCATCAAAAAAATTAACATTACAAAAAGGAAAGAAAGTAGGGTGGTCGCCCTCAAGCCAATGTTTCGCCCTTGCTATTGTATGTATGTGTGTGTATTACTATTTTATTGAGAAACAATACATATTTATGGTCACTTATTGTAATTGAATAATTATAAACTTTTTTTCAATGTTTTAAAACCCGGTTCGAACTAGATACCGTCAACTAATCCGGTACGAAACACTCCAGTATTATGCAGGTTCTTTCGATCGATTGTGCAGGCGGTTTAATCTGGTTTTACCTGGTTTTACCGGTATTTCCAGTTTAAAAAAACACAAAATTTAGACTTTTAAGTGATCGTGAACTTAATGCGTTTAACACACCAATGTCATAATCCTATTTTGTGCTTTTATTTAAAAAAATTATTAGAATTTGAGTATTTTTAGATTGTTTTGGATGAATTTGAGTAATTTTTGAATTGTTTTTTGATGAATTTGTATACTTTTTGGAAACTTATTTGAGGATAAGTTGTATTTTTATAAAATTCTATGGTTAATTAGTGTGTCTGGTTGAACCGTCCGGTACAACCCGGTTCAACCGGTAAAACTATTTTATAGCAAAATCCGGTGTACCTAAAATACCGGTTTTTAAAACTTTGTTTTTTTTAACTCTTGATGGTAGTCGAGTTTTTTTTTTTAAATCTTATGGCAACAACTATTTTTTTTTTAATTTTTGGACTCATTTAATTACACACACGTGTTACACATTTTTACTAAACTTATATAGGCTTTTAGAAATCTTTCAAATTACAGAAATGCGATTTGATAAGTATGTCACATAATTCAATGTACACTTTAAATTTGGAACTTTGCTTTATTTTGATATATTTATCAGCGATAAAATTATATATAACACCTCATAATGGTCCATTAATGACCCGACAAACAAACACTCTTCACATGCTTGTCGGAACCCGACCCGAATCCAACATAGAATTTTCTTTAACGAATGACAATCTTTTATCATAGTCAAGCATAGAATGATGTATATACCAAAGGACATTTGTCTCAATGGTACCAAGGTGTGTTAAAGGCGTCCTCTCTAAAATAGTTTGAGGGTTCTAGTCCTATAGTGGACAAAATGTGGAAAAAATTTGCTATTCAAAAAAAAATAGAATGATGTATATTTTTTTTTTGAAAAACAGTGGCTAAATGGCATGTTTTTTATACTCAAAATGGATTCCTCAAATTTAACAATCCATGTGTTACATTATAGTCCGCTGCCAATTTTCTCGTTATCCAACATTCATGTATTGATGAGCGCTGAACCAGGCAAATCAACTTGTCATTCAAAAGGAAACTCGTTATGCGATAAAACCTCATACTGACTGCTTTAATCAGTATTTGAACACATGACCTCATGAATGATGTATACGAATTGTTATATCTTTTTGTCAAATTTTGAAAAGTTTTCTCATGAAGATTAAAGTCAATGACGAAGCTTAATAGGGGCCAGGGGTGACCGCCCCTCTTTTCTCCGTAGGTAGTGTTAGTTTTTTGATTAAAAGGTTAATTTTTGTTTTAAGTATTGGTTTAACCCTTCATCGTTTCAAAAAATTAACATGTATTATAATTTTCGTGCCCTTTCAAAATGTTCAAGTGTTATCAAGTGTAAATTGTTACTTTCTTCATGTGGTTAATTTATATATTCTATAAACTTATAGAATTCGTCTTCATTATATGTTTTAATATTGATCATCCTTCATAAAAAATTTTAACAATTTCGGTAAATCATCTAAAATAAGATTAAATGTCCTTTAATTTATAGTATTCAGTCACTCAACTTTTTACATTTTTTTTTCTATTAAACTGTGTTAGTTTCATGTGCATTAAATGTGTTAAATAAAAAATATTAAGTAGTTTTTAATATATATTTAAAAATGTAATACAATATTTTTAGATAAAGTATTATTGATTACTTATAAGTAATTTAGCAAATAAAACAATAGTATCATTTTTAAAAAATTTTGTTTATAAACATTTCTTTTAAAAAGTTGTTTTCGAATGTCATCTTTTATAAATAACTCGTTGTTTAAAAGCTTTAATTATAATAATTTTTTTTCTAAATATTATTTTTTAAATAGTTTTAGATAAAAATTTTGTTTTTTAAAAAGATCGGTTTATAAAATATTTTTACTTTTAATAGAATTTGTTGTCTTAGAAAAAAATTTACACTTAATAAATTTTTTTACATGTTGTAATAACTTTTTTTAAGTATGTTTTTTAATACAAATATCTTATTAAATCTATTTTTTAGTATGAAAAAATATATAAATAAAATAATTAGCATTTATTTTATTTATTTAATAGGTTAGAGATGTATTTAATATTTTAATGTGAGAAATGTATGAAAAATGAATATGAAAATGTTACATAAAATTAAATTTGTATGATTTATTTATTATATCTGTTTTATTTGTATAAAAATTCGAATATTTTCTGAAAAATGACCCATTTCACAAAAGATTTTAGATAAACGATGTGTTTTTTTATTTAATTTTTTAGAAATGATGGCTTCGTTATTTTTTTTTAAACAACAATTTGGATCACTAACATGTCATACACTCACTTGATCACATACACATCCTATAGGAGGAAACACATCATATATAGATGAGAGAAAACTTTCTAGCTCATCATGAAACCAATATTTTGTTAATATCAGGACTTGAACACGTTACCTCTCTAATATTTAAGCCACGGGTTACGTTCCCTCAATCACGTGAGCTGACGATCATTGATGATGGCTTCCTTAGTTAATCAATCACTTTATCTATAAACATAGATTTAATACATCTTTGGATTAAGAATAAATTTCACAAATCTGGTCGATACGTTGTCGCTTCAAATGGGTCCAAGTCAAATCTCTTCTTTAAATCTTTGGATTAAGGTTAAGCTTCAATAATAATTTGGATTAAATACATCTTATTCATATGGATCCAAGTCAAATCTCTTATTTAAATCTTTGGATTAAGATTAAGCTTTACAAAGCCGGTAGGTCAGACATCGGTCTAAACGGGTCCGGGTCAAAATTGTTTGGTGAAAATAAGTTTAAACCCAAAGGCGGATCTACAGTCAATGGGGTGGGTTCACCGGAACCCACCGTGTTCGAACATTTAGTAGGAATTTTTTGTTGTCGAAAGGTTGAAAATGTAAGGTGAACGCATTGATATTTTTAGGGGTAAATCATTAATGTAATTTTCCTCCAATAGCTAGCCAATATGAATAGATTAAGTTATCTTTGATAGAGAAATCTTGATGATCAATGCTTGGAGTTTTATATGATCATGTTAAAATCACTTTCCGAAATCAATATTTCTTCCTCAAATTTGTTTAGGTTTCTGGGCGTTACCCCGAACCCCAACTGATTGGTCAATGGGACCACTTCCAGGGGTGCTGCCTCGAAAAGGGGGCGCAACCCCCTTGACTTCCCCTTGGTCCGGAACTCAGAAATCTTAAACGAGCATGCAGTCCGAACATTCGAACTCTTTAATGACAATGTTTTTTTTAATTATTGACTAAATCTATCGCCCTGTTTTTTCGTGATGAACATCACAAGATTCGAACCGCCAAACCGACCCGAATATTTTTATGTACGGTTATTTCTAATTGAATTATCTGAAAATAGTGAACCCACTGACAATTTTTCCTAGATCCGGCACTGTTTAAACCATAGATTGCTCCTTTGGGTTAAAAAAATAAGCATACCCTCCGTATTTATTTTTATAACATGAATGTTGACACTAGTTTTCCGAAAAAGAAAAACATGAATGGTGACAGGTGTTAGCAGCAAAAGATTCAATGCTTACCCTCGTGGGGAGGTTGAGTATTGGCGAAGTTTAATGGGTGGTCGGCCCCTTCTTTTTTTCGTGCGTAGTATTAATTTTTCGACTCAAAAGTTATTTTTTTGTTAAATATATCGGTTTCGCCCCCTTTTGATTCAAAAAATTAACATATATTTTGGGTATAGTAAATTTTCGTCCCCCTTTCTAAACGTTCAAGCTTCGTCATTGAAGTTGTATTGACAAAAATTATGACAATGAAAGAACATTGACAGATACATTCATACATTATCTTTAACTCCAAGATGGTGTCAACCAATATGGAAAAAAATAAAATGAGAAAAATTAAAGTGATTTAGAGCACGGGTGAGCATGTTTAGTCTTTTGGGTCAGTATTTGACTCAATCCGAACCGAAAACCAAAATTTGTTTTTTGTATTTCTAAAGACTGTTAGGGTTTGATTTTTTTGGTTTTGGGTTTTCGTTTTTGATTTTCAGTTTTTATTTTATAGTTTTTTACTTGCTCCTTACATTTTTTTGGATTAGAAAACAAATTCAAAATGTTGTATTTTGCTAAAAAATATATATATATGGTTTACATACACATGGTTTTGTATGTAATAAAAATGAATATGCATGTTATTTTATTTTTATTTTAAGTAAAATTAAAACCGACGCAAACTTTCGCTTTTTTAGAAACTTACATCAAATCCGATGGTTTCTATTTAGGTTCGGTTATTTTGGTTTGGGTTTTTCGAGTTTTGGATATTTTTTTTCCGGTTATATACACATCCTTAGATTCGAGTATAAATTAACATTTTGAATAAAAAAAATGTAACAAACCCAAAAAAAACGTGGATGAC
This sequence comes from Mikania micrantha, assembly GCA_009363875.1. NCBI lineage: Eukaryota > Viridiplantae > Streptophyta > Magnoliopsida > Asterales > Asteraceae > Mikania > Mikania micrantha. The sequence goes on from CM018698.1 coordinate 78,228,654, forward strand.
GAATCTACCTCATTCAAAGCACAAACTTAGATGATTTAGATTCTTAAAAAGACATCAATAACACAAACAATCATTGCTAGTAAAAAGATTTTCAATTTTCACCGACGAATTGATGATTGAGGAATTAATCACCGACGTAAGCTAGAAATTTTGAAAAAAGAAATAATAAAAAAATTAATATTTAAAAATTCTGATCCTTTAAAAGTTTGCTCGTAATCACCTACAAACTATCGACACAAAAGACACGGTTGTAGAAGTCGCTACACGCTAGTCGGACGGCTAGTTACCGCCTAAAGATTAATCAGAATTAATCGGCGTTAGACGGATTTGAATTTTTATGAGTAATTTTACAAATATATATCATATACAAACATCAATAACAATAATTTTATATTTTACTTCAAATAGTTGAAAAAAATAACTTAAATATACTAAGTCAAGTACTTTAAAATTCAAACTTAAACACTGCGTTAAAAGTTTAGAGATGGATTTCGATGTTTAGTGGCTAAATTTGATATTTCAGAGACACATTAAGGATTTTAAATCTCTCGAATAATCATTAATCTAGGTCTTTTTTTACCCGAAAAAAGTAAAAAAAAAAAATATTAAAATGCTGGTGATAGAAAAATATTGTCACATAAGTATTACGCAAGTATGGCGTTTATATAACACCTCTTATAATGCCCGAAGAGCAAGATATGGTGTTTTAGGCGTTAAAAAACTATTATATGACGATATAAGGCCTCTTTCTCCTACGACCACTAGTTGTCACAAAATGAAATTTTATGAGTTTGCTTTTTTTTTTTTTAACAAGAACAACCGAACGTAACATCGTGGCATATGCGTACCACGCCAGCAGGCTCGGAAGACCTCTTCTTCAATGGAGCGATAACCGTTTTTTCGAGAGCCACCCTTGGAAGAACTGCATCTGATGCGCAAAAACCAGCTTATTTGTTGTAAAAACGGCGTCTCCTATCAGTTCAGAACTCGAGATTAAACTCAAAATTCATCCTTCACCTGGTATCCATCAAAGTGTCTCAAGTGAGAGTTCAACCCATGACCTCCACATTGAAAAGTGGGTCTTCTACCACCACAACACTTTAAACGGATTATGAATTTACTACGTTGCTTCTCTATCACATCTCTCATACCGACGTTTGGATTTTTTTATTACATTATGCCGAAAAAAAAAGTAAATGTTTTTTTTATTATATTTTGGATTTGATTTTCTTAAATTAGCAAATAAGGATTTATGAAACCAACCGGTAAAGCAAGTTTGGTTCGATTTCTATGTTAATATTGGTCTAGTTATCGGTTTCTATATTTGTAATTTCACAGTCCTGACTCTTATCATGGTGTTACCCGTAAAACCCAAGTACATGTACATAGTATGTGTTAATTTTTATATATTATGTGCAGAAGTTTGCATTTCGCACCACATGAAACCCGTAAAACCAACCCATTAAACCGGTTTAGTTCAACCCATATGCTAATGTAGGTTCGGTTCGTGGTAGAAATCGTTAGTCGCTAGTCTGTCGGTGGCGTGCGAACTAGGGATTAATCGGATTAATCGGATAGCCGGGCCTAGTGGGGGATTTTTACAACAATGAATCCTACATTTACCATTTCTAAAGGAAGTTGGTTATTGATGGTCTAATGTTAGAAATGTTTGATTTTTTTTTCATTACAGATTTTTTTTAAACTAAGTAAAATCATTTTATTTTCTATTTAATTTCTTTCTATTTTACCATTAACAATATAAGTAGACCAAAATAAAAGTTGCTACTATTGAGGTTAGTTTAGTATGATTAAAAATTTGTTAATAAATTAATATTTTATTGATAGACATGTGTGATTTGAAGGAAATTAATTATATTGCAATAAGATTCGGTGATGAAAGTCACACATTTCACACTTCACAGACAATAGCTAGAAAAAGATAGTTTGTGTGTGGGATAGAGTTCCCTATTCATACATCAAGGTATTTTTTTTAACAGTGAATTATAATACCATAATCTAATCACATATCGGCTCTAGATTAGGGGTATTTATCGGGTCATACAACGGTTTATTCGGATTTTAAATTTTGAGACCCAATTCGGAATCCGACCTGGATAATAAATATGCTTATCCGATCCGAATAACCCGAAAAAACTTGATTTTCTACATACGAACAACCCGAATAAACATGACTTTTTCGGGTTATTTGGGTTGAATTCAGATATCTGATCCGAAAAGCAAGATTTTGGATATATCATGTATGATATCTGATCCGATCAAGAAAAATGGATATCCGACCCAGATCTATTCGAACACTCCGAAAAGAATTCAGATAGGTTTTTTGGGGTTTCGGATACGATTCAAATTTCGGATTTTTTTTTTGGACACCCATACTCTAAACAGGGACAACTCGATTATTTTGGGGCCAAAACATAATAAAATTACATGGCCCTTTTCCATAAATAATTATTATGAACCATCGATTCTTATAGATGTAATAATACAATGTTTATGTACTCCTTTCATTTACTTCATGTGCGTATGAAGGGATTCACAATTTCGTGTTTATGGTCCGGTTTCTAACAGTTTAACCGTCTAAATTGGTCATCGGTTTGGTTTTGTTGTCAATTTTTTTCTAAATATTTGGTCGGTCAATTTCAGAAGTTTGAAAGCATAGTAAACGGTTTGGTTTATGATTTACATAAAAACCAAAAAAAATAGAACCATTCGTATGTTTGTGCGTTTTGTTTACCTGGCTATATACAAGAGTCATCTCTAGTTGTTGATATGAAAGATGTTGGATTTATAAGGGAAGATCTGCCTCAAATATCATTAATCTGTTTTGTACGCATTAGCTATATATGAATGAGAAGATAACTCCACACCTAAGCATGTTCAGATGACAACAATTCAATAGCGGGTGACCTTCCTTGCAGTGGCGGAGCTTGGTCGGAGTGAAAAGTGAGCTGATATCTTCGAAACCCATAATACATGTAAATTTTTTGAAACAATAGAGCGAAACCACTATTTTTAACTAAAAATAACATTTCGACCGAAAAATTTACGTTACGGACGGAAAAGAGTGGAGACGGTCGCCCCTGGCCGGCTGGCCCCAATGAAGCCTCGCCCATGCTTCCTCGAGCAAATCCGTGCAACCAAAAGTAAATATGTAAGCAGGGACGAAGCTTAATAGGAGCCGGTTGGCGAACGCTCCCATATTTTTTCCGTTCGTAGTGTTCATTTTTCGACTAAAATGTTATTTTTTGTTTAAGTACTAGTTTCATCTCTTGCTTCAAAAAATTAACATGTAGTGTGATTCACGTAAACTTAAGTTTCTCACTTTCTCTCATTAAAAATGTTCAATACCCATTAGTGTACGTAAGCTTTTAGTGAACAAAACATACGATGAGGCCGGAATATGTTACGAGTATTCTGGAATTGTTTTCTGGAATCATCAATTATAACTTATTTTGTCCAATCACTTTGATTATCACTTAATTTATAAAGTAAATTACACTTTTAGCCCTTTATATTTACACAAAATTTTAGGTATATTCCTTTATGTTTCAAAATGCCAAAATCAGCCCTTTAAGTTTTCAAATGTCGCAAACTCGGTCATTTCTCGGTTAACTCCGTTAAGTACTAATATAATAAAGGATCATATCAGAAAATTGATATAAACATAAAGAACCAAAAGTGAAATTTGCTCAATACTTAATGTGATTTTGGTTTACAATTATGTCCTTATTATGTTAGTATTTAACGGAGTTAACGAAAAAAAACAAGTTTGCAATATTTGAAAACTTAAAAGACTAATTTTGACATTTTAAAACATAAAAGATTATATCTAAAATTTGTATAAACAAAAAGTAGTAGAGTAAATTACTGATTATGTCCTTTAAAAATATAGCAATTTGTTGGTTTCGTCCTTTGACTTCGAAAATTACTAGGGGTGTCCTTATTTTGAAAATTTTGCACTGGTTATGTCCTTTGTCACTAACTCTGTTAAAAGATTCTGTTAAAGGCCTCATGCCCCATCCACGTGATGGGTAAATTTGTCATTTCATCTCCTCTTCTCCTTCCATTCCTAGGGTTTCCAGATCTGAATTTGAAGCAAGAGATAGACGTTAACCTTCAAAGTGAAAACAATGAGAAATCAATCTACCCACCTCGTGTGAGCCCTGTTCACCGGCCACCGAAGGAAGAGATAGACATTAACTTTCCAGATCTGAAATTGAAGCAAGAGATAGACATTAAAGGCCTCAAGTTTGAGAATTTTCCTCGCTCAACTACTCCTAAAACAAGATACGGTTTATTGAGGCCCCATCAGTTCCATCAAAAGTCAAAGCAAATTCTTCAATGAAATTGCACTATAAAGTATGTTTTTTGTCAAATACCAAACACTGCGTTGTTTAATCCAGTCCAGTTTCCTAATCGGGTCGCGATTTGAGCTCCGATCAAGTTGTGTAAACCACTGAAATCTTTTAACGTAATGAAGTCGGTGTCGAGATACACACCACTGTATTTGTAGAGAACAACGATCCGTGTTTGTCGACATACACACCACCGCTGATGTGTCGGTTTATATATATATAAAATGATGGTTCAACACTATCGAGTAATAAATCAAAATAACCTAAACCAAACTACACACTACAGGCAAGTGTACCTGACGTATGAAGTATAGCTAAAGAAAGTCCGGATATCGAACCTAAGGACACGGAATCGTCTAATAAACCCTAACTGTAAACCTAACGAAATAAGAAACTTACTAAATCGAGAAAACGAAATTTGTTTTAAGAAAATGATTTTAAACAATAAAGAATAAAGAAAACAAAATAAACTAACTCAACACCTCAAGAACTAGGAAACCAAATACGAAGTAGATTCTACCTAGACTAGGAATCTTAAAGGAATCTAACAGTTATCGAGAATGCTTGCTTGAATGACACCGGATCTAAAGATACAACCAATTCAGGAACTTAAGGAATGCTAGATCTCCTGTTCAGACAATCCAACACTTAAAAAGATCCTACTAGTTGTGTAAAGCTTACCGGGGTGTAATGATGAATTACCGAGTCAGTCTATCCAAACTATCAATGCTTAAGATTTATATGGTTGAATAATTAGGTCAATCTCAACAACCACAATCAATCTAATCGAGATTAATTCTGATTTGAAATACATGGCATAAACAATCAACGAATAATCCAATGATCATGCAAATTACCCGAAAACCCGTTTAAACCACAATATCTCAACACCTCGTTACTTGATTAGTCTTTAAAGATGGTTATCCCACTGATTAAAATCTGATTATATGAAATTCTTATGATTTACTAGGATTAGTCAAATCACAATTAGGTTAAGAACGAGTTTTTAGCCTAAAATCATGTAAAAATCGAGTTTTTATCGAAACCGAATCAAACCTTTTCCACAAAATAGTTTAAACATATAATCAGATCATTCACAATAGTTTAATAACATTCACAATCATTCACAATCAGATTCAAATCAAAAGCAATAATTCATTCAATCAAACAAACCCGAAAAACCGAAAAAACATCCAATAATCATCTGTAATCTAGGTAGAATTAAAGATTTAGCCTATAATCATCATCCAAACATTCATAAACATGAAATCAGATCCAAACATGGTAGAAAATTCAAGAACAAACTGAACCAGAAAACTACGATGCATAAACAAGCCCGAAAACGCAATTCGAGCACTTGTATACGCGATCTGAGCCTCCCCCGAACGTCCGAATCAATCCCAAAGCTCAAAAATCTTCAAAAATATGTTTCTCTTTCGTTTTCAGCCGTCCTTGGGTGATTAAAACGCGAATTAGGTTTTAAAAATGCTTAAATATGTTAATTTTCGCAATTAAATCCGACCTAGGCCTAAAAAAATCAGTTCATGGGATTAAAGTGAGGTCCAATGGGGTGGTCAACGGCCCAAAAGGGCCTGGTCAACGCGGGTCAACGCCCACCAAGGCCGGTCAACAGGGGAGGAGAGCACGGGTCGTGGGTCGGGAACCGAGTCGGCGCGCGGATCATAGTGTGAGGGCATGTGGGTTTCACGCGGGTCGGGCGCGGGTACCGGAACTTGTTCGCGGGTCTAGGAGCCATTAGGGCTGACGTGGCACGCCTAGGGGCTGCCACGTGTCCCAGACGTCTTAAACTTTGGCAGATTTGCAAATTACCCCCTGAACTTCAGAAATCCAATTTTTAAGCTCCGAAACTTCCTGAAATGCAACTTTTTAACACCGGAACTTCTAAAAATTATATTTCTCGCTTCCACACTTCATAAAAATTATTCCGGGCTTCGGTTTCTTCGTAAATGCGAACGTTTATTCCACGAAAACCTATAAAAGTAACATTTAAAAATACAATTAGTAAAAATAATTAAAATCTAATAAAAACTAACTAAAAGCCGAATAAAATAAGATAAAATAATATAAAATAAATACTAAAAGGATGTGTAAATAACTACACATCAACCGCCGATCGAGTTGCATAAACCACTGGAGCTTGGTGTTGATCGTTTGGTTTATGGTCAGATTAGCAGGGAGAACCAGTGGATTTTGGTCACTCTTTGATTCTTGAGTGATGAGTTGTTTTTTGGAAACTTTAGGAAGGGAAGGAGAAGAGGAGATGAAATGACAAATTTACCCATCACGTGGACGGGGCATGAGACCTTTAACAAAATCTTTTAACTGAGTTAGTGACAAAAGACATAACCAGTGCAAAATTTTCAAAATAAGGACACATATAGTAATTTTCGAAGTCAAAGGATGAAACCAGAAAATTGGTATATTTTTAAAAGACATAATCAATAATTTATTCAAAAGTACTATAAGTGCAATTTACTCTAATTTAGATTTCTTACATAAATGATTTAAATTTTAAAAATAATAGTTAATGTTATTACTTGTTAGTTGTTAGGAAGGAAAGTGAGCTTATTGACTCAAATCAATCTAATCAAATAACAAATGAACCTGCAAGACAATTAAAATAATATTTGATTTAAGTGAACATGTCTGTCCATATAAATCTATCCTCAAATTATTCAATTAAAAAAAAATCCTCAAATTATTCAATTAAAAAAAAAAGTTTAGCTTTTTCACATAAACTGATTTAAGTATGTCCTTTTAACATATTCTTAAAGGGTAAGTTTCTCGTAAATAAGATTTTTGCAAACTCGAAAACTGATTCAAACAAACTTTGATTTACCTTATTTTTGTATCATTAAAACCGGTTTTGTCGAATCATAAACCACAAATCTTAAACTATAATCAATAAAACCAACTTCAAAAGTAAACCTTAAACCTAAACATAAATTTAAAAACTAAACCAATCAATAAAACCTAAACTGTAAAACTAGTTGTTAAAGCTAAAACTAAAACTAATATTGTAGGGTTTAATAAGACGGTCTCAATATTATCAAAATGACTTCAATTATAGTTCATTTAGGTCAATTTCAGATGTTTTAAAAATTCATTTTAGTCTTTTTAAACAAAAAAAAACTTTTTATTTGATATTTCGCATTTTCGCGTATTTTTAAATATGTGATATATAATCCGAGTTTACATACTTTAATCGTTTAGGTAGTATAAAACACACAAACTAGTAATAATTAGTATGCTTATCCTCACGCTTTTAACGAATTAGCAAAAAAAATTAATTATATTTTATTCCAATTAATCAATATAGAATAAAAAATGCATAATTACAATTACAAGATAATTAACGTGTCGAAATATAAAATAAAATAAAATTAAACATAAGACTCACAAGTCACATGTGGACCCATTGAATTTTCTTTTCCATCACACACACGAGCAAATGGTTATGATTCTGCACTCCACCAACATCCCGACATCTGGTACTCCTACCAACCAATCTATATCTACCACCTCTTCGTAATCATCGCTCAAAATAGATAATCTAAAATAACGTTATCATAACCGGATCAGATAATCAGGTCATTTGTTCATATCATTAGTTTGAACCGTTTGGTTTCTCGGTCCATTAACCTTGGAGTTAGCTAGCACCGTAAGCCGTGTCTTACTTTTGTCCAGCGGACACTGTTAAGATAACATACTACATACCGTTAAAAAAAAGCTAGCATCATAAGTGATTTAAAAAATAAAATAAACAATAAACAATAATTTAAAATAGACAAACAATGTGCGTTATTTTTTAATAAGTGATTGATAACATTGAATTAGACTAACAATGTTATCTTTCATGCTTTGGGTCCGGTCAATCGGCCAGTTAATTTGATCTGGTTCTAAAAACATTGATCTAAACCAATCATTATGTGTCACGTGAGACTTCTAACTGGACTTGGTGTTTGTGATATTTTTTATAAAAGATTGACAACATTGAATTAGACTAACATGTTATCTTTCATGCTTTGGGTCCAGTCAGTCGGCCAGTGAATTTAATCAAGTTCTGAAAACCCTGATCTAAACCGGTCATAATGTGTTATGTGAGACTTCTAAGAGGACTTGGTGTTTGTGTCATTTTTACAAAAGATTGATCATTGAATTATAGACTAAGATGTTATTTTCATGCTTTGGGTCCAATCAGTCGGTCAGTGAATTCGATCTGGTTCTAAAAACACTAATCTAAACCGGTCATTATGTGTTAGGTGAGACTTCTAAGAAGACTTAGGTGTTTATGTTTTTTTTTTTTTTTATAAAAGATTGATCATTGAATTAGACTAACATGTTATTTTCATGCTTTGGGTCCGGTCCGGTCGGTAAGTCGGTGAATCTAATCTGGTTCTGAAAACATTGATCTAAATCGTTCATCATGTGTCATGTGAGACTTCTAAGTGGACTTTGGTGTTTGTGGTCATTCCCACTATAACTATAAACAATCAACAATTCAACATGCTCCAGGACCAGAATCTCCATCTCTGACTGGAAACAAGGTGATATCACCTGATTGATCCGTCTCACCGGAAAATGTCGTCGGAGACGTCTAAAATCACGTCGGAGATCACCACCGCTGGCTATCTCAACGAAACAGAACTGACCTTAGGTTTACCAGGCGAATCACGAGGCAGAAAGCTAGAAATCAAGCGACGGTTATCGGATACGATTGACGTAAAATCAAGCACCGGTGAGAATTTCGATGACAATCAATCGGATACCGAATGCTCCGACGCTACAAATCCAAATCACGATAAGTAAGTTTATAAACTTATAATCGCATTGATCAATACGTAATTGACACTCTGTTAGCGAGATTGTAAACTCCTGTAAATGCATCGATGTTACAGGGAAGAAGTGTTCGGATGGCCGCCGGTGAATTTGCACCGTAAAAACACGGTGAACGGCGGTTGTAAGTTTGTAAAGGTGGCGGTCGACGGAGCACCGTATCTGAGAAAAGTAGATCTGGAATCATACACCGGTTATCAGGATCTTCAATGCGCTCTGATGGACATATTCTCCTCTTTCACCGTCGGTAACTAAATATCTAGGGTTCCAAAATTATCATAAACCTTCCAACTGTATTACTCAATCATATAAATAAATGATTAATTCAACAAGCACAAACTTCAATTTCGCTTTGATTTTGTTTTGGATTTTGGTCATTTGGTGATCAATTTGGTATCATTTTTTGATGTAATTATGCTGATTGATGTTACAGAAAACGCATTGATTGCGCAAAAGTTGGTGGATCTCATGAATCGAATAAAGTATGTATCAACGTATGAAGATAAAGATGGGGACTGGATGCTTGTTGGAGATGTTCCGTGGAAGCAAGTTCCCCAAACTCGATCCAATTTCATTTCAGCATATCAAATTCACAGAATTTAATCGATTTTTTTTGTTTATTTGATTGATTTCAGGTTGTTCGTCCAGACTTGTAAGCGAATACGGTTGATGAGAAGCTCAGATGTGAATGTCATAATACCTAGATCATAATTCGTGAATATCAGGTCAGCATTGAATAAATCAGGTTATCATTTTGGTTCTGATGAACATATGCATGTAATCGAGATGGGAATTGGGAATTATAAACTTTTGGTGTTCAAAAGTAGTTTAAGATGATCAGATTTTAAAATAGAAGCTAATGAACCGGTTTGATATCCAAACGGTTTAATTTTTCATGGTTTGATTGTTAAACCGTGTTGTCTTGTTTGAATTTTGGAACGGATCATGTATAAGGAAATAATAGTTTAACCTTATATTTATTACATGTACATTACGATTATAATTTGTAATGATCTTTGTTGTTTTATATATATATATATATATATATATATATATATATATATATATAGGGGAAGGTTCACCTAAAAAGTTTATTTTGCCTAAGAAGGATAAGAAGGATTTTTAAAAACTCAAAAACCGAACCAAACGCACTCCGATTGAATTAAATTTTTGCGCCATTGGAACCGTTTTATTGAACCCTAAAACTCAAACCTTAAATCATAAACAATAAACCCAAATACTAAAATCAAAACTTTAATAACAAACCTTAAACATAAAGATAAAACATAAAAGCTAAAAATCAAGCCCTAAAATCTAAATTCTAAAACTATTTGTTAAAGCTAAAACCTAAAAGCTAATATTGTAGGGTTTGATGAGACGATTCAAATGTCATCGAAATGAGTTCAATCGGAGTTCGTTTGGGTCGGTTTTGAAGGTTTTAAAAATCCTTTTTAGCCTTCTTAGGCAAAAAAGACTTTTTATTTAATCTTTCCCCTATATATATATATATCTATATCTATATTGTAAACTACTTATAGGCGGCGGGTCTAGATTTAATATCATTTGCATGTATTAAAGATGGGTGGAGATCAGTATTAGATTTAAATAAAACTGGAATTTACAAATTTTTCCTTCGTTAATATCATTTATCTATCGATGCTAACAAATAAATGTTTTATAGACACTTGTCATGTTCTTAGAGCATTTCAATTTTGTTTTCCCTCATCTTTCTTCTATTAAATACATGTTTTGAATTAAGAAAAAAAGATTTTTTAATACATTAAAAATATATTAATATCAAAAAACACACTTTAAAAAAAACAAATTGTAATAAAATATTGAATTTTCAAAAAGAAAATTAAAACAAAACATTTAAAGAAAAAAAATTTGAAACAATTGTAGTGTTTAAAAAATAATATAATTATTTATATTAAAAAATTGTCGTATATTGTTTAAATTTTAATTGATAATTATTTATTATATTTTTTTATTTATCAGGTTTAATACATGGGGTACTAAGCTGTTCAAAAAAAGAACTAGTTACATATATACGTAGGTAAAAAAGTCAGTTACAATTTTTTTCTTTTTCAAAAGATTTTTTTTTCAAATAAACTACTCAATCACATATTTTCTCTTCCGATGAGGAAATATGTAATTAATTTCAAGTGTTGGACAAATATGTAATAAATGTTCTTAATAAGAAGATATCTGTAAATAATCTGAAATAAAAAAAACAGTTTGAGTATAAATGAGTTGTTTTTAAAAAAATCAATTTATTTAAGTTAAAATGAGTTGTAACTAAACAAGTAATTTATTTGAACAACTTTAAATGATTTTATCTTCATTTATATTATTAATTATTCTTACATGTTTGAATCAATTGTATTTACATAATTTAAGGTTACACATCTTGACCTATATTGTGTTAAAATATTACCCATCTCAACTTTTGTGTTTAGAATATTACTCATTTTAACTCAAAATACATTAAATATTCACCCAAATCAACCATTTATCTAAGGCTGACAAAATGGGTCTTAACGGGTTTTAACAGGTTTCAGACGACGCGATTAATGCAAATATAAACATGAAAACGACTATTTTAACACTTGGTTTAGTGATTTAAACATGAAAGTTTTATATTTTATGTAACAAAAAAAAAATAATTAAGTCTAGCCTCTTAATTTTTTTATTATTTTTAAATAGTATAAAATCAAATAGTAATTTTTTGTTAAACATGTCTAATAGTGTCTTAACAGATACATATTTTACCAGCTAGTGATTTATCTTATTTTGTGTCAAGATTGTCATGCGTAAACTAAAAGATTAACAGCTGATTGAAGCTACCGCCTAACTAAAACCAAACCGTTAAAATGTCAAAGCAGTATATATGGTTTGTCTGGCAGACCCCGCCAATCCACACGTTTGGTTTGCCTTTTTGAAAAGTGTTGTTAGTGGTTTGAAATTTCATCAAAGGGTCCAAGTTGAAGCAAGTTTCCACTTTAAGATTTATAAAATTATGTTTATGAATATTTAGTTGGGTATGTATTGTGTTTATAGAATATTTCTTAGATCGTATCTAATGGTTTTAATGCAAATTACGAGTCTTGAATGAAAATTCCGAATATAGGCTACCACCGATTAGTTTGGTGTTAGTTTGATTTGTCCTTTCTTAGATCGTATCTAATGGTTTGGCCTGGTGTTTTCATCATAACAAGTTGCTACTTACTCGGGTTTGACAATAAATACTAACTAGGTTTATACCCGCCGCGCGTTGCGGCGGGTTATCACAGTACACTATTGACAACGGGTATTATATGTCATTTGCAGAAACATAAGTTACATAGCAAAATCAAATCTATTATCACGAACTCTATACAAATTTCTTATAAAAACATAAAATCATACGAAATCCATACAAATATGTTACGAAAATAATTAAAAAAAACTGGCAATATCCTTCTCATCTGCAACCAATTGGTTGAATTAAAAAAACCCCAAATCCCTAAGCACACATCGATGTTCTATGAAAACAAACAAATAACAACTACCTTTTTCGAACACCACCAAAACCGTAGAAATGACCACATTTTTCACTAATCATAGAGAGAAAACCCCTAAACCCTATTTGGGTCGTCGATTTCGAATCTTGAAAATAAATACGTGGTTCACATTAACCCACATTAAAGCTGATTTGTGTATTCAAAACCAAATTTTTTATTCATATTCAATGCGCACCACATTTTTATTTTCAAAATTCCAAATCAATGGTACAGATAAAGTTTAGGTGACCCATTTTACTATTCCTTTTATCTCTTTTAATAATATACCAGTATATATATAATATGTGGGAGTGGGTGTATATATGTAATATGTGGGAGTGTGTAGAAGAAAAAAAAAAAAAAAAAAAACATGGGGTGGGGCCCACGGTCACTATTCCCCCCACCTCATTTAATATATATAATATTAAAAACTTTTCAACTCCAGTTCACTATATAATTATTGAACAATTGTTTCAACAACTAATCTAATAACAAATTTACGGGTTCTAATTAGGGCTGTTCAAAAAGTTCGCGATTCGAGACTCGCTCAAAAAAAGTTTGGCTCGAAAAAAGCTTGATAGAATGAGCCGAGCCAGGGTTGGCTCGGCTCGGCTCGATTTTTAACACACACATATGTTATATTGCACACAAACATATAAATATATGTAATATATATTATGTATAATATATATGTAGGGGCGAAGGATTAGAAGGGCCCGGGGTGCCCTGGCCCCCTGTTTTTTCGCTCAGAAGTGTCGATATAATAGTATTTCGTCCGAAAATCCTTCGGTTCAATTTGTTTTCTTCCTAAAAATCCTTCGGTCCCCTCCGTTTCTATCCTAAAAATCCTTCGGCCCACTCTTTTTTCTTACTAAAAATCCTTCGCCCCTTCCGAACTTTTTTCTAAGCTCCGCCACTGTATATATGTGTGTGTATATATACAGATAGATATATTAGATTTTATATATATTTGATTTTATATATTAGATTTTATATATATTATATATGTATATATGTAAAGTGGAGGATGAGGTAAAAAAGAACGACCTGGCTCGTGGCTCGGCTCGAGGCTCAAGTTTCGAGGCTCAAGTTTCTTTACGAGCTCGAGCTCGAGCTCGAATTGTTGGCTCGAAAAAATTATCGAGCTCGGCTCGGCTCAATTACAACTCTATAGTTCTAAGTATAACAAAATAATGACGTTTTAATTTTTTTTATGATAACTCTTACTTCAATAGTTCAATGTAAATTTACCATCAAACATGAGAAAAAGCAAGCACATAGATTGCCATAAATAGAGTTAAACATTTAAACAATACATATTCGCCCCCGTTAGCGGTGCGCACATATAATGTATATATGTGTCGACAGCTCTCGAGGGGCAAAAGTAAAATTGCACTAATTTTAACGTTATTTTACTTATTCAGTGAAAATAATGTTAAAATCGTTTTCGGACGGTTGATCAAGCATCATGAGCCGAGGGTCTCACTGGAAGCAGCCTCTCTACCCCTACGGGGTAGGGGTAAGGCTGTCTACATCTCACCCTCCTCAGACCCTGCCTTAGCATGCTAATGGCGGGATATACTGAGTATGTTGATTGATTTAAACAATACATATAGGAATTGAGCACCCTTAGTTTTTTTGTTCTTCACAACATGTAACACCCGAACACACACAATTGAATGAAATGAAATTTTCATTTTTTTAATATAATCTAGTCTTGTTCTTCATCTTGTTCCTTACTATTCTCAAGTTATTGATCGTTTGTTTTCGCCTCTCGATCATCAACAACAAACAACATCAAGTTGTTTAATAAGATTTCGACAACTAAACTGGTCCCAACTAAATCTGAATTGGTACCAATTTGATATTGGGTTAGGATATTTTCATTGAAAACCTTTTGAAACCGATTGAAATGAATTTGATCTTGTCCAATACCAGTTTTTAACTTTGTTCCAATTTTTTTCCTTTATGAAATTAATCCGGTATTTACTTCTTTTTAACTTTATCCGAGCCGGTTTCGACACCAATCCAATTTGACAAAAAACCGAGTTTTTGCACCTACTATAACTCATAAGTCATAGATGAGGGTGACTTGGTCTTGGTACTTGTCATTTTCAACGGGTATAAAATATTGCCGGGCCTCCTATGACCTATGTTACTTTGTAGCAAATAGCAATAAGCCAATAAGCAAGGTTTTCAATAAGGTTGCACAAATCGATTTTTTTACCAAACCGGTTCGGTTTAGAAACCAGTCCAGTTTGGTCTACGGATGGTCAAAACCGGTTTGGGTGAAACCGGTTTGGTAGATGAGAATGTCAAACCTATAGGAACCGGTTCGGATAGGTTTGAAACCGGTTTGGAGGGGTTTGAAACCGGTTTGGGAACCGGTTTTAAAGGTAAGATTCCGAACCTATACCAAACCGGCGGTTCAGACCGGTTTGGGAACCGGTTTGGCTGGGACCGGTTTAAGAACTATTGAATACCGGTTTGTAAACCGAAACCGGTTTTTTTTGTTCACCTCTAGACTCTAGCTTTCAAATTGAATGATCAAAGTAAACAAGTTTTACTAAATTTAGGAAAGCCCATTAGGTAAACCTACATTTGCATTGGACTTGGCCCAGTACAGTAATGTCTCTCTAGTCTCTACGGTCTACTCTAGTTCTTGATTTAGGGTTTTTAAAAGCTTGTTTTCATTCAACAAAAGCTTAAAGCTATTGATCGAAAGAAAACTGCATGAGCTTATTTTATTGGTCCGAAGTTATACCTACTCATAGAGGTTTGCAAACAAGGTTCTTAACCATTTAGTTTTAAACTAGTTTGGTTAAGAGTAGCTTGGTTCGGTTAACTCTATCAATAACCAGTTTATAAAAAAAAAAAAAAAAGTTGAGGCTCCAAACTGGTTTTGGATGCGACTGAACCTATACCAACTGGTTTGGGTTGACTAGAAACCGGTTTGAGTCTAATGTGGTACCTCAAAGTGATTTTTAATTCTTTTAACAAACCACAAGATAATATTCACATTTTTATTCTATACTAGCCTATTTCCGTGTACTACACGGTGTTTATAAAAAATAAACTTATGATACAAACATTAGAAAATTAATACATGCAAACGAAGACAATGTTTAACAATTTATAAAAAAAAAAAGAAAAAATAATTTACAAATATCTAAACACTAATTTACAGTATACAACATTTGATGTTTTGTATGCAACTTAATTGTCCGTCTTTATCAAAAATTAATAATTTAAATCCATATATGCTTTTAACACTGAATAATGTAACATAAAACTGACTATGAGTGAAACTAAATCTTTCAAAAACAAACTTTTGATAGCAATTGCTTCTATTATACCAATCTTAAAATAAGGTAAATATATAAAAAATACAGATACTAATATTTCTTTTACAATTAATATGTCATGTAAATAGGAAATAATTTACTGTTTACAAATGTGTTAATAATTGATTTAACTTGAATCAAAGCTTTAATATTAGATTTAAAATATAAGACAGTTTATATATGAATGAATAAAAATTTTAATTTTGAAATGAGTTTTAAAAATAATATTTCACTAAAAACGGAAAATAATATCATAATTAAAATGGTGATTATAAAAGGAAATGATTTCCGAGTTAAATGCAGTTAATTATTTGCAGTAATAAAACATTTTAAAATAAAAAAATTAATCACCATGAGATGATATGTGTCATTATTAGATTTTAAGTCAATTAATTGTTGTCATTTGTTATGTATATAACCATAGAATGACATGTGGCTAATTGTTATTGTTTTATTAAGTAGTATAGATTTGAGGATCTATCTATAAAAAGATAAAATCAATTTGCTTACAATTCTTCTATTAAATGAAATGTTTTAGGTATGTGCTCATATAAGACTCCGAAAATCTAAAAAACCGTAACAACATATAATAAGAAAAATATTTCAATCTCCTTACATATGACGTAATATATCCATAACTGATGAACTTGAGATATCAAGTTAAATTTCTACTTAGAACAATTTTCTTTGGAAGTCATCAACCTGGTTGCTTGCAACCACGCTTTAACTATTTATGTCGGTTAGTAAGGTATTGGGAAGACTCAGAAGTTTACCATATAAGTGAGTTTCCATAATTATAAAAAAATGCATGTAAAATAAACAAGAAAGACATCATCTTTGAAAGCAAGAAAGTTTGTGGACTCTATAAACTTGAGGACTCTAGGCAAGTGCCTGAATTTTTTTGTCATTGGAGTCGGCTTTGTGGAACCATTTCATGATTTGTATAAATGGATATGGAATCAAAGGCACAAAAAGAAAGTTATTTATAAGACAAACTCTTATCATGTTGAAAGTAATAAATGAAGTAACACCTATCAACCAATGATGTCTTATTTTAGTGGTAAGATGAAGATATGGGATAAGTGATAAAAAAACCCAAGTCATGGGTTCGATTCTTGATCCCATCCGGTTTTTCCGGCCTTCCACTGTTGTGCTTTTAGGCGGGTGCTTGGGTCGGGTTTTCCCCTGGATTTGGTGACTGATGGGCTAGGAGCTCCGTCCGTCTGGCCTAGTGGCCAACTTGGCATCTTTTAACCATTAGGGGTCGCGTACAGAGTATCGGCAGTTGATTAGTTGGTCGTTCAAAAAAAAGTAACACTTATCACTCTTATTATATTTTTCAGTTTCAAAACATAGAATGTCATCATACAAATGGCTTTCTTTCTCCATCTTTGATTCTACAACCATAAGGAAAATTAAGAAATGTTGAACCATTGTTATATGCCTTCAAACTTATCTTCATTGTAAGTGATTCCTGTAACATTATTTGAAATAATTCTTTAAACAAGATTATATGAATTTACCATCAATTAAATACTATAGCACTATGAGAATATGATAATTTTAGGAGGGACAATGGTTCGTAACTAGAAAAGTACTCAAAGCTCAATAAAAAATAATAATCACTTGGTCTGAAGTTAGCTTGTTAACAAATTTGAGGAGTCTCGTTTTGTCTTGAACCATTAAGTTATAAAAATTATTAATTGGAATCATTTATAAATATTAATTGAAATCATTTATAATCACATAGTTGAATAGGTATACAAATACTTTTTAAAATCTTCAAAATTGGCCCAAAGATACTCAGATTGAACTCATTTTAACAACATTTTAACCGTCTCATCAAACTACAATATTAGCTTATAGATTTTATTTTCAACAGACTTTAAGGTTTTCATTTTAAAGTTTAGGCTTTAGTATTATGATTTATGATTGGAGTTTAACACTAGGAGTTTCGTGTTTGACAAACTTGTTCAATGACGCAAAAATGAGTTCATTTGGATTTTGTTTTTGTTGGCTTTCAAACTTTTAAAAACATTTTTAGCCTTCTTATACAAAATAGACTTATTAGAATGATATGTGTCATTATTATTTACTTAATAAGGTAGGGTTTTTAAGACATTTTGTATCATTAAAAAAGTTTGATCTAATATGGCGGTAACAATCGTAACAATCTAATATATTTTAATCAATTAAATTTTTTAGGTAAAGGTTACCCCATATTTTTTTAAACGCTCATAAATTTTTTATATTATATTATTTTTAAAAAGATTGCACAGTGATACTTGTACCATTTTTCTCTTTCATTCCGTTGTAGTCTTGACTGGTTTTTTTATAGATGTCCCCGTATTTACATCGATGTAATAGGTGTTTGCATGGATCGATTTTTTGCTTATGCCAAATTCAAACTCGAAATTTCAATTTTTGGGTTTTTAAAGCCGTTTGAGATTGGTTTTTCGATTTTTATATTTTTAAAACATGTTTGGGTTCGGTTTGTGTTTCAAGTTTTCTCCTTAAGCCTAAAGTTAAGCTTTTATAAAAAAAAAGGAACCAAAATATTGCATCTATACTAAAAATATTTGTTTTTATCAAAAATTTGAGACCATTCATACTTTAGACTATGAATAAAGTAACATATAGTTATTCATGTTAAAATTTGTTGTTTTAATAGCAAACCATACTCTTGATAATGCTTGGTCTTGGCTTTATTTGTAAGAGGAAAATGTTCTTTTTTTTTTTAAATTTGAATAAAATCTTCTTATCTTACTGTGTTAAAACGATTTTAGGAGTGACATATCATATGTGTTTAATAGTAAATAAAAAAAATTAAATTTAAATAAATTTAAATTAATTATAATGTCGAATACATACTAATAAACGGATTGTCTATTGGATATTTCGTTCTCAATATCATATATATAAAATTGAGAGAATTTTAATTTAGAACCATGTTCGGGTAATCGACTTCTTGTAACATTGATAATTTTGATCATTGAATCTGTTACATATATTATGTTTGATTTTTTGCTATCAAAGTAAACTTTTCTTAATTTATGCCCCTACTGACAATAATTATTGAACATGTTTATATTTAAAAAATGTAAAATGTAAAGTAAATATATAATATTTTTAAAAAACATTTATTTGTTGTAAAATTAGAATTGTTAATCCTGATAATAAGAAAGCAAAAAAAATATAAAAAAGTATTAATACTATATTTTTCAGGTTTTCTTTAAAGCAAAAGGATTAATGAAAAATTACGGTTTTCTACTATAGTTAGGGGTATTCATCGGGTTGGATAACGATGTATTCGGGTAATCCGAATCGGGTTATTCTTATATATTCTACCAAGCAAACAAAGATTTTTGTATCCAAAATGTGTTTAATATTGTCATCTGTGAAACTCACAAAAAAATTTATATACTTTATTAAAATATAACTTGTATACATAACTTAGGGTTGTATTTATACAATAAGTCTTTTGATTTAAAATAAAATACTATAAATAGGTCATCATAAGAATACTATAAATAGGTAATCTTAAGAATAATAAACTTAAAAATTAGAAGAATAATATAAAATAAATTTGTTACAATAGAAATAGGAATGATTTAATTTAACATAAAAACAGGATTTATTTATTAAGTTGTTTTTAATTAGATATTGACATGTGTTAATAATTATTTGAAATGGATTGATATGAGTGAATAATTTTTATATTTTAGGTTGAAATAAATAACACTATACATGTTATATTAGTTTAAATAAGTTGTTTGTCTTAGAAAGTTTAAGAAGAATCATGAGTCATTTGATCTAATCAACAGTTGTGATCAAATCAAGTTGTTGCAGAGCATTTTTAAGTATTTGACCACTTTTGTTGACTTTTTATCAAGTTTCCACAACTTCTTTATGTTCATAACTTTTACATACGACATTATTTTTAAAAAATACTATAAAAATGAGTATTTCTTTATATTCAAAATTAGTATAATGTTGGTATAGAAAAAAAAAAAGTTTTTTCAGTTTTATTGTATATTTTGTATTGAATTATTGATCATTGTGTCATTTGTGTTTACATCTCAATGTTGTGTTTTCATGATCAATTCAAGACACAATTATGTTAAAAAATACGTAATGTTAAGCAAATATGAAACAATGACAAATATAAATGACACAATAACATGTATAAATAATACAATGGCCTTTAAAAAAGACACATATGTATTATGACGAATTACACAATCTATTATTTGTAAGAAAAACAAAAAATAAAGATCATTATACACAAACATTCTAAAACGACACAATGAAAATAATTAAACACAATAAACTGAAAAAATTTCATTTTTATAGCAACACTATACGCATTTAAAAAAATAAATTCATGTGTAAAAGCTACGAACATTTATTAAAGGTAGAAGAAAGTGGTAATGACTAAATTAACTTCAAAAAACTTTTTTATCAAATTTTGAATTTTTCCTCTCAAATTTCATCTCATAAATCTAACGGTCAATAATGTTCTTAGACTTTTTAAGATAAGTAGCCTATTTAGTTGAACATAAACGTACTATAACATAAAACGAATTGAGATGTTTAACACCTTAATATAATACAGGTTAAGATGTATAACTTAAAAACTACATGAATATAATTAATTCAAATATGTAAGAATAATGAATAATATATTTGATGAGAAAAATATTATTCAAATAAACTATTTGTTTAATAATTCATTTTAACTTGAACAAAATTGATGTTAAAAAAAAAGGTTAAACTCAAATTTATTTTGCTTAAAACTCATACAGACTCGCACATTTTTTAATCCATTACCCAACCCGTCTATTTTACACGTTTACTACATGTGGTACATAATTATACGTAGACATGTGCCATTGTCCAAAACAACATGTCACATCCTACTATTTTCACACATTTCACATTAGAAAACATTTTTAATGCAAGAAGTATCCAGATATGCATATGGGAAACAAATATTTCACATATACATGAATTTTTGCTATGAACAATTTGAATCTTAAACAATGCATAGAAGTATTACACCTATGATTTTACGTGTCAGCTTTTGTCAGAAATATTCTTTTCAATACGACCCGTAAAGAGCTTTACGGGCCGTATTGCTGGTGTCCGTTGATTCACTCAGGTGTCTTCCTAACAGCCCCATTATTAAACAATTTGAATCATGGTCTACAATACTTTCATCTTAGACATCATGATTGATTTCAGCCTTTCAGATCTTATCGATTTCATTGAGCCTTCATGATTTGCCACCTACCACATTCATGATTCACCACAATTTTTTTTTTTGACAGTAAACTTCGGTCACTGGATCACCCTGAAAGATAGATTACCTTTTCGTCTGAATTAAAAGAGTGTGGTGACCTCAACTACCTGTCTAGAAGGAAACATACAACTAGGAAAATCTACTGGCTCAATCGAGAGTAATATTTGATATATGTGAGACTCCAACTCAATATCTCTCATG
The DNA here is from genome assembly GCA_009363875.1 of Mikania micrantha. Classification (NCBI taxonomy): domain Eukaryota; kingdom Viridiplantae; phylum Streptophyta; class Magnoliopsida; order Asterales; family Asteraceae; genus Mikania; species Mikania micrantha. Next base: position 78,250,273 of record CM018698.1, read on the forward strand.
AGAGAATTCAAAAAATTACCACTAGTTTATAAACCTTTTAATATTCACCACAATTAATTGATCTCCAAGAATCAAACCCACAATGACTGGACCGCGCCCGGGTCCATTAGGTTCTGTATTTTACCTGTTTGAAAGTTATAGGTCTTGGAATCTTTTTAAATATTTGAAAATATTGCTATCAACCAACATTAGATATTTTGAAAATCAAATGTAGTTAAATAATGGAATGTTTTGTCATTGGTTTATATATCAGGTTATAAACCTATTTATTACACGTTAAGTGTAAAGTGGTGGAACTAAAATGTATTATGACGAATTACACAATCTATTATATACACACTTTTACAATTACAAATATAAATTAATTATAAATATCTAAGAGCTTATTGCCTTATTTGCATATAGCATTGGACATTCTGATAGTAACATTATCGTCTTTACCAAAAATTTAAAATTTCAGATCATTCCTACTTTTGACTTTAGATAAATCAACATACAATTGTTTGTGTTAACATACTGGTTGCTTCAATAATAACTCTTGATAATTATTGGTATTGGGTTTAATTTATTGTTATTGCAAAAGAATCTACGAGAGGAAAATGTCAAATTTGAAATTTAAACAAAATCTTCTTATTTGACGGTGTGAAGCGAGTTCAGTTATAATGTCGGAGATATACCGATAAACGAATTGTCCATTGCGTATCTCGTTCTCGGTATCATACATGTATAATTGAGAATTTTTGTTTACAACCATGTTCGGGTAAAAGACTTCTTGTGATCTGATAATTTTGATTACTGAATCTATTGCATATCTTTTGTTAGATTTTTTGCTATCATAGTAGATTGTTCTTAATTTCTGCCTCTACTGACTATAGTTATTGAACGCATGTTTATTTAAAACTGTAAAAAATGTAAAATGTTAATTTATAATATGTTATTAAAATATTATTTGTTGTAAAATAAGAATTGTTTGTCCTGATAATGAGAAAGTAAAAACACTATAACAAAGTATTAATATTATAATTTTCAAGCATTTTTTTAAGCAAAAGGATTAATGAAAAATTAAGGTTTTCTGCTACAGACATATCCTTACATTTTCTACAAACCAAATGAAGATTTTTTGTATTCGGTATGTGTTTAATACTGTCATCAGTGATGTTCGCGTTCAAAATTGTAGGAAAAATATCAAATAAATAAAGTTAGCCAAAAAAAATATAAAACAAAAATATTAAGTATTCTTATTATCGTAAAATAGTATTATCAATCAAAATTTTAAAAATTTTAAATTTGTAAACATTGGAATGCACGTAGTATATTATGAAAAGCAACAAAAGCTATTTTTTTTTAAAAATGTAACATATGTGTTAAACTTACAAAAATAAATCTTACTTTCAATATCTTAATTAAAATACTACTTTTACACGTAAGTTAGGGTTGTAATTATACTGTAAGTCTTTTGATTCAAAACAAAATACTATAAGCATGTAATCTTGAGAATAATAAAATTGAGAGTTAAAAGAATAATATAAGAAAAATGTGATAGCATAAAAATACGATTGGACTGTAAAAATTAGATTTATTTTATTAAATTGTTTTGAATTAGAGATTGTTATGTGCCAATAATCATCAGAAATAAAACATATGATTGACACATGCCATATTTAATAAAAAAATTAATTTTGGTACCGACATAAGTATAAATATTTTCTTTTACTATAATAAATAGATATAATGATTACATCTTATGATTATTCAATATGGAAGGAGAAAAAAATCTTAAACCTCTTGCGAATCCCTTATCTAAAATATTAAAAATAAATACATGGGTTGATTCGTTTACAGTCATACAAGGTAATCATGGCCTCTACACGTCTCATCTCCGACCCTAGTCAAAATACGATGTTAAAATATTTAAAGACTTAACTTTTATAAAATAACTAGAGGTGGACAAAAAAACCGGTTTGGGTCTACAAACCGGTTCGAACCGCTGATTTGACATATGTTCGAGATTTTAGCTTTAAAATTGGTTTATAAACCGGCCCAAACCGGTTTCAACCATTCAACATCTCTAAACCAGTTCATATATATTTGACATCCACTTCTCTCAAACTGGTTTCTAAACCGAACTGGTTCACCACAAACCGGTTTATAATCATAATTAACCAAACCGGAACTATTCCAACCAGGTTGGCAAAAAAAAAAAAACTCAGCTTGTACACCACCAAAATTAAGTAGGTAAAAAACTTGTGTATTATTCAAGTTAAATAAATAAGTTTTAAAATGATATATTTTAAAAAAACATATTATATAGTTTTCAAAACATACTTTTTTAAAAATCTAAAAATATGAGTTTTTTTGTAATGATAGCTACTTGTGAGAAAGACAATATATAGAAGAAGTGCCTGCTACCATTTACATTTACCTTCCATTAATGGATCAAGAAACGAAAACGCCATTGCCACCTTACTTTTGCTGATCTACGATCTTCGAGTTCTTCAAACGGTACAGATTCTCCATTTTCCCCAAATCATTCGTGTTCATGATCCTCATTTTCGCAAATCTCGATTTCAATCACACTCACATTGTAACTCTCACTGTTCTAACGCAATTTTCCTTGTTTACAGCCGTGAATTTTCGTTTCTGATCTGAATGTCGGTCGATTCCGTGATTACCAACTCCGATCTGGAGAAACCGTTCAGGATCTTCGTCGGTTACGATTCACGTGAAGACCTGGCGTTCGAGGTCTGCCGGTACTCGATCCTGAAACGATCTTCGATCCCCGTCGAAGTAATTCCGATCAAACAATCAGAACTACGACAGAACAAGCTTTTTTGGCGCGAACGTAACAAACTCGAAAGCACTGAATTCTCGTTCACGCGGTTTCTAACTCCGTTTTTGGCGAATTACGAAGGCTGGGCGGTTTTCGTCGATTGTGATTTTCTATATCTCGGTGACATGAAAGATCTGCGTGATCTGATTGATGATAAGTACGCGTTGATGTGCGTGAAACATGATTATACGCCTAAAGAAGCTACAAAAATGGATGGTGTGGTTCAGACGGTTTATCCTCGGAAAAACTGGTCGTCGATGGTGTTGTATAACTGCGGTCACCGGAAAAACAGGATTCTGACGCCGGAGTTTGTGAATACGGAGTCAGGTGCGTATCTGCATAGGTTTCAGTGGGTTGAAGATGATGAGATCGGGTCGGTTCCGTTTGTTTGGAACTTCCTTGTGGGTCATAACCGGGTTGTTGATGGGGATCCGGGTACGTACCCGAAGGCGATACATTATACTTCTGGTGGGCCATGGTTTGAAGCTTGGAGAAATTGCGAGTTTGGGGATTTGTGGGTGAAGGAGTTGGAAGAGTATCAAAAGGTGAATTTGAAATTTGATAGAGATGATGATGATGATGATGATGATGATGATGATGATGTTTAGTGTAAGGATTGTTGTTGAAAGATGTAGGGTTGAATTTATTAATTGTGTGTTATGGTTATATGTTGTATTATTGGTGGAGTATCATAATTAGCTTTCTATATTTTTGATGTACTTGTTTGGATTATTTTAAGTGAATATGTTTTCCACATTTGTTGTAAGAGTGTTTTTTAATGTCACTATGTAAACTATGATTTATGATTTAAATAGCATGTGTTTTCTTCCAAATTCGGGACGGTTTAAGTTAAGTAAATGAAGGGTGATATTTAAACACGAAACATAGATGTTTGTTAATGGGTGAAAGAAGATATTTGTTTAAAAAGAGTAGGAAGCAATATAAGTTTAATACGTGACATTTTAAAAAAAAATACTTTATATATAATATTTTATTTTTTGTATTAGTTTTTTTATTTTATTTGTTCTATATTTTCTTGTATTAAATTTTTGTTTTTTGTATTGTATTATATTTTTTGTGATGTATATATATTTTTGTAATAGATTTTGATTTTTAATTGGATTTTTGTTATTTTCTTGAATTAGATTTTTTTGTGTTTGATTTGTTTTTTGTACTAATTTTTTTTTTTATATTTTTAACATGTCAAATATCTATATATTAATTCATACTCCTTTTATGCAACAATTTCTTTCTAGTGAATCCAACATCTTTGTTTGTATTGTTTGTGATTTAAGATTATGATAAGGATGTTGTATGTGTACTATGCATCTTTCATTTCTCATATTGATTGGATATGTTCACTTTTGTTTTTTGATTTCTCATTTTGATCGGATATGTTAACTTGTTTTTGATCCATGCATCAATTTAGGAAAAAACAAGCAATGAACAAGAGGTGAGAGGACAAAAGAGGATATTTCATGATCCTTGCTACGGCTATGGTGGTGGACTTGTGGTGTTAATTGAGCTTCTAAAAAGCTTAGGTTTAATCTTTTTTATCAAATGAGTTTATGTTTAGGCTTGAGCAGTGACGAAGCTTGAAGGATTAGAAAGGGGGCGAAAAATTACGGGAGCCAGAATACATGTTAATTTTTTTACGCAAGGGGGGGCGAAACCTCTATTTTTAACTAAAAATTAACCTTTCACTATAGACGAAAAAATAGGGAGGGCAATGGCCCCCCCCCCCGGCCTTAAGTAAGCTTCGTCCATGGGCTTGAGCCATGATCAAGCTTAAGCACTGAAATTTGATTCAATTTAATTTTTTAAATACATTGTTCTTGAGTAGAGGTGTATAAAGTGAGGTTTTTTAAATAGTTTAGAGTAGGAAACGAGTGAAGACAAAATTAGGTATTTTGAAAATGGGTTATAGGAGAAACCGGGTTGGAAAGAGTATGTGTAAAATCCTACTCATGCTTAACCTGGTAGGTTGAAACCATGCATAATCGGATAGGGTCATTTTTTTTGTTTAAATTTAACTAATTTATAACTCATGTGTCCCTATATTAATAAGTTGAATAAATCTAAAATGTTATAAACAATATTTTTTATATAGATTTGTATGCTTGTTAACATTAATTATTGAAAAAAATAAAAAAATAATGCCTAAATATAAAAAATAAAAAAAAAATAAAAAATTACATTTTAAGATATTATACAATTAGAATTGTTTTTATCATTTATTACATTTCAATAGTTAATAAATTTTTAAATAAGAAGATCTGTGTATTTCATGTTTAATCGCATAATTTAATTATTTATAATCATTAATATTTAATATAAGAGATAGACGAGAAAAATAATTTATTGATTTCATGAGAAGATAGCATATTTCCAATCTAGCTATTTTTTATTAAAATAAAGATTGTTATAAACAAACGAAATGCATTTGCTAAAATAACTTAATTTTAAAAACTAAAACATTTTTATTTTTATTGTGGTTGATCTTCATCCCCTTTAGTCGTCTACAATTTACGTTTGCAAACGAACCGATGCATAAAAAGTTAATTCTTGTCATTCACCTCTTCATCGTATGCTTTTGTTTCGTATAGTATTTCATCTTCGAGACATGTTTTGATCTTTGTGTACTGTTGTGCAATGAAAATTACCCGGAATATTTCAGGATCAATGATATTTAGGGATATATTTACAACTGACTAATATCTCTATTTACTCCTAATGTAATTTCCGAGATTGTAGGTTAACAGGTTAATAGCTTGCCGAGCAACAATCACGGAAGGAGTCAACAAACATTCCAACTAAATGATCATGGATTACGGCAACCTTGAGGATTCTTTGCCTTTGATTTGAATGAGTCGTCCACGTATGGAATGATCCCAGATTATCCGCAACGACTATGATGACCGTTCCTTGTAAATTTTTAGTATAAATACCGAGGCATTGATCGATATTAGGGACACACAACACACTTAGCAACTATACAAGATTATTAACACTTCTAGCATCGATCATGTTTCGCTCTTTCTTTGTAAATTGGTTGGTTTCATATTAATAAACTAGGCAGAGTGACAATTGTCACCTCCCGAGGTTTTTATGCCAGCAATCCTAAGGGATGAAGGGATTTTTCTCGTATAAATCTCATGTGTAAGCTGTTTATTTCATTTCATATTCTGAAATAACTTTTCTAATTCGGTTTTGCTAAAAATTATACTTGTTAATTTTTTACCCGAAACATGTACAGTCGATTAAATCCACCTATTTTTTTAAGCAAATGAACATCCTATTGAATTTAAAGCGAGTCTTGTTTTTTGTATCGATGAAAGTATGTCACTACAAGAAAATACATATTTCAAAACTATTGTAAAAATTGGAAAGTTAGTGAATAATAGGTTATATCATATATAAATAAGATTTGGGATTCATTTCCTTTCACCAGGCAAAATATCAAAATTGAGATAGTTTTTTATACTTGTAATGAATACAAAATCCATTGTACAATACCTTTTGAGCTTGCTCGATGAGTTGTTAGTACTTTTTGGTTTAAGTATTCTATTTCGAATAATATTTAATAAACAAAGCACCCGATCCCTAATATTGCTACTTGAATGTGACTTCATTAACGTGTGTATTTGTGATGTGCCTATATTTTAGTAAATAAGAATCATAAATTTATCGATACTATTTTGCCATTTATTTTTAATAATTTAGTTTTCAGTGATGCTACCACACTATAAGACCGGGCACAATGGTTGCCCCGCTCTCCCAGCGGCTTCGGCCCTTACGGCGGCTTCCAGCGGGAACACCGCCCCCCGCCTCAGCGGCTCCCGCCCAACCCCCTCCCACGGCCCCCGCTCCCCGCGCTCCTCCTTTCTTCTGATTGGCCCACATATGATAGCTTTTTTCTGATTGGCTCACATGAAATAGTGGGGAAGAGTTTTCAGTGGGGTGACCACTGTGGGGTTTTAAGGTTTTCAGTGGGGTGATGACGTGGCAGGAAATTTCGGTGGGGAGAGATTTTCAGTGGGGTGACCGTTGTGGATAGTCTAAGTATCTTTTTCTATTTTTTTTTAATTTAATGACATTAATACATTTCATTAAACACTAAGCTACTTAATAGGATTTTCACAAAATTAAGCCTTTCGATTTTACAGCAAAGTGTCATTCAATTTTATACCGAATACTTTTTTTTAACAATAAAGGTTATTCTTCTCGTAAACTACTCCAGATTAATTACATTATTGCATAGGATAAACACATGACCTTATAAATGTTTTTTAACAATAAGTGGGCTAGCCTACATTGGTTTATATGGAGTACTCATTAAAGTTTAATGATATGCTATTAATGATGGATTAATATCCATTGCTATATGTTTTTACTAGGTTAGTTTCCGTGTAATACACAGATTAAATAAAAAATTATAACGAATAATTATCAATGAAAATTTAGAAAAAAAAATTAAGATGATTTTTAATATAAAACACAATTACAATTTTGTATTATTTAATATTTTAAGTATTATTTAATATTTTAAGTATTATAATTGTTTCGGGTAAAAATTAACAAGTATAATTTTTAGCAAAACCGAATTAGTTTAGTGGGGTATCGTGCTTAACAATCAAGAAAACAGTTCAACAGTAATGTTTAATAAGAATATCCCTAAGGATACCTAGGGATATTTCAGAATATAAAATAGAAAAACAGCCAAACACACGAGATTTGTACGAGGAAAAGCCCTTAATCCCTTAGGATTGCCGGCATAAAAACCTCGGGAGGTGACAATCGTCACTCTGCCTTGTTTTATTAAACTAACAAAGTAAAAGTTACAAAGAAAGAGCACAAATGATCGATTGCTAAGTGTTTCTGGACTTCGTATGCCGAGAATGTGAGCAACAAATAATCAGAAATGAACTAAGTGAGTGGTCTCTCCTCTAAATCGATCATAAGCCTCAATTTATAGTCAAAAATATACAATATTAGTCAAGAGTCGTTCCTTATAAATCGGTCCATTCTCCAATCATGCGTCGAACATTTCTTATGAACGTTGGCATGTATTCCCACGTTTCTCCTTCTTGTTCCGGATAAATAGGCATGCTTGTTACATAATCTGTTGACTTAATTCAAATATTAGTAGCACATGTGTAATCAAATAATAATAACATCATTTGCATTATTATTAAACAGTAATTAAGTCATCAGATCATCTAAATTTATATTCGCAAATATTCCTAAATATCCTGAAATATACTGTATTCCGAAATATTCCCAATTATGAGGTAACTTTTTTGAGGTATAACAATTGCCCCCAAATTCTTATTACCGCCTCAATAGGTGGTAAGAATTTGAATTTAACCGTTTATTTTGGCTCTTTATTCAAAATTTGAATTTTAAATGTGATGTGACCGTTTCAGGACAGTTATTATTGTGGCGGTTTCCCACATATTCCTGCCGTTTGTGCAGGATATAATGATCATTTCACACTCACTTGATGCCATCGTCTTCCACGGGATCTTGCTGTAAGTCTTTTTCATCTTCTTCTTCAACTTTAATTTTTTCTTTTGAAAAAATGTCTGGATCATCTTCCTCCTCTGATTTCGACTCCGACGATTTCACTGATCAAAACATTCTCAGTCTTAATCATCAAAACAGAAATGTTTTGAATGATGACCGAATTGAACTTTTGCGTCTTTCTAAAATTTTTCCTGATGAAACAATATTTCATCATTTTTCAAAAAACCTTAAAGCCGATCATGTCTCACCTACTTGGACATGTTTTCCAGAGTATCCGTTCACTTTGGGATTGAAATACCCTTTTTCCGACCTCATCCTCAATTTCTTTTTAACTACAAAACTGTGTTTTCCGCAACTTATGCCCATGGGTTGGCGTCTTCTTCATACCCTTGACCAACTAAACCATCACTTTGGTTTAGATATCGGTATCCCTGAAATTTCCTTGATGTACCAACTCAGGACCCATGGGTCTTCTCGATTCGTCCTTCAGAGACGGAGTGGGGCTCCCATCTTAGTTTCTGGAATAACTTTCAATGAAGATGAGTGGAGAAATAGGTTCTTTTTCGTGAAAAGAAGTTCTATCCCTCATGGGGAAATCCTTCCTTTCAAATGGGTAGAAAAGGGTAGGATTCTTAGGATTTTACATATCAAAACACATCACTGTTTTAATTTTGCTTATTATTCTTTTATTATTATTTGTAGCTCCTAAATTTGAATCACTTGTTGCGGAAGAGGAAGATAGTAGGAACAGGATTCGTTCCTTGCTGAAAATCGACGAACAACACAGAAAATTCGGTGCTATCCTTGAAACAGTCTCTCCAATGGCCTCTGGTATGTTAAAAATATTTTGGTATTCCTAAATATTCTTAGTTATTTCTAACTATTCTGATTTATTTCGCAGAATCTACTTTCAACCTTGAAGATCTCGACACCTTCTTTGCTGTGAAGAAGGAGAAAACCAGTCCTTCTGCCCCCAAACCTCGTGCAATGACTACCCGTTCTTCAAAGAGTACCAAGAAACGCAAAGGGGTGGACACTGTGGATCTCGAGGAGCCGTCTGATATATCTATCCCCGATCTTCTGAAAAAGGTATAGGAATTATTCTTAACATTATATTCCTACATATTCTGAATGATTCCTATTGTGTAGGTTTCTGCCAAATACGCCTCAGAAAAAGAACAAATCGAGAAGCAGATCGAGGACCTGGAAGACCAGAGGAAGATCTTCACAGCCAAAGCCGGTCACTACGAGAAGGAATTGGCTAAGGTCAAGAAGCAGATGAAAGACATGGAAGCCACTTACAAGCTCCAGTTCAAAGAGCATATCGATGGGGCCAAAAAGTCTGCTGCCATAGCTGTGTTGAGGGCCAAGATACAACTGGTTAATCAGGCCAAAGCTGATGGTGTGGATTCTTTGGCCAAGAATATGAAGGAATGGGGCAAGATATTGGCGACCCTAGCTGGTGACAAGGTTGAAGCTTCTGTGGATGTGAACAAGGCTGGTGAGGTGGGTGAGACGAGCGAGGCTGGTGAAGTGGAGGTGACAGGCACGGATGCCGGAGTGGTGGAGCAGGAGGTGCAAATGGGCGATGATGACAATGATGCGAAGGTCTGAGCCCATTTTTTGATTGTTGTGGTTCTTGTTTAACAATGGTGTAATAGTTCTAAAGAATAGTTTTCTTAGGAAAGTCCCCTAGGATTGGGGCAGACAATTTTAGAAGTCAAAGTGGAGGGACCATGAGTTTCATGGCGAAGCTTTGATCTTCTTTTTAACTTTTGTTTTAACATATCAAATGGAGGGACCATGGGTTTCATGGCGAAGTTTGATATGTTAAACTTTTTTAGATTGTTAATATGACAGTTATGTTGGGTTATATTTTGGTGTTTCCTAACTTATTTTCAGATATCCCTAAACACTCTGAAGTATTCTGAATTTAATAAATACTACTGTTCTGTTTGATTTGAGTTATATGTAACTCTTTATACGTCAAACATTTAAGTTAAGAATAGTTCTTGATAAGTTCTATTAGGTATACTAAGGAATATTTAAGAATAATTTGGTATAGAATTAAAATCAATCCGAATATCAAATATTATATCCAGTTTTGAGAATGTCATCTATTTCAAGGTTTTTATTCATAAGCATAGTTACTATTTTCAAGATACGTTCGAATATTCATAAGTATCCTGTAATTTATCTAAGAAATGTTCATAAAGTTTAGATTTCGACTATGTATTAACCATAATCATTTATATACTCCTAAAAATGTTTAAATGTTTTCCCTACTTTTATTGAAGAGTTTTAGAGTATATTTCAATAGGGTTAATATATGTTGAATATATTCAGGAATAAATAAGGATATTTTAAGCTATACTTAGCCTAATTTGACTAGTGTCTTAATATATGTATGTTCGAGAATATGTTTAAAAATTGTTAAATTAACATGCCCCGTATATAGTGCATACTTCCAGCCATGAAAATATACTTCCAAATATAACTAATCAGAAATGAAAAGCATCATGATGAATTAAAAGAGTTAAGAAACATGTACCAATTTCTGGAGATAGTAGATTTAATTTGAAATCTTCTTTGTTCCTGTCATGATATCAAAAAGATTCCATACCTGAATATCCCCAAATATGTCGTGGTATTCCCAAGTATCCTTGAAATTCAATCCTGCACAAATAGAAAAACAAGAAAACTTGGGACAAGCCCAAGATACTGGCGACAAGGCCGATTAAAACTGGCGACTAAGGCCGAAATACTGGCGACTAAGGCCGAAATACTGGCGACTAAGGCCGGAATACTGGCGACAAGGCCGGAATACTGGCGACAAGGCCGAGATACTGGCGACTAAGGCCACTGGCGACTAAGGCCGATATACTGGCGACAAGGCCACTGGCGACTAAGGCCGGAATACTGGCGACTAAGGCCGGGATACTGGCGACTAGGCCGGAATTCGGAGGATCCCTGGTAATAGTCTTTGAAAATGAAATTGTCAGCCACTCATGCGTGTACTGGTCCCAAAATCTCCAACTATACCGGGATATTTCGGAGGATCCTTAGTTATAGCCCTTGATAATGAAATTGTCAGCCACTCATGCGTGTACTGGTCCCATCATCTCAGACTATAACAGGATAAACGTGCGCAACTGGCGAGGGCATGAGCCCTAAGTCTTCACGATATTCTGTTGAGTTTTGATTTCAGGTCAAAACTTTGCAGCTGGACATAAAGTCAGTGCGGGGTCTTCATCAAGTTCTGATTTCAGGTCAGACCTTGGGTTAAGACATAAAGTCTCATCTCTTCTCCTGCTATACCTACAAGACAACAAGATTTTTGCACAGCTGGGAACCAGGAGTCCTGATGCCTCGCTTAAGCTTGATTAGTAGCATGGTAATTAGGAATATACAAGAATATATAAGCATATACAAGAATAATTATAAATATTCAGAAATAAGAATGCAGAGTATAACTTTAATATGTTTTAAACAAAGTATGACTTAAGGTGAATAGCATTCCAAGATCTTGGAAGAGGTTCTCCTTCCATGTTGGTCAACTTGTATGCCCCTTTTCCTGCTTCGGAATCTATCTTATAGGGTCCTTCCCATTTCGGAGCGAGTTTTCCATCAGCTGGATTGGTAGTATTCTGAAATGCTTTCCTTAGTACTAAGTCACCAACTTGAAATCTTCGTATCCTAATATTCTTGTTATATGATTTGGATATCTTTTGGTGATATGTTGCCATCCTTATCCTTGCGATATCCCTAAGTTCATCAATGGTATCTAAATCTTCGGAGAGTATTTCCTTGTTGGATTCTAGATCTTGTAAGCTTGATCTTGCCGTAGGGATAACCATTTCAGTTGGGAGAACGGCTTCAGAACCATACACTAAAGAGAATGGCGTTTGACCAGTTGCATTCTTTGTGGTTGTTCTATCAGCCCATAGGACAAATGGAAGTTCTTCAGCCCACTTTCCTTTCTTAGATCCCAACTTTTTCTTAAGGTTGTTAATTATGATCTTATTGCTTGATTCCGCTTGACCATTAGCTTGAGGGTGAACAGGTGTAGAGGTGATCATCTTTATGCCCCAGCTTTCACAGAAGTTTGTGGTCCTTTTGCCTATGAACTGGGACCCATTGTCACAAGTGATTTCTGCGGGTATTCCAAATCTAGTCAGGATATTCCTCTTTATGAATGAGACTACTTCTTTTTCTCTAACTTGTACAAAGGCCTCTGCCTCAATCCATTTTGAGAAGTAATCTGTCATAGCAAGCATAAACACTTTTCCTCCAGGTGCTTTGGGTAGCTTTCCTACTATATCCATTCCCCATTTCATGAATGGCCATGATGAGACTATTGGATGTAGAGGTTCAGCTGGTTGATGAAGTATATTGCTATGTCTTTGACAAGCATCACATTTCTGGGAATAAGACATTGCGTCTCTTCTCATGGTTGGCCAAAAGTATCCTGTTCTCAGGATCTTTGAGAATAATGCTCTACCCCCAGTATGGTTTCCACAGTCTCCTTCATGGATATCTTTCATTACTTCCAAACTTTCGGGTTTCTCCAAACACCTTAAGTATGGGCCTGATATTGATTTCCTATATAAGATATCTCGTATGATTGTGTATCTAGATACTTTTGCTTTAAAAGCTCTAGGATTTGTTTCTTCATCAGGTATTTTCCCCGTTTGAAGGTAGTTCTTAATAGGGATGGTCCAGGATATTTCATGTGCTTCTGAGTGAAGAACTTCGGTGTTCTCGGGTTCACTATCCTGATCTATATCTTGCACATCTATCGCTGGTTTTAATATATGTAGGATAGGAATATTAATATCCTCGGGGATTCTTAGGGACGAAGCTAAGTTTGCCAATGCGTCTGCCTCGGCATTCTCATCCCTTGGTACTTGAGTGATATCGAATTTAAAAAAATATCCTGATATATCCTTAACTATTTCTAAGTATTTTGCTAATTTATCTCCTTTAGTCATGTAAGAACCGTTAAATTGATTAGCTATTAGTAGGGAATCGACAAAAACATGTAAATTTCTGATGTTCATATCCCTAGCTAATTGAAGTCCTGCTATTAAGGCTTCGTATTCTGCTTCATTGTTAGTTGCTTGAAATTCGCAACTGATTGATTGGGGTATTATGTCCCCCTGTGGCGATTTTAGTATAATGCCTAATCCTGTTCCTCTTACATTTGAAGATCCATCTGTGAATAAGGTCCACTCACCAGTATCTTCATCTAAGAGTCTTACTTCTAGATCCACTTCTGGTTGCAGATCACTACTAAAATCAGCCACAAAGTCTGCTAAAGCTTGTGACTTAATTGCTGTTCTTGGTTCATAGATCAAATCATATGTGCTGAGTTTGACTGACCATTTCGCCATCCTTCCTGACAGCTCAGGTTTTCTCAGTACAGATTTGACAGGATAATTCGTTTTAATGTGTATTCTATGTGTCTCAAAGTAATGCCTTAGCTTAGTTGATGCCATAACCAAAGCTAAAATTAGCTTTTCTAAATGAGAATATCTAGTCTCAGCATCTACTAAACTTTTACTTACATAGTACACAGGGTGTTGCGATCCCTGATGATCCTTAACTAACACTGCACTTACAGTCGTTCGGGATACTGCTAAATATAGTGATAGAGGTTCACCATTTTCTGGTCTCATGAGCAATGGTGGTGAGGACAGATATTCCTTCAGATCCTGAAGTGCCTTCTCATGCTCTTCATCCCACTGGAACTTCTTATTCTTTTTAAGGATATCGTAGAATCCTTTAAATTTTTCAGAAGACCTTGAGATGAATCTATTGAGGGCTGCTATTCTTCCCGTTAACTTCTGCACTTCTTTTATGTTCTTTGGGGATTTGAGGTTTAAGATTGCTTGAATTTGTTCCGGGCTGGCCTCTATCCCTCTTTTAGTGACCATATATCCCAAGAACTTTCCTGATCTTACCCCAAAATGACACTTAGATGGGTTAAGTTTCATATTGTAGTGGTCCAGGATATCGAAGGATTCCTGAAGATTCTTAAGGTGATTCTCAGTTATCTTTGATTTGACCACCATGTCATCAATATATACTTCCATAGTGTCCCCCAGTTTCTCTTTGAACATCATGTTAACGAGTCTCTGGTATGTGGCTCGAGCATTCTTCAAGCCAAAAGGCATTGCTGTATAGCAATATATTCCTGTTGGCGTCATGAAGGCTGTGTCTCCTTGGTCCGAAGGTTCCATTTGGATTTGTTGAAAGCCTGCTGATGCGTCCATGAAAGTTAACATCTCATGTCCTGCTGTCGCGTCCACCATGGAATCTATATGTGGTAATGGAAATGGGTCTTTAGGACAAGCCTTATTGAGGTCTGTGTAGTCTACACAGACTCTCCATTTTCCATTCTTCTTTTGAACCACGACTACGTTGGCTAGCCATTTTGGAAATTTGACCTCTCTAATCATTTTTGCTTTGAGGAGTTTCTCTACTTCCTCTTGAATGATTAGATTTCTTTCGGGTGCGAATTTCCTTCTCTTCTGGTGGATAGGCTTAATATTCCTATCTATTCCTAATTTGTGCGTGATCACTTCTGAGGATATTCCTGTCATATCCTCATGTTTCCATGCGAATGTGGAAACTCTTGATTTCAGAAAAGAAATCAGTTCCTTTTCAATATCCTCAGGGATACTGGTTCCTACAAGGACTTTGATCTCAGGATCATCGGGATTCAGAGGTACTTCTTTTACTTCTTTTTCCCTATATTCCTGAGTATCCCCAAGGTCGCACTTTGATTGCTATGCAGGTGAAGGTTTAGTTGTTCCTTTCATTGAAGACGAGTAGCACTCCTTGGCTTCCTGCTGGTCACTGTTGATCTTCACTACTCCCCAAGGCGTCGGCAGCTTGACACATTGATGGTAAGTCGAAGGGACTGCTTTCATGTCATGTATCCAAGGTCTACCTAGTATAATATTATAACAGGAAAGGGAATCTATAATACAAAAGCGTTGCATAGAGTTTACCCCCTCGATGTATACCGGTAGTTTGATTTCTCCAATGGTGGCTTTAGTTTCGCCACTGAACCCGACTAGAATCAGAGATTTAGTTGTTATCTCTGATTCAGGAATATTCATCCTCTTTAGGGTTTCTAATTGGATGATGTTGACTGAGCTTCCTCCATCTATCAATATCCTGCGTACATAGTGGTTAGCAACATATAAAGTAATGACTAACCCATCATGATGAGGATCCAGGATATCCTCGCGATCTTGTTCTTCGAAGGACACCACTGTTTCAGCGGTGAGTGTTGATGTCTTTGTGGGTCTCTCTCCGTTTTCCATCTTGGCTTCTTTAGCATGTCTTCTAGCTGCAGAATAAGAGGTACCACAAATATCAGAGCCACCGGAAATGAAGTTAATTACCTTTGCATCTCTAGGTGGAGATGTTGCTCTATTTGGGAATCCGTTGGGATCCTGTTTTCTTTCTTTCTTCTTTCCCAGTAGTTCTTTAAGATGGCCTTTGCTTAATAAGTAGCTTATCTCCTTTCTTAATGCAATGCAGTCCTCCGTTATGTGGCCGAAGTCTTCATGGAAGGCACACCATTTGGACTTGTCTCTTGTAGCAAACTTCTTTTCCTTTTGTGGCCACCTGGCTTTTTCACCTAAGTCCTGCATGGCACACATTAATTCAGGGATATCAACTGAAAAACAATATTCTGATATCCTGGGATATTCTTCGTCATCCTCATCTTCTTCCACAGAGTTGATCTTGTGGTTATCAGTCTTGTAGTATGGCTTAGATTTGAATGACTTGCTGTTAGGTGAGTCCAGCTTTCTCTTTCCTTGATCATTGGGAGGCGTCGTAGTGATCCTCTTTTGGATTTCCTTATCATCCTCCAATCTTATGAATCTCAGTGCACGGTTTCGAACCTCATCCATATTCCTGCAGGGATTCATAACCAAGTCATCATAAAAAGGTGAGTCTCTTTGTAAACCCATCTTAAATGCTTGAACGGCTGTAGTGATGTCTAGGTTAGGGATATCCAGGGATTCTTTGCCAAATTTATTGACATAACTTCTAAGGGATTCGTCGGGGCCCTGGGTTACCCTATAGAGATCACTAGTCAGCCTTTCAAACGTCCTGCTACAAGAAAACTGATTGTTAAACAAATTAATTAGGTGAGCAAACGAAGTAATAGAATATGGTGGAACGTTAAGCAGCCATTTCAGGGCTGCCCCTGTCAATGTTGACCCAAATCCTTTGCACAAGCATGCTTCCTTTAGATGTGGGGGTATTGGGTTAGTTTCCATCCTTTCCCTATACTGTGCTACATGTTCTGCAGGGTCAGTGGTTCCATCATACAGCTTCATTGTTGGAGTCTGAAATCTTTTTGGGATTTCAGCATCACATATAGGAGGAGCGAATCTGGATATCCTGTGAGTGGTTGTTGGTACTTCCGGGATAGGTTTGACTATTCCTGGTACACTCGAGATCATATCCCGGAGTTTCTGTATTTCCTTAGCCACTTGAGGAGATATCCCTGAATCCTGCGAAGAACCAAGATTAGTAGTTTCAAATGGAGAATAGTTGAGAGTATTGCTGGTAATGGGAGTTAGATAAGAAGTTCCCGGGATATTGGTACTATCCCGAGATATCCTTAACCCTTGGAATCCCTGAGGATCCCCGAGACTAGTTTGCATAGGAATAAAGTCTCCTGAATGATTCCCAGACATTCCTGATGTCCCGAAATCCAGGATCCTTGGAGCCAATGGAGTGGAAGTCTCTTTCTGTTTATTCTTTTCAGCCTTCAGATTCTCCATTTCTCTGAGAAGTCTTTGATTCATCCGTTGTTGATCGATCATTTGTTGCTGAACCTGTTGAAACATGTTCAAAATGTCGTCATTAGAGATTAGTATGGGAGTTGACGTGGTCATCTTTGTCGATGGAGTGCTAGCAGCAACGAAAGTGGTCTTCTTCCCAGAATTATCTGGTTTCTTCGTGAAAACAGGAATCTGCGAGGATACGTTAGTAGTAGAAGCAGAGACAACAGGTAATAAAGAAGTTGATCTCGGTTGTGAAGCCATTTTTCACTGTATTTTTTGAAAGAACGCCTTTAAACAAGGTTTTAATTATGAAAAACACAAGTTTGCCCCACGGTGGGCGCCAAATTGTTTCGGGTAAAAATTAACAAGTATAATTTTTAGCAAAACCGAATTAGTTTAGTGGGGTATCGTGCTTAACAATCAAGAAAACAGTTCAACAGTAATGTTTAATAAGAATATCCCTAAGGATACCTAGGGATATTTCAGAATATAAAATAGAAAAACAGCCAAACACACGAGATTTGTACGAGGAAAAGCCCTTAATCCCTTAGGATTGCCGGCATAAAAACCTCGGGAGGTGACAATCGTCACTCTGCCTTGTTTTATTAAACTAACAAAGTAAAAGTTACAAAGAAAGAGCACAAATGATCGATTGCTAAGTGTTTCTGGACTTCGAATGCCGAGAATGTGAGCAACAAATAATCAGAAATGAACTAAGTGAGTGGTCTCTCCTCTAAATCGATCATAAGCCTCAATTTATAGTCAAAAATATACAATATTAGTCAAGAGTCGTTCCTTATAAATCGGTCCATTCTCCAATCATGCGTCGAACATTTCTTATGAACGTTGGCATGTATTCCCACGTTTCTCCTTCTTGTTCCGGATAAATAGGCATGCTTGTTACATAATCTGTTGACTTAATTCAAATATTAGTAGCACATGTGTAATCAAATAATAATAACATCATTTGCATTATTATTAAACAGTAATTAAGTCATCAGATCATCTAAATTTATATTCGCAAATATTCCTAAATATCCTGAAATATACTGTATTCCGAAATATTCCCAATTATGAGGTAACTTTTTTGAGGTATAACAATTGCCCCCAAATTCTTATTACCGCCTCAATAGGTGGTAAGAATTTGAATTTAACCGTTTATTTTGGCTCTTTATTCAAAATTTGAATTTTAAATGTGATGTGACCGTTTCAGGACAGTTATTATTGTGGCGGTTTCCCACATATTCCTGCCGTTTGTGCAGGATATAATGATCATTTCACACTCACTTGATGCCATCGTCTTCCACGGGATCTTGCTGTAAGTCTTTTTCATCTTCTTCTTCAACTTTAATTTTTTCTTTTGAAAAAATGTCTGGATCATCTTCCTCCTCTGATTTCGACTCCGACGATTTCACTGATCAAAACATTCTCAGTCTTAATCATCAAAACAGAAATGTTTTGAATGATGACCGAATTGAACTTTTGCGTCTTTCTAAAATTTTTCCTGATGAAACAATATTTCATCATTTTTCAAAAAACCTTAAAGCCGATCATGTCTCACCTACTTGGACATGTTTTCCAGAGTATCCGTTCACTTTGGGATTGAAATACCCTTTTTCCGACCTCATCCTCAATTTCTTTTTAACTACAAAACTGTGTTTTCCGCAACTTATGCCCATGGGTTGGCGTCTTCTTCATACCCTTGACCAACTAAACCATCACTTTGGTTTAGATATCGGTATCCCTGAAATTTCCTTGATGTACCAACTCAGGACCCATGGGTCTTCTCGATTCGTCCTTCAGAGACGGAGTGGGGCTCCCATCTTAGTTTCTGGAATAACTTTCAATGAAGATGAGTGGAGAAATAGGTTCTTTTTCGTGAAAAGAAGTTCTATCCCTCATGGGGAAATCCTTCCTTTCAAATGGGTAGAAAAGGGTAGGATTCTTAGGATTTTACATATCAAAACACATCACTGTTTTAATTTTGCTTATTATTCTTTTATTATTATTTGTAGCTCCTAAATTTGAATCACTTGTTGCGGAAGAGGAAGATAGTAGGAACAGGATTCGTTCCTTGCTGAAAATCGACGAACAACACAGAAAATTCGGTGCTATCCTTGAAACAGTCTCTCCAATGGCCTCTGGTATGTTAAAAATATTTTGGTATTCCTAAATATTCTTAGTTATTTCTAACTATTCTGATTTATTTCGCAGAATCTACTTTCAACCTTGAAGATCTCGACACCTTCTTTGCTGTGAAGAAGGAGAAAACCAGTCCTTCTGCCCCCAAACCTCGTGCAATGACTACCCGTTCTTCAAAGAGTACCAAGAAACGCAAAGGGGTGGACACTGTGGATCTCGAGGAGCCGTCTGATATATCTATCCCCGATCTTCTGAAAAAGGTATAGGAATTATTCTTAACATTATATTCCTACATATTCTGAATGATTCCTATTGTGTAGGTTTCTGCCAAATACGCCTCAGAAAAAGAACAAATCGAGAAGCAGATCGAGGACCTGGAAGACCAGAGGAAGATCTTCACAGCCAAAGCCGGTCACTACGAGAAGGAATTGGCTAAGGTCAAGAAGCAGATGAAAGACATGGAAGCCACTTACAAGCTCCAGTTCAAAGAGCATATCGATGGGGCCAAAAAGTCTGCTGCCATAGCTGTGTTGAGGGCCAAGATACAACTGGTTAATCAGGCCAAAGCTGATGGTGTGGATTCTTTGGCCAAGAATATGAAGGAATGGGGCAAGATATTGGCGACCCTAGCTGGTGACAAGGTTGAAGCTTCTGTGGATGTGAACAAGGCTGGTGAGGTGGGTGAGACGAGCGAGGCTGGTGAAGTGGAGGTGACAGGCACGGATGCCGGAGTGGTGGAGCAGGAGGTGCAAATGGGCGATGATGACAATGATGCGAAGGTCTGAGCCCATTTTTTGATTGTTGTGGTTCTTGTTTAACAATGGTGTAATAGTTCTAAAGAATAGTTTTCTTAGGAAAGTCCCCTAGGATTGGGGCAGACAATTTTAGAAGTCAAAGTGGAGGGACCATGAGTTTCATGGCGAAGCTTTGATCTTCTTTTTAACTTTTGTTTTAACATATCAAATGGAGGGACCATGGGTTTCATGGCGAAGTTTGATATGTTAAACTTTTTTAGATTGTTAATATGACAGTTATGTTGGGTTATATTTTGGTGTTTCCTAACTTATTTTCAGATATCCCTAAACACTCTGAAGTATTCTGAATTTAATAAATACTACTGTTCTGTTTGATTTGAGTTATATGTAACTCTTTATACGTCAAACATTTAAGTTAAGAATAGTTCTTGATAAGTTCTATTAGGTATACTAAGGAATATTTAAGAATAATTTGGTATAGAATTAAAATCAATCCGAATATCAAATATTATATCCAGTTTTGAGAATGTCATCTATTTCAAGGTTTTTATTCATAAGCATAGTTACTATTTTCAAGATACGTTCGAATATTCATAAGTATCCTGTAATTTATCTAAGAAATGTTCATAAAGTTTAGATTTCGACTATGTATTAACCATAATCATTTATATACTCCTAAAAATGTTTAAATGTTTTCCCTACTTTTATTGAAGAGTTTTAGAGTATATTTCAATAGGGTTAATATATGTTGAATATATTCAGGAATAAATAAGGATATTTTAAGCTATACTTAGCCTAATTTGACTAGTGTCTTAATATATGTATGTTCGAGAATATGTTTAAAAATTGTTAAATTAACATGCCCCGTATATAGTGCATACTTCCAGCCATGAAAATATACTTCCAAATATAACTAATCAGAAATGAAAAGCATCATGATGAATTAAAAGAGTTAAGAAACAGGTACCAATTTCTGGAGATAGTAGATTTAATTTGAAATCTTCTTTGTTCCTGTCATGATATCAAAAAGATTCCATACCTGAATATCCCCAAATATGTCGTGGTATTCCCAAGTATCCTTGAAATTCAATCCTGCACAAATAGAAAAACAAGAAAACTTGGGACAAGCCCAAGATACTGGCGACAAGGCCGATTAAAACTGGCGACTAAGGCCGAAATACTGGCGACTAAGGCCGAAATACTGGCGACTAAGGCCGGAATACTGGCGACAAGGCCGGAATACTGGCGACAAGGCCGAGATACTGGCGACTAAGGCCACTGGCGACTAAGGCCGATATACTGGCGACAAGGCCACTGGCGACTAAGGCCGGAATACTGGCGACTAAGGCCGGGATACTGGCGACTAGGCCGGAATTCGGAGGATCCCTGGTAATAGTCTTTGAAAATGAAATTGTCAGCCACTCATGCGTGTACTGGTCCCAAAATCTCCAACTATACCGGGATATTTCGGAGGATCCTTAGTTATAGCCCTTGATAATGAAATTGTCAGCCACTCATGCGTGTACTGGTCCCATCATCTCAGACTATAACAGGATAAACGTGCGCAACTGGCGAGGGCATGAGCCCTAAGTCTTCACGATATTCTGTTGAGTTTTGATTTCAGGTCAAAACTTTGCAGCTGGACATAAAGTCAGTGCGGGGTCTTCATCAAGTTCTGATTTCAGGTCAGACCTTGGGTTAAGACATAAAGTCTCATCTCTTCTCCTGCTATACCTACAAGACAACAAGATTTTTGCACAGCTGGGAACCAGGAGTCCTGATGCCTCGCTTAAGCTTGATTAGTAGCATGGTAATTAGGAATATACAAGAATATATAAGCATATACAAGAATAATTATAAATATTCAGAAATAAGAATGCAGAGTATAACTTTAATATGTTTTAAACAAAGTATGACTTAAGGTGAATAGCATTCCAAGATCTTGGAAGAGGTTCTCCTTCCATGTTGGTCAACTTGTATGCCCCTTTTCCTGCTTCGGAATCTATCTTATAGGGTCCTTCCCATTTCGGAGCGAGTTTTCCATCAGCTGGATTGGTAGTATTCTGAAATGCTTTCCTTAGTACTAAGTCACCAACTTGAAATCTTCGTATCCTAATATTCTTGTTATATGATTTGGATATCTTTTGGTGATATGTTGCCATCCTTATCCTTGCGATATCCCTAAGTTCATCAATGGTATCTAAATCTTCGGAGAGTATTTCCTTGTTGGATTCTAGATCTTGTAAGCTTGATCTTGCCGTAGGGATAACCATTTCAGTTGGGAGAACGGCTTCAGAACCATACACTAAAGAGAATGGCGTTTGACCAGTTGCATTCTCATGCAATAATGTAATTAGTTTGGTGTAATCTAGGAAGAGTGTAAGTTTAGACGTTCACTCTAATAAGATGTTATGAGAAGCTTTTGTTTCTTTTACCGCTATGTTTTTGAGTTACTCAAAGATAGGAAAAAAAACATATTTATGTTCCTGAGTTTATTTAACGAAAGAAAGAAAATATTCTTGAGTTTATGAAAGGAAATTGAAATAAAATTAAGCAAAATTTAGTTTTTTTCCTTTTGATTTGAAAAATGGAAGGAAAACTTTTTATAATTTCCTTTTCCTTTTCTTTTGTTTTCTATTCATTGGTTCCCTTTATGATTCTTTTAATAAAAACTCGGGGCCTAAAATGTTGTGTAGTAGTACGAGTAGAATCGTACGAAGTTGAGTCAATGTAAAAACTAATGGGTTGTTTGTTTGAATTTGAATGGGTCTGAATTCAGATTCAGAACGTTTGTTTTGTGAAAAACACACGTTTGAATTTGAATCAACCTCTGAATCATTCAGACATAGGGAAGAGTCTGAATGAGAAAATTATGGCAAGTGGTCAACCGAAGGAGCTTGTTAGAACAATCAACCACCGCCGCTCAAGTGCTCCACCACCGTCTGCGATTGTTGTTTGACCAGAACGTCTGCGGAATCACCACCGATGATGGGGACGACGGACAGTGGACGTCGATGGAAGGTTTTGCTTACTCTCGAACATCGACGAAGAAGACCAAGACAGTTGACACACAACTTGCTCGACCAAGACGAACGATCAAGGGTTTTGCAGCACTTTCGATGGCGGCGGGCGGTGGACGGCAATGGAGGCGTCGACGGAGTAGGCGACCGGCTGGGGTGAGGGGGCGATACGACGACGGGTTGGGGTTAGGCGACCGACTCTAGGGTTTTGGAAAAAAGTTTTTATTTTTTATTTGTATTTAGATGTTCAACCAAACAGTTTTAACCTCAACACTTAATGGTTCAGACTCTTTTAATTACTCAGACATCTTAACAATTCAGCACTTAATATTTGAAACCCAACCAAACGACCATAACTCACTTAATTGTTAGTGGTGCACAAATCGGTTAACCGGTCCAAACCGGTTTTTAAATTAACCGAACCGGTTAACCGGTGTAAAGGGTTTACCGGTTTTTCCTAAAAACTGGTTCGGTTATTAACCAGTTTTTTTAACCTAAAATCTCTAACCTATTGAACCGAACCGGGTATAAACCAGACCGGTTAACCGGCCAAACCGGTTCAAAAACCGGTTTTTAAACTTTTTTTTTTGTTATCCGTTTAACCGTATTGAACCGTTTTTTTCTATTATACGTTTTCAACCTTAAAGTTAAATTAATAAAACCATAATAAAAAACTTAACAAAATTACTAAACCCTAATAAACCTTAAACTAATCAAACTAATATTAAACTAACAACTGATAAACCTTAAAATAATCAAAACCTTAAACTAATAATTACTAAACCGTAATAAATTTAAACTAATCAAACTAATATTAAACTAATAAACCCTAAACATACTATTATTTAATAAAACCATAAACTATTAAGATTTTATTAGGTTTTAATTTGTTTAATATTATTTTGATTAGTTTAAGGTTTATTAGGGTTTAGTAATTATTAGTTTAAGGTTTTGATTATTTTAAGGTTTATTAATTATTAGTTTAATATTAATTTAATTAGTTTAAGGTTTTATTAGGATTTAGTAATTATGAGTTTAAGGTTTTGATTATTTTAAGATTTATTAGTTATTAGTTTAGTGTGTTGTTATTCTCACACCCACATTTTTTAAAAATGCACCCTTGAGACGGCCCGTCTCAGGCCTCGGTCAAACATTCGCTCCTGACAACCTGTGCCAATGATTGGGAGCAAGACGGGCCGTAATGACCAGGACGGCCCGTCTCATTCATCGTACATACATTCTCTGCAACCTAGTACAATGAATTAACAGCAAGACGGCCCGTACTGGCTAGTACGACCTGTCTTGCTTTTTCAATTCTGACAAAAGGAAACTGATTTGACCCAGTACGGGCCGTAAAGGCCATTACGGGCCGTATTGAACATTTTCAAATTGGTATATAAGCATGAATCGTTTCAAACGAACGCGTAACTTTCGAATTCAAATATATTTCACAATAATTTATATATGTAACGATGTCATTTTGGGACGGGAGTTTTTTCAACTATTCCGTGTCAGATTTGAACGAAGAGCCTCCTGTCGAGTATTCATACGGCACGATAGATCTGAATGCTGAACCTAACGCTGATGTCGGTTTTGACAGTCAAGCATCTTATGGGTTCGTGTATGACGACTGTAAACAAAGTTACACGGAGGCGGGTTATGAAGAAAAGCCGGGGGCTTCAAACGTTAACTGGGAAACCAAAAAGGTAACTTAAATGAAACATAAATGTTAATAATTGTATATTATCGCTATCCATTTAAGGTATTTATTATTGTTTTTATATGACAGGAGTTTATGACTGAGGAAGCGCTAGTAGGGTGGGTGAAAAGTAGAGTTGTAGACAATGGTTACATTGTAGTCAAAAGAATAACGAAGAAATCAAAGACATAAGGCAGTGTAATCAAAGTTTGGCTCATGTGTGACCGTGGTGGCGAGCACAATAGCATCACAATCCTTTGACGGTCAGGCAGCAAGAAAATCGGTTGTCCGTTTCAACTGGTAGGGTTATACAACGAAGTTCTTGAATCCTGAAAATTACAGGTGATTAACGACAATCACAATCACGAACCTGCTCAGAATCTAGAGAGTCATCTATATGTTAGAAGATTCATGCATGAGGAAGAAGATCTGGTTGAGAATCTGACCGAGCGACACATGGATCCTCGTAACATACTTTCGAGCATAAAGAAATATAACCCTGCAAATGTATCCATCCCTAGGGATGTATACAATTTACAAAAGAAGCTAAAAAACAAGAAGAAATTCGGTGATACTCTGATGCAGGTCCTGGAAAACGTGCTTCACAGTCAGCGGTAAGTTTACTATACCCGGGAGGATCCTGAAACAAATGTCGTGGAAGACCTTTTCTTCTGTCATCCAAAATCCTATTGCTGGTGGCGTGCTTTTTCGCACGTACTGATGATGGACGTGACGTACAAAACGAACCAGTACAGGCTTCCATTCATTCAAATTGTTGGCGTGACTTCCACACACCAGACATTTAGTATTGCTCACGCGTTCGTAAGCATAGAGCGTGAGGAGAACTACGTCTGGGTCTTGGAAATGGCTAAGAGTATGTTGAATAGGTGTATGGAGCCACGTGTGATCATAACAGATCGAGACCTTGCTGTTATGAATGCGTGCCGTAAAGTGTTTCCAGAAGCTGCAAAATATCTCTGCAGATGGCACATAGACGAAAATATTGCCAAACACTGCAAGGCAAGCTTTTCTGATGCAGACTGGAAGAAACTCAAAGGTCGATGGGCGAATTTGTGTAACTCTCCGACAACAGAGTTATACGACTACAACCGTCTGTACGAAAGACTTATCAAAGACGACAAAAAAAGTAAGCATCATATACCATAATTATTATCATCATATCATCATTGGTTTTTTGTTTCATTTCAGGGGTTCTGGAGTATCTGACGCACACCTGGTTAAACAGTTACAGAGATATGTTTGTAACAACATGGACCAATAGAACGCGCAACTTTGGTCAACGTACAACAAACCGGGTGGAAAGTCAGCAC
Organism: Mikania micrantha; assembly: GCA_009363875.1. NCBI lineage: Eukaryota > Viridiplantae > Streptophyta > Magnoliopsida > Asterales > Asteraceae > Mikania > Mikania micrantha. The sequence goes on from CM018698.1 coordinate 78,276,392, forward strand.
TCGAACCTAAAACGATTCCTCAGATCACCAAAAAGCACGCTTGTCTCATTTGTAGGTTTCGTAAATGAAATCGTGCAAGCACAGGAGGTAAAAATGAAACACGATTTTGAAACGAGCTTGATTAAAACTATGGGTCATCATAAACTACCAATATTTGATAAGCTTCGAGGAAAGGTGTCCCATAAAGCTCTTGATTTGTTGGTCGAGGAAAAAGACAAAATAAGAGTCATGCGTGACAAAAATATGACGTGTGGCCACCAGCTTTGGACGAGTTGTGGGTTGCCGTGCGCTTGTAATATATCAAAATATTATAACATAGGTTCGTAATATTAAATGTAAATCTTAGATGTTTCGCACGTAGTTACTGCTATATTAATTCTAATTATAAATTATGCAGATAAAAAGTTACCGCTCTCAGATATAGATATTTTTTTGGACAAAACTTAACACAGCTAACCCAACACTGTTAGAAGAAGAAGAAATAGATGTTATAGGACAAATGGGTTTGGTTACCGAAGAAATAAATTCCAAACCCCCTGAAATAAAAAGAGTCTAATAAAGAAGGTCTTTGCGCATGTATTTCCAAACAAAAGCGACAAAAAGGCGCCTTCAGTTCAAAAAGATACACGTGGTCGTCCAACTTTAAAGGCACAGAAACAAAACGAGCAAGAGAAAGACGTTGTTAAAGATAATTTAGCGTCCCAAGAAAGTACATTTGAACCTTCGAGGCATAGTTCGTTTACAGCTGTGACCGAAATAAGTCAGAAACCCGTATTTCGGCTCAGCCGTTCCACATCGGTATCGAAAGCAATGCCACCATCGGACTCGAAAAGTCAAAACCAATTTCGTTTTCCACGTAACATGAAACCAGAAGTATTAAACAATGTTTATCTCTTCGGTCATCACATCCTTCCTCTCATTCAACCTTACGTGATAAACATACAAGATGTCCTGCCAGATGGTAACTGTGGTTTTCATTCTGTAGCCGTGGGCTTAGGATTCGATGAAAGTCATTGGGCATTTATTCGACAACAACTCTTGCATGAATTGGATTTCAACGCAGATCTGTACAGCTATGTGTTTAACTCCTACGACCCATATTCTTATGATGTACTACGCAACACAATAAATTGGCAACAGATTAAACCTACTCCCGCCAAACATTGGATGTTTAGGCCTCACACAGGTTTAGTAATTGCTCAAAGATTTGGCGTAAACGTTCAACTTTTCAGCAGAGGAGGTCCTCAAACCATTTTTCCTTAGTGGACATCTGCTTATAGTTTGCCGCGACATAACGTTGTATCAGTAATTCATCTTGGCCAACATTTCGTTAATGTTACCTTACAAGGATGTTATCAAATGCCAACGGTAAATCCTATCTGGAAACGTTACCGAAATGATGCCGCATCCGACTGGGAGTTCGTATATCATGACAGGCTGCAAGAATTTAGATGAAAATAAGTTGGTCGACTACATAGACGTTTAAATGTAATAAAAAAAATTCTTTAATGAAATATTATAATAAAAGTGAATTTTTTTTTGAATTTAAAAAAAAAATTTAGAACAGTACGGCCCTAATGGACAGTACGGCCGTACTGTTCTAGATTAAATTCCATTTTTACTTTTAATTTTTTACTTTTTCACACAAATACACCCACATTTCCTCTCGTCTTGGTCTATATACCCCGTCTTGGTGCTTCAAACGTTCGATACCAGGTATGTATTTTCGCCCGTAGATCATGAATATGTGTTTAGATTAGGTTTTTGATCGAAATATGACATGTTTAGGGCGTTTTTAAGTTTTCGAAAAATGAACAAGACGTCTTGGCCATTACGGCCCGGCTTGCTCATTCAAAATTTGAATCAGTTAACAACAAGACGGGCCGTCATGACCATTACGGGCCGTTTTGTTCAACAAATGAAGAAGGTGACCTTTGGCCTGGTATGGCCAAGACGGGCCGTCATAACCATTTCGGGCCGTCTTGTTCAACAAATGAAGAAGGTGACCTTTGGCCCGATATGGCCAAGACGGGCCGTCTGACCATTACGGGTCGTCTTGGCCATACCAGCCTAGTTTTGGCCTGGTGTGGTCAAGACAGGCCAGCCTAGTTTTGACTTGGTATGGTCAAGACGGGCCGTCATGACCATTACGGGCCGTCTTGGGCATACCAGCATAGTTATGGCCTGGTATGGCCAAGACGGGCCGTCATGACCATTACGGGCTGTAACATCAGTGCCTGGTATGGAGTCTAAACGAAGCTCTTGAAGCCCTCTACAAGGAAGTACAACTGATCTGTAGGATTTCACAGCCGATTTTGAGGTATTGAGCATTAAACATTCGGGAAAATAGGGTTTTCTACACCTACTTGGTTCGAACAACAAACATAGCCGGTCGACCACCCTATAGCTGTAACTACACGACCACGAGCAACCCTAATACCTTAACATAGACCTGAGATCGACCCCGCAACAGGTAAGGTTCGTGGAGATGGTGAACTCGTTGTTCGTGGAGCTGGGACGACTGAACCTGGATATGGTGGCCGAACCCTAGCTGTTTCTCCTCACGAACCTTCCACTAAGGTCAGCGAACCTTGCACGATTGAGATGCATCAACCGAACCCTTTCGAGCTTCCCGAACCATCACTGAGTTTATTAATGAGCAGCGAACCTTCTGTGTTATCCATGGCTGCTGAACCCATGCAGATGACGAACCTTTTTCTGTTACCACCGAACCCTTAAGCGAAACTATGGTCACGAACCTGTATGTTTCTTAGTACACCTGCGAACCTTCTCAGTTATTGAATCTTAGGTTCACTGGCTTAGAATCGTGGGGCAAACCAGATTTAAATTTCCCGAGCAAAGGTTATATTATTGCATCCCAAGTAATTCTCGACCCACCATCATTTTACTGATTTGGAAATTACAACAGTTGGCCCATTTGTTTTGCAGGCCCAACGATTAGGCAGCAGGCCCAGCAACATTCTATGGCCCACACTTGTATTTGTTATGGCCCAATTTTTTGTTAACCGGCCCATATCATATTGCAACTTTCGGCCCAAAACAACGGGGCTAGGTCCATTTGTTATAACCCACACGTTTTCCCTAGGCCCAAATAAGCCCATCGGCCCAACGTAGACACACCGGCCCATCTTTCTGAAGCGTGGTCTAGTTCATTTGCCTTGGCCCAATACCTTTCTCTTTAGGCCCAAGTAATTATTTAAATGGCTCATTACAATGGATAGACCCAAATCAATGACATAAGACCTATTGGTGTTAATCGGATCGAGTAACAAACAATTGATTCATAAAGAACGTGTTGGCCCAATATGAGGTCCATCTACGTTTGACTTGATTGATAATCGGCCCATTAACATCTAGGTCTACTTGTAGTCTAAGCCCAATTGGTTAATACCAAATTCGTTTCTATTCGGCCCATATGATTAAGTTGGGGGAATCAAAACAAGTGAACTAACTCAATGAAATAGATAGTATGGAGATCATTAGATTATTACAAGATGGTGAAATGAACTACTAGAAATTAAATTGAGTATAAATTTTCATGATATTATACACTTTTTGATAGATTAAACATTTTAGCAAAGGATCATAAAGGGAACATATCAAGAATTATACAAAAAAAAACAAAAATCTAAATTATCTTTAGGTATATCCTTGAATTGTAGAGTTAACGAGCTGTCACGGGTAATGCAAGTGAAACATAAAAATCGAGGCTGAATAAAGACTATGACTCACTAGTGTTAGCCAACTTTAAGGGCTAACACTAATACTTACATGCACAACAAACTTACAAACTTATACTTATAAGATATAACTCTATGAAATCAATACAGGATCGTAAACTTTATAACAAGTGCAAACAAAGAGCGAGCGTATTCTTGTTTTACATAGGCAACTACTTCAGACATAAGGTGAGTTCATTGTCCCCTTTCAAACTTATTTGTTTTACTTCGGGACTGAGAAGCATGTTAAATATTTTTATTGAAATGTTATTTAATGCTTTAAATATAAACATGATTACTTATGATTGAAATCTTTACTTTAAGCTTGATGCTTAAAATCAGTTGTTGGTTACTTGATACAATTACATTATACTTGATTCTATTACATGAGACTAATTGCTATTACATGAGACTTGATACAATTACATGAAACTAAATTCTATTACATGAGACTTGAGACAATTACATGAGACTAAATGCTATTACATGAGACTTGATTCAATTACATGAGACTTGATACAATTACAAGAAACTAGATTCAATTACATGAGACTTGATTCAATTACATGAGACTTGATACTATTACATGAGACTTGATACTATTACATGAGATATGATGTTTGGAAACTATTACTTGCTCCTAGGCTGTCACACCCCGAGCCGGCGGGATAGGATCGGTTGTCCCGTCGGGCGGAAGGTTCCCGGGGCGCGATATCGTGAGTGATAATCGTGATGATCAGATTATTTACATTGCGCATGATATAACTGAGAAATGCTAAATATAATAGAATTACAAAGTTAAATTACATCAGTATTATTTATAATTTAACAATGTAAATCTACCATGATTTTGAGGATATCCTTTGATTCTTGATCTCTTGATTCTCATGATTTTGACTTTGATATTGATCTCATTTGATAGTTCATGTTATTGCCCGTTACAGCCTGACCCAAAGGCCTTCTGCATCTGAGTGGGACTTTATATGTGTGTTACACGTGGTCTTGATTCCATATACAACTGACATCCACCTTGACTGGAGTATTAATGAGTTCATTAGATCATAATGATTTCATTATTTCAATGATTCACACACATTTATGATTTCTGATTCCTTGAGTCCCTTGATATTGATCTTTGAATTCCCTTGATTTCTAATGATAATTGATTTGATTATGGTTCTAGGGTCTCAGATCACACACTGAGTTATGATTCCCTTGAATATGTTCTCTTGATTTTGTTCATTTGATTTCACTTTGAATTTAGGTTATTGAATTTGAACTTGATAGACTAAAGGTTGATTTAGAATTTAATTTAAGGTATTACTCATAAGAGTACTTAAATTCAATTGATAACTTGATCTGTTTAATTATTTCCTAGACAGGAGTCTAGGAGTATTAACAAACATATATATGTAAAAACATATAATAAATAAAAGCATTTAAATAAACAGTTTAAATAAAACCGTTTACGCATGCTTCTCAGCCCCGCGTTTTAAAACAAAAATGTTAGAAAAGGGGCAATGAACTCACTTGTGTTGCTCTACGAATGATTCACAAAAGACAATGCGCGCTCTTTGCTTGTTGCTTATGTATCTTTAGCACCTGAGTTGTCTTAAGAGATGCGAATACGATAAGTATATATAATAACATTGGGTCTAAGGTTTGGTCTCGGTGTGCGACTAAGTGTCCTATGTTACTACTACGTTTCTAGAATTTTGTCTCACTGGTCTAAACTTATCACCCATTAATAAACCCTTATCCCGTAATTAATCGTTACAAGTACTTAGTTAAATCGTATTTAATTTATTTCATTATGAGTTAATTATTTAGAAAACATTATTTAGTATGATTTAATAAAGTTTATAAATCGTTTTCTTTTATTAAAACATAATTACTTTAAAAGTAATGAGCTTTCTCATGATGGGCTTGGGTTAAGCCTAATGTGCCAACCTCGGGCCCATTTCTTAGACTTTGATTTCTAAACAATTTCTTGTTAGCTCTTTAATTGATTAATCCTTGATGGTTTGAACAAACAATTTAGGCTAGTTATATTATCCTTATAGATTTTCCTAAGGATTGGTGTTATGAATTTGAATCACCACTCAACAACTTAAGTTACCATTTTTTTTCTCCTCATGATTCCCAAAGGTTTAAACCTATGTCCCAGCGATTATAAGGTTTAGAAACTATTGTTATTGAAAACCCTACTAGTTCCTTTGTTGACTTTTATATCATTGGATAGAAAATTCCCAATTCGTAAGGGTAACCCACCCACCCCTTAGCCCTATGAGTCTTAACCGATTAAACCAGGCTCAGGCCGAATGAGGACACAACCGAATGGCTTGGGCCGAAGGAAAGTGAACGTATGAGACCATGGCCCAAGTGAGTTGATGCGTCCGAGCCAACAAAGTCGCATGACTGTTGGTGTCTATCGAATGTGGGTGTATTATCCGAATTAGTATATGGCCGACTGAAATGCTAGTGGGCCAAATGGCCTGTTGGGCTGAAAGGATATATTGGGCTACCAAATAGAAGCTGGCCGAATCACTAAACTGGGCCTAACGGTGGGCCGACCGAATGAAAAGTGTTAGCCGAATGTGGGTGCTGCTTCGGTGGGCTTTATTCGGCGAATAGGAAAAAAAATGGGGCGAATGAAATACCATTCGATGGGGTTATTCGGTGACCTGATTCAGTGGGCCATTTGGCCAACCAACGCCCAACATACCATACTCCATCATTTCGATCTAGGACTGTTCTACGGATACCATGCATTCCCAACTCTTTCTAAGTGTATGTGATAGTGATTCCCTAAGGTTTTGAAGTGGTTGGGTCGGGTTTTAGAGGGTACTCGATCTAGGGTTTTCAAAACCCCAAAACCGAACAAAACTTGAGATTTACCTCGATTTGGCTGGATAAAATCACAGATCCTTTGTACTTTCGTGTTCTACTAGTGATGGTGGTGATCTAGACACCAAAATCACACGATTTCATCAAGAAACGGGGAAGAAATCTTAGAGAGATGAAGTAGAATTCTAGAGAGAGAAAGTGACGAAAATTTGGTGATGGAGAGGGGAGTTGGCTGGTTGGTGATGGTAGTTGGGGATTTAATTGCCTCATTAAATGAGGGTAAATACCCGGGTAGGTTCGGGTTCGTTCGGTTTCGCGTAAAAATGTCGGTTTCGCGTCGTTTTCGTAACGACACGACTCGGTTTTAAAATAGAATTTAGAAAATTATTTTAGGTTGTGATTCCTAATAAATTAACTAAATATGTTTTATTTATTTAAATTACAAAATATTTAATCACGTTTAAAATCGAATCGCGCGGTCATCGCGCGTATTTGTTCGAATCGTCATCCGATCAAACACGACGATAACTACACTTTTCAATATTGTTTTCTAATTAATGAATATCATTCAGAACGTTAAACTTTCAGATTTATTCGTACAGATCGTCACCTATACAAATAATCTGTCGGTTTAGCATTCACATAACGATATTCATGTTGTTTTGTCCTGTAAGGCCTCACATACGTTTATACATAATAAGATCCTAACAAATAAATCACATGATGATTCCATATTGCCAGATAATTATCTGACTCAAGAACCATTGTTCTGAATTGATTTCTCTGAAATAACTGTGAATTCACTGTTTCGATAATATGAAATGATACTGGGGTTCGATATGTACATAAAATACACTGAATTACATGAAAATTGTACCTGATTACTGTTCACACACTGTTACGATCACTGTTTCGGTGACGGTTCCGGCACTGATGTTACATAGGCCATCATACATGTATCTAACCATAGTCTACGTAATTGCTAAACGTCTGGTATTCCAGAGCATGTACCTATATGGTGAGATACATGTAATAACATAAACGTAATGATACTCAGCTATTACCTGGTTATAAGGGACATGTAATTGCTAGACTTCTGGATATTCCAGAGCTTTTGTCAGCTTATAAGAGGTATGTAAAGGCTAAACATGAAAGTATCGATTCTAAGCTATTACCTGGTTATAAGGGACACGTAATTGCTAAACGTCTGGATATTCTGGAGCTTGTGTCGGCTTATATGAGGTATGTAAAGGCTAAACATAAACGTAACGTTACGGAGCTATTACCTGGTTATAAGTGACATATAATTGCTAAACGTCTGGTATTCCAGAGCTTTTGTCGGCTTATATGAGGTATGTAAAGGCTAAACATGAACCTGGTAAATGCTAAGCTATTATCTATATAAGAGACATGTAATTACTAAACGTCTGGTAATCCAGAGATTTTGTCTGCTTATAGGAGATATGTAATTGCTAAACTATGTGCGTGTGAATCTATGATGCTTGATAAACGTAATGAGAAACTAACACTTATGAATACAATAGACATGAAAACTTTGAAACAGATAACCAAAGATTTGATGAGGATTGAATTGATTGTTAGGTAAAATGCTTAATTATTATTAACAACAATGTCATATCCGGGTTAGTATGTGGTGGGATGTTGGCTAGGGTTTGTTCCCTTACATATGCCCTATATATAAGCATACCGACTTGGATATTACAGGTGGAGTTAATGAGGTTAAGGTTTTACCGAAGGAGGTTTGTGAAACTATTTTTAAACTTATAAACTATATGAACTCACCAACCGTTGTGTTGACTTGATCTTTTTACATGCTTTCTCAGGTGAAGAACAGGTTTAAACATAAACTCTTGGATTTACATACTAGGCTGCTCAGATAGAGGACCTAGTAGATTTTTGGGAAGCACAACTTTTGTTGATGACACATATCACTTTTGATATCTTGTACATAAACAAGATATAAACATGTTATTCTTTTGATGGGTTTACTTAGTTAAATTGCAGAACATTGATATTGTAATTTAACTTTGTAATCCTAGTTATCATTTAATTGTGCTTTAGTTATTCTTAAACATTGATGCTATGTAAACAATCTGATCATCATGATTATCATCCACGATATCATGCCCCGGGAACCTTCCGCCCGGCGGGGACTCCGATCCTACCCCGCCGGCTCAGGGTGTGACAGATTGGTATCAGAGCTCAAGGTTATAGAGAATAATATGTCATATACTAAACGGTTTGGCCTAGACTATAACTTAGGGACCCACATGTAGAGAATTTAAGACTTAAGTTTGCATTATGCTTTCTGCATTCGATCATTGCACTAACCAAATTCTTTTGGTTATGATCAGAATGCCGCCGAGAAAACAACCCACTCCGCAAGTCTCTGCTCCTCACTCATCGACTCCTACACCACCGGATTCACCACCGCCACCTCCTCCTCCTCCACACTCACCGCCACCAGGATCAAGTAATACGCAGACATTGGATCCAGCTACTGTCGCAGTGGCGACACTATTAAGTACCCAACTGACCAGTCAGCTGAAAGATGTCATCCCAGAGATGATAAACAGGATACAAGGTCATGGCAACAATTCTGGCCACACTACAGGAGAGGCTAGTGGAAACACTAGTCATACTTCAGACTGCTCCTACAAGTCCTTTGTAGGATGCAAACCCCCAAGCTTCACAGGAGTTGAAGGAGCGGTTGGACTGATCCAATGGCTCGAGAAGATGGAAAATACTTTGGACATCAGCAGTTGTCCCGAACACCACAAAGTTCGCTATGCAGCTGGTTCTTTCATCAAGCGAGCTTTGACTTGGTGGAACTCACAGATAAGAGCTAAGGGAAGAGATGAGGCAATGGCGATGCCTTGGGCAGAATTTAAACTTCTTCTAAGGAATGAGTTTTGCCCGAAACATGAGCTGCAGCAACTGGAGATTGAGATCTCGAATCATGAGATGAAGGGAGCCGATCATATGACTTTCACCACATGCTATCATGAGCTGGTAGCTTTGGTGCCCGAAATGGTACCAACATTTGAAAAGCTGATTGATCGTTATGTGGCGGGATTACCTTCTTGCATCCAAAGCATTGTTTTGGCTGCCTACCCTGTTACATTGGAGTCTGCTATCTCCTTATCAGCTAAACTCACCAATGTGATGGTGAAGTCTGGAGTTCTTAAAGATGAAACAGGAAAGTCCAAGGAAACAACAGCAACAAGGAAACCCGAGTATCACCCGAAGAATAAACAGAATGTCGTTAAGAACTATGTGGCCGTCACCCCATTGAGACAGGCACCTGCAGCACCTGTCAACCCTGCTACTAGGGGTTATGGAGGGGAATATCCCCAGTGCACAAACTGCAAGTATCATCATCCTGCTGGTGCTCAATGCAGGAAGTGCACAAACTGTGGCCGATTTGGCCACTGGGTTAACAAATGCCGCTTTGCGGTGAATCAAGCAACCAACACTGCAACAAGAGCACTACCACCACCACCACATAACCCAGGCAATAACAACAACAGAGACTGTTAAAATTGCGGGGAAACAGGTCACTTCTCCCGCAACTGTCCAAAGAAGGTGCAAGCTGGAGCACAAGCACCTCGTGGACGAGCTTTTGTCATCGGAGCCAATGCTGCACGTCAGGACCCTAATGTGGTCACTGGTACATTTATTTTACATGACTCTTATGCATCCATACTATTTGATACTAGTGTAGACCAGAGCTTTATTTCATCTGATTTTGCACGACAACTTAGTCTTACTGAGGATATTTTAGACTCCCCTTACATTATTGAAGTAGCTAATGGGAAACAAGTTACAGTTAGCACTATACTTAGGAACTGCCCACTTACACTCGTAGATCATACATTTTCCATCGACTTGTTGCCGATGGAGTTGGGCAGTTTCGATATCATCGTGGGGATGGATTGGCTCTCACTCAATCGAGTGGAAGTCGTCTGTTTCGAGAACCTACTTCGGATTCCAGTAACGGATGATCGTGTATTGGAAGTTCGGGGGGATCAAGCAAAGAGAAACGTAAAGATCTTTTCATGCATAAAAGCGCGTAAGTGTCTGCAAAAGAAGTGCATAGCATTCTTGGCTCATGTGGTGGAGAAAGACAAAGACAAGAAAACATTACAAGACGTACCGATAGTGACAGAATATCCTGAGGTGTTTCCTGAAGATTTACCTGGTTTGCCTCATGTGCGACCGGTAGAGTTTCGAATCGATCTGATTCTTGGAGCAACGCCTGTTGCAAAATCTCCTTATAGGTTAGCACCTTCGGAGATGCAGGAACTATCTAATCAACTACATGAGCTACTTGATAAAGGTTTCATCCGACCGAGCTACTCACCTTGGGGAGCTCCAGTTCTGTTTGTGAAAAAGAAGGATGGATCCTTTCGGATGTGCATAGACTACAGGGAATTAAACAAACTAACCATCAAGAATCGGTATCCATTACCGAGGATTGACGATTTGTTTGATCAATTGCAAGGAGCTCAATACTTTTCGAAGATCGATCTGCGTTCCGGATACCATCAACTGAGAGTGCAAGACGAAGACATACCGAAGACGGCGTTTCGTACCAGATACGGGCATTACGAATTCATGGTGATGCCTTTTGGTTTGACGAATGCACCCGTGGTTTTCATGGATCTCATGAATCGTGTGTGTAAGCCGTATCTAGATCAATTTGTTATTGTGTTCATTGATGATATATTGATCTATTCTAAAAGCGAAGCAGAGCACGGGCAACATCTTAGAACGATCTTGGAGCTGTTAATGGAAGAGAAACTCTATGCCAAATTCTCTAAGTATGAGTTTTGGTTAAAAGAGGTTCAATTCCTAGGCCACCTTGTTAACAGTGAGGGAATTCATGTTGATCCGAAGACAATAAAAGATTGGGACACTCCGAAGACACCTACGGAGATACGTTCTTTTCTAGGCTTAGCAGGCTATTACAGAAGGTTCATCTCGAATTTTTCTAAGATAGCTCTGCCACTCACAAAGCTAACACAGAAAAGCGAGCCGTTTGTAACACCCCGACCGATGGCGGAAACGTCGGGATGCCACGAGGGATGTGTAGATTGTTCAAAAGCTCGTGGGCATCTAAATTCAATCATCATATATCAATCAATCAACCAAAATAATTACACAAAAATCATGTTCATCATGAAATAGTTACAACAATTACACAAAAGAATTAGCTAAACTAACTAAACTCTAAGCGCCAGAATTTTAGTTAATTAGCTAAGTCCAAGACCCTATATGATGATGTCCAAAATAGAAGAGATCCTCTCTTCATTCCTACTTGTCTCCATCACCTGAAACATGTAAGAAATCAAGTGTCAACTACAAAAGTAGTTGGTGAGTAATCATAAGTTTTTATAATTAAAAATGTTTTAGTAAAATGAGTTTAAAAGTGTGTGCTTTAAAATGGTTTTAATAAATGCTTTGTTTAAAACGAGTATAAGACTTATGATCTTCTTGAGAAAATCCATATGAATACCTGTATGAGATAATTCAACACACATCCACCAATTCAACAATCAAACATTCAATCAACACAAACACATAATCACTTAACCAAATTAATCATAGTCAATCATATATAATCATAATCAAATATAGATAATCAATCCACAACTATTCAATCAATCTCATCAATCATATTCTCAAATAATGTTCGTGACTATACATGATCATTATGTAATTAACATAAGTTAAATACATGATTCATGGAGTGGTAGCTAACCACGTGACAATACATGAAGTCAAAGCAATTAACCGAAGTCAAAGGCAATGATTCACAGATGTGGAAATCAACCACATGACAATACACGATGTCAAAGCAATTAACCGAAGTTAAGAGCGATGATTATCGGGGTTTGAGACAATACTTGTAATCTTTGTTATTAACCGGAGTCAATAACAATGCTTACATGGATATAAAATAATAAGAGACAATCCATAATAATTAATAATTTTATATCGTGAATATCATATGGATAAACATGTATTAACCTTGAGTTATCAAAATAATATTTGAATTTGGTATACATGCTTCACCTCCGAGTTTTAAAACAAAACAGTTTAAAAAAGGGAGGTTATGAGAACTCACTTGAAGTCCTTAGTATCTGTGTTCTCGTATTATGCGCGCTCACCGTTGTCGTACTGATGTTGTATTCACAGTCCTGTGTTTGATTAAATGTTATCTAAAGTTATGATCCCTTATTTGATTGTTCTTTTTGAAATCTAAGTTGTTAATTGAGTTGGTGTAGTGAAAATGGCTCATTCTTGTGATTTTCATAAAAATGGCTCATGCTAATGAGTTTTCACCCAAATGAGTCATTCTCCCGAATGAGTCCCGAATGAGTCATTCTCCCGAATGAGTCTCCCGAATGAGTCCCCCGAATGAGTCACCCGAATGAGTCATACTCCACTCATTCTCCCGAATGAGCTCATACTCCACTCATTCTCCCGAATGAGCTCATACTCCTCTCATTCTGCCGAATGAGCTCATACTCCACTCATTCTCCCGAATGAGCTCATACTCCACTCATTCTCCCGAATGAGCTCATACTCCACTCATTCTCCCGAATGAGCTCATACTCCACTCATTCTCCACTCATTCGGCCGAATGGCTCATACTCATGGGCCATTCGCCCGAACGGGTTTTCAGCCATGGGAGAAGATGATTTCGAGGTATAGTCGTATATATAGTCGTTTTGAGTGGGTTTAGGTGAGTAAACTCATTTAGAAGGTGTATGGGTCGAAAAAGTGATGTTTTGAACCGGTTAAAGTTCGGTTTTTGTTGGGTTTGTAGAAAACCCTAAAAACCGAAACTTCTCTCTAAGATTTCGAGAGTTTGAGATGGAGATAGGGCCGATCCTTGGTACCTTTTTGTAGGGAATGTCGAGATCTTCGATTTGGCGCAAGAATGAGATGATTTGGTTGAGTTTTGAGTGAGTTATGGTAGAGAGAAGGTAGAGAGAGAAAGTTTGGCCGGAAATGAGAGTGTAGAGAGAGAGTGAGTGTTGTAAAATGAGGAAGAAGGAGATGTCCTTCTTCCTTATAACGCGTATCATCACCCCGTGTCGGGTCTCGTTTTTATCGCGATAAAATATAATAAATGATCGGTTATGCTCGGTTTTTAACGAAAACAAATTTAAGCATAACATGTCTAAATTATTGGATTTCCTTAATTAAAATGATTTAAATAATTTTATTTCGTAAAACGATTTCGTTTTATTTTTTACTAAATTAATTATTTTAAATAACTGATTTACCCAGTTTTGCTTTAGGTTGTGATTCCTAATAAACGTTTTCAGTTTTCATTTATTAATTTTAGTATCGTTTGATATTGTTTAATTATTTCGTCGAAACGCGTCACTCGCGTACGTATTCGTAAAGATCGTCACCTTTGCGAATTCGTCGCTCGTATCGTATTTCGATTCGATTTACGATTTATTGAATATTGTTTCAGAATATTATTCCTAATAACTATATTCGTGTGAATCGTCATTCACGCGAATACATTTATTAAGTTAATATTTCTGAATTAATATTCGTGTTTAGATAACGTTCGTAACCTCACATCGCGTAATCAGTTCCATTATTTTATAAATTTTAATATTAAAATTTCCAAACCAAACCCCATATTCATTTTTATTTCGAACCAACAATCATCATTTTCAATAATATTACTGCGATGAACTCTCTGGTTCTGTTTAGTTGGGTTACAACTAAACTTCCCATGGTTTACGCGTATAATATATATTATAATCATGCATACCAGTAACAGTGATAATATCAGTAATGTTAATCAATAATTTCACAATCATCAATAATTATAAATCTCCGGTCGTAACAGTACAATCGTACGGATGTACGGTCGTACGGACAACCGAAAGTACAGTGATGTTACACCGTTCGTTTGGGAACAAAGGCAAGAAGAAGCCTTTCAGACATTGAAACAAAAGCTATGTAATGCTCCGATCTTATCTCTCCCAGATGGTTGTGATGACTTTGTTGTGTATTGTGACGCATCCCATCAGGGACTTGGCTGTGTACTTATGCAGCGAGCCAAAGTCATTGCTTACGCTTCGAGGCAATTAAAGATTCATGAGAAGAACTACACAACTCATGATCTGGAACTGGGAGCAGTGGTGTTTGCACTGAAGATCTGGAGGCATTATTTATATGGAACCAAGTGTACCATATTTACAGACCACAAAAGTCTGCAACACATATTCGATTAGAAGGAACTCAACATGCGACAGCGACGTTGGGTTGAGCTTTTGAACGATTACGACTGCGTAATCAAGTACCATCCGGGCAAGGCAAATGTCGTTGTTGTTGCCTTGAGCCGGAAGGAATGGGTCAAACCCTTGCGTGTCAGAGCAATGGGGATGACAGTGCAGACAAGCTTACACGATAACATCATACAAGCATAACAAGAAGTGATTGAACGAGAAAACTTGAAGAAAGAACTAGATTGCGGTATGGAGAAACATGTAGAGACAAAACCAGATGGACTTGTTTACTTCAAGGATCGTATCTGGATCCCTGCAGTAGATGAGTTACGGAAACTTATATTTGATGAAGCCCATAAAACCAAGTACTCTGTGCATCCCGGTGCTGATAAAATGTACCAAGACTTACGTGCATTTTATTGGTGGCCGGGTATGAAGAAAGACATAGATGAGTATGTTGGTCGATGCCTTACGTGTGCTAAGGTGAAGGCAGAACACCAGAAACCATCTGGTTTACTGGAACAGCCTGAAATTCCACTTTGGAAGTGGGAACAGATAGCTATGGACTTTGTTACCAAGCTACCCCGCACTTCCAGTGGACATGATACCATTTGGGTTATCGTTGATCGATTAACCAAGTCTGCTCATTTCTTGCCGATGCGAGAAACTTACACGATGGATAAACTAACGAAGCTTTACATCGACGAGATAGTGGTACGCCATGGTGTGCCATTGTCTATCATTTCAGATCGTGATAGCAGATTTACATCAAGGTTCTGGCAATCATTGCAGAAATCTCTAGGGACGCAATTAAACTTGAGTACGGCTTATCATCCACAAACGGATGGTCAAAGCGAACGTACTATCCAAACCCTGGAGGATATGTTAAGAACTTGTGTTCTAGACTTCGGTGGTAATTGGGATTCCCACTTGCCACTAATCGAGTTCTCCTATAACGAGACTTATGAGCTTCATCCATAATCAGCATCCTAAGATCACCCCTGTTCGGTATCCACAACCGATTCAAATAATACATCAACCCATCATCCTTAGTTTCCAATAAGATCTCAGCCCCACAAGACATCTCATTTTTCAAATTATCTTGAGCTAATGAGTGTTGTTGGGCTGTGAGAACATCATTACGGAGATTAGTGTGCACTCGAACACTATGAATCTGAACTTGACTTTTGCGACTAAGCGCATCTGCTACTACATTCGCTTTACCAGGATGGTAGCGAATTTCACAGTCATAATCATTCAACAGTTCAACCCATCTCCGTTGTCTCATATTGAGCTCTTTCTGATTCAGAATATGTTGCAAACTTTTATGATCAGTAAAGACTACACACTTCGTGCCATAAAGATAATGTCTCCATATCTTCAAAGCAAACACGACTGCACCAAGTTCTAAGTCGTGGGTGGTGTAGTTCTTCTCATGAATCTTCAGCTGCCTTGATGCATAAGCCACAACCTTTCCCCGTTGCATGAGAACACAACCGAGACCTAGGTTAGATGCATCACAATAGACTACAAAATCATCATTTCCATCAGGCAGTGTCAAGACAGGAGCATCACAAAGTTTCTGCTTTAGAGTCTGAAATGCCTCTTCTTGCTTTGGTCCCCACTCATACGGCTTATTCTTCTGTGTCAAAGAAGTGAGAGGGACAACAATCCTGGAAAAATTCGATATGAACCGCCGATAATAACCGGCAAGTCCAAGAAACGATCGAATCTCCGTCGGTGTCTTCGGTGTACTCCAATTCTTTACCGCATCAATCTTTGCAGGATCCACGTGAACACCATATTCGTTGACTATGTGCCCCAAGAATTGAACTTCCTTAAGCCAAAATTCACATTTAGAGAATTTGGCATACAGTCGCTCCTCTCTTAGGATCTCCAAAACCAACTTAAGGTGTTTCTCGTGTTCTTCTTTGGTCTTTGAGTAGATCAGAATATCATCAATGAATACAATCACAAATTTATCCAAGTATGGCCTGCAAACACGGTTCATGAGGTCCATGAAAACCGCAGGTGCATTGGTAAGGCCGAAAGGCATTACCAGAAATTCATAATGGCCATATCTTGTTCTGAAAGCAGTCTTGGGAATATCATCATCATGTACTCGAAGCTGATGATACCCAGACCTAAGATCTATCTTTGAAAACCATGCCGAGCCTTGAAGCTGATCGAAGAGATCATCGATGCGCGGCAGTGGATATCGATTCTTGATTGTAAGTTTGTTCAACTCGCGGTAATCGATGCACATTCGGAATGACCCGTCCTTTTTCTTGACAAACAGGACTGGTGCACCCCATGGTGAATGGCTCGGGCGAATAAATCCCTTATCAGTAAGTTCTTGCAATTGGCTAGCCAATTCTTGCAACTCCGAAGGCGCAAGTCTGTAGGGAGCCTTGGCAACAGGGTTCGCACCAGGTATTAAGTCAATTCGAAACTCTACTTGGCGTTCTGGTGGAAGACCCGGCAAATCATCTGGAAATACTTCTGGAAAATCTCGTATCACTTGAACATCTTCCATCCTCTTTCCTTTCTCTTTCTTCTCCACAATGTGAGCTAAGAATGCTATACATTTCTTTCTAAGGTACTTGTGTGCTTTAGTGCATGACATTAGCTTAAGACCTTTACTAGAAGTTTCTCCAAAAACTCTTAAAGTATCACCAGATGGTAAGGGAATACGTATGTATTTCTCATGGCAAACTATATCCGCTTTGTGGGTGGCTAACCAATCCATGCCTATGATAACATCAAAGCTACCAAGATGCATAGGTATAAGATCAATCGGGAAAACGTGATCACTTAAGTTCACAGTACATCCAATAATAACAGTGTCAATATCAATAGTGTTTCCGTCAGCCACCTCCACATTGAACGGTTTATCTAAATATGTACGTGTTCTACCAAGAAAACATTCAAAATCATATGAAACGAAACTCCTATCGGCACCAGAATCAAATAAGACAGATGCATAAGAGCTGTTGATCAAAAATGTACCATTGACGACGTCCTGGTTGGCTTGAGCAGCTGGAGCATTCAGTTGAAATGCCCGGCCTCTTGCCACCCTCTGATTGTTTCCAGTCAACTTTGGACAGTGATTTCTGAAGTGACCCACTTCACCACATTCATAACAGGCTCTTGCCTGTGCCTGAGGTACCTGGCGAACAGGTACAGCTGGAATAGGTTGTGCTTGAGGAGCTGGCAGAGCAAGCGGTGCATGTTGCATCCTTTGTGCTTGCGGTGCACTCCGACAAACGTTAGCATAGTGACCAAACTTGCCACAGTTGTTGCAGACGCGACAAGGCAAGTTAGGTGCATGGTGATATCGGCAGGTATTACATTGAGGAGTGTTCCCAGTGTAATTTCTTGCAATAGTGTTGTTGGATGATTGCTGCGCAAACTTAGCAGCAGGAGCAGTGACCATAAAGTTTCTGGTCTTTCTCTTCTTGTTGCTGCTTTTTGATGAGCTAGCAGCTTCAGACTTGACCTCAGTTTTGACTTCCTTTGTAGCAGCCTTGGTGTCAGTCTTCTTGTATCCCTTCCGAGTGAGTGTTCCATTCTTCACGTGATTATCAGTAAGAGTTGCAGATAGACGGATCGCAGCCTCAAGTGTTTCGGGATTGCTCCCATAGACTGTATCCTGGATCTGTATCGGAAGTCCGCCGATATACTTTTCAATCGCCCTATCCAAGGGTGTCACCAAATGAGGCACCAGCAGACTATACTCGTGGAAACGAGTATTGTAGATAACATTCTCTCCGCTGTCTTGCTTGAGTTCCCAAAACTCGGCCTCAAGCTTCCTCATCTCGCTTCGAGGACAGAATTCAGCGGTCATCAGATTCTTAACCTCTGTCCATGTCAGTGCTAGAGCAGTCTCAACTCCCCTAGTTCGTTTTTCCCCATTCCACCAAGTCAGTGCTCTCTTTTGGAAAACACTGGTGGCATAGCGGACCTTCAGATTCTCGGGACATTCGCTGTTAATGAAGGTGTTCTCCATACTCTCAAACCACTGCAGCAGACCAGTGGCTGATTCAGCACCCGTAAATTTCAGGGGATTACAGGAATTGAAATGTTTGAATGTGCAAGATGTCTGGTTTGCACCACCTCGGTTCTGGTTGATATTTTGGTTAGCCTGAGTCAGCTGGCTCACCAATCCAGAAATAAGTGTGGCTAACTCTTGTATGCCTGAGTTGGCATTACCGTTGTTAGCATCCCCACTGTTCGAGTCGTCTTCGTTGTGACGGCGAGGCGGCATGTTTCTGAAGGAGATGGAAACATGTTACTACCGTTTACAACGTAAGTTATACAAACAATGGTTAAATGAGTTCATTTAAGCAATTAGGATTTCATATAGGAACTATATTTATCTCCTATCTGTTATTAAACTCAGAATATGCATAATTTCCTATTATTTTACTAAGTGTCCTAGTTGGTCATAACTAGTGTTAACTAACTATTTCCTAGGTCCTATACATTCCTCACTCTATACTAACACTGACAACCTCCTAATGCATTGCAACAAGCTTATATATAGGGCATATGCAGAGGTAGATCGCAATCTCCCCTACACCGTCCCACCACCGTTCCATTGCACCACGATTATGCCCTTGCTAGTGTGTAGAGTGTGTCATGCATTTCATCATAATCTCACTTCACAAACCTTATCCTAAATATGATGATTTTGAGCGAAGTGATCACTAGTGTCCTTGTGCAATTAGGTTTGCCTAATGTCTAAGTTCACCTGACATGTAGGCTTGCCTATTTCTAAGTTCACCTAATGTCTAAGTTCACCTGACATTAAGTTTCCCCCAATTGTATAAGTTCACTAAAATCCATGTCAATCACAATGTCAATAATCATTAATAAGGGTTTATATCATCACAAAGTGCTCTTATTGTCACTAAGTGTTCATATCTTCCCTATAGTTTAATCTCATCAAGTGTCCATACCATCACTAAGTGTTAGTGTCATCACTATGCGTTTATATTATCATCCAGTGTCTATATCATCATCCAAATCCATATTCCATCACTAATCGTTCATCTCATTCGTTAATCCTATGCACCCTACGTGTCCAATCCGTGTGTCTCATAAGTGATCGAATTTATAAATATTTATCAAATATGATCAGTCATGAATTTATCCCAGTCAATCAGTCAAACATACATCAACATCTATAACTCATCAATCTCAGCTTCACAACAACTCCCAATAATATCCTATTAATATCCTAAGTTCCTGACACTGACAGACTCCTAATATACTACAAATGGTATATATATATAGGGCATATGTAAGGGTCAGTCGTAACTGCCCTAGCCTACATCCCACCACCTTTGTAGTATACCACGAGTGTGTCCTTGTCCAGTGTTTACAATATAAACAGATAATTCCTAAAGCAAGTAATTCATACACAATTAATTTCCTAAGCAAGTAATTTCCCAAACGGGTAGTTCCCACATTCTTCAATACTGACATCCACCTAATGTACCGTAAATGGTATATATATAGGGCATATGTAAGGGTCAGTCGCAACTGCCCTAGCCAACATCCCACCACCTTTACGATACACCACGTGCATGTCCTTATCGAATCATTAGGGCACACGTAGGCAAGAAATTAATAAGCAACATATATATATCAGATGTATAACAGGAGTTCAATTAACATGTAATAAACATATAAGCATGAAATCCTGAATATACTAACTAGTGTATGAATCTATTCATACTAGGGTATCCTACGGTTATAGACTAGGTCAACCATTTCTAGTAACCTAATTCCCTATAACCCAGGCTCTGATACCAATCTGTAACACCCCGACCGATGGCGGAAACGTCGGGATGCCACGAGGGATGTGTAGATTGTTCAAAAGCTCGTGGGCATCTAAATTCAATCATCATATATCAATCAATCAACCAAAATAATTACACAAAAATCATGTTCATCATGAAATAGTTACAACAATTACACAAAAGAATTAGCTAAACTAACTAAACTCTAATCGCCAGAATTTTAGTTAATTAGCTAAGTCCAAGACCCTATATGATGATGTCCAAAATAGAAGAGATCCTCTCTTCATTCCTACTTGTCTCCATCACCTGAAACATGTAAGAAATCAAGTGTCAACTACAAAAGTAGTTGGTGAGTAATCATAAGTTTTTATAATTAAAAATGTTTTAGTAAAATGAGTTTAAAAGTGTGTGCTTTAAAATGGTTTTAATAAATGCTTTGTTTAAAACGAGTATAAGACTTATGATCTTCTTGAGAAAATCCATATGAATACCTGTATGAGATAATTCAACACACATCCACCAATTCAACAATCAAACATTCAATCACACAAACACATAATCACTTAACCAAATTAATCATAGTCAATCATATATAATCATAATCAAATATAGATAATCAATCCACAACTATTCAATCAATCTCATCAATCATATTCTCAAATAATGTTCGTGACTATACATGATCATTATGTAATTAACATAAGTTAAATACATGATTCATGGAGTGGTAGCTAACCACGTGACAATACATGAAGTCAAAGCAATTAACCGAAGTCAAAGGCAATGATTCACAGATGTGGAAATCAACCACATGACAATACACGATGTCAAAGCAATTAACCGAAGTTAAGAGCGATGATTATCGGGGTTTGAGACAATACTTGTAATCTTTGTTATTAACCGGAGTCAATAACAATGCTTACATGGATATAAAATAATAAGAGACAATCCATAATAATTAATAATTTTATATCGTGAATATCATATGGATAAACAGGTATTAACCTTGAGTTATCAAAATAATATTTGAATTTGGTATACATGCTTCACCTCCGGGTTTTAAAACAAAACAGTTTAAAAAAGGGAGGTTATGAGAACTCACTTGAAGTCCTTAGTATCTGTGTTCTCGTATTATGCGCGCTCACCGTTGTCGTACTGATGTTGTATTCACAGTCCTGTGTTTGATTAAATGTTATCTAAAGTTATGATCCCTTATTTGATTGTTCTTTTTGAAATCTAAGTTGTTAATTGAGTTGGTGTAGTGAAAATGGCTCATTCTTGTGATTTTCATAAAAATGGCTCATGCTAATGAGTTTTCACCCAAATGAGTCATTCTCCCGAATGAGTCCCGAATGAGTCATTCTCCCGAATGAGTCTCCCGAATGAGTCCCCCGAATGAGTCACCCGAATGAGTCACCCGAATGAGTCATACTCCACTCATTCTCCCGAATGAGCTCATACTCCACTCATTCTCCCGAATGAGCTCATACTCCACTCATTCTCCCGAATGAGCTCATACTCCTCTCATTCTGCCGAATGAGCTCATACTCCACTCATTCTCCCGAATGAGCTCATACTCCACTCATTCTCCCGAATGAGCTCATACTCCACTCATTCTCCACTCATTCGGCCGAATGGCTCATACTCATGGGCCATTCGCCCGAACGGGTTTTCAGCCATGGGAGAAGATGATTTCGAGGTATAGTCGTATATATAGTCGTTTTGAGTGGGTTTAGGTGAGTAAACTCATTTAGAAGGTGTATGGGTCGAAAAAGTGATGTTTTGAACCGGTTAAAGTTCGGTTTTTGTTGGGTTTGTAGAAAACCCTAAAAACCGAAACTTCTCTCTAAGATTTCGAGAGTTTGAGATGGAGATAGGGCCGATCCTTGGTACCTTTTTGTAGGGAATGTCGAGATCTTCGATTTGGCGCAAGAATGAGATGATTTGGTTGAGTTTTGAGTGAGTTATGGTAGAGAGAAGGTAGAGAGAGAGTTTGGCCGGAAATGAGAGTGTAGAGAGAGAGTGAGTGTTGTAAAATGAGGAAGAAGGAGATGTCCTTCTTCCTTATAACGCGTATCATCACCCCGTGTCGGGTCTCGTTTTTATCGCGATAAAATATAATAAATGATCGGTTATGCTCGGTTTTTTAACGAAAACAAATTTAAGCATAACATGTCTAAATTATTGGATTTCCTTAATTAAAATGATTTAAATAATTTTATTTCGTAAAACGATTTCGTTTTATTTTTTACTAAATTAATTATTTTAAATAACTGATTTACCCAGTTTTGCTTTAGGTTGTGATTCCTAATAAACGTTTTCAGTTTTCATTTATTAATTTTAGTATCGTTTGATATTGTTTAATTATTTCGTCGAAACGCGTCACTCGCGTACGTATTCGTAAAGATCGTCACCTTTGCGAATTCGTCGCTCGTATCGTATTTCGATTCGATTTACGATTTATTGAATATTGTTTCAGAATATTATTCCTAATAACTATATTCGTGTGAATCGTCATTCACGCGAATACATTTATTAAGTTAATATTTCTGAATTAATATTCGTGTTTAGATAACGTTCGTAACCTCACATCGCGTAATCAGTTCCATTATTTTATAAATTTTAATATTAAAATTTCCAAACCAAACCCCATATTCATTTTTATTTCGAACCAACAATCATCATTTTCAATAATATTACTGCGATGAACTCTCTGGTTCTGTTTAGTTGGGTTACAACTAAACTTCCCATGGTTTACGCGTATAATATATATTATAATCATGCATACCAGTAACAGTGATAATATCAGTAATGTTAATCAATAATTTCACAATCATCAATAATTATAAATCTCCGGTCGTAACAGTACAATCGTACGGATGTACGGTCGTACGGACAACCGAAAGTACAGTGATGTTACACCGTTCGTTTGGGAACAAAGGCAAGAAGAAGCCTTTCAGACATTGAAACAAAAGCTATGTAATGCTCCGATCTTATCTCTCCCAGATGGTTGTGATGACTTTGTTGTGTATTGTGACGCATCCCATCAGGGACTTGGCTGTGTACTTATGCAGCGAGCCAAAGTCATTGCTTACGCTTCGAGGCAATTAAAGATTCATGAGAAGAACTACACAACTCATGATCTGGAACTGGGAGCAGTGGTGTTTGCACTGAAGATCTGGAGGCATTATTTATATGGAACCAAGTGTACCATATTTACAGACCACAAAAGTCTGCAACACATATTCGATTAGAAGGAACTCAACATGCGACAGCGACGTTGGGTTGAGCTTTTGAACGATTACGACTGCGTAATCAAGTACCATCCGGGCAAGGCAAATGTCGTTGTTGTTGCCTTGAGCCGGAAGGAATGGGTCAAACCCTTGCGTGTCAGAGCAATGGGGATGACAGTGCAGACAAGCTTACACGATAACATCATACAAGCATAACAAGAAGTGATTGAACGAGAAAACTTGAAGAAAGAACTAGATTGCGGTATGGAGAAACATGTAGAGACAAAACCAGATGGACTTGTTTACTTCAAGGATCGTATCTGGATCCCTGCAGTAGATGAGTTACGGAACTTATATTTGATGAAGCCCATAAAACCAAGTACTCTGTGCATCCCGGTGCTGATAAAATGTACCAAGACTTACGTGCATTTTATTGGTGGCCGGGTATGAAGAAAGACATAGATGAGTATGTTGGTCGATGCCTTACGTGTGCTAAGGTGAAGGCAGAACACCAGAAACCATCTGGTTTACTGGAACAGCCTGAAATTCCACTTTGGAAGTGGGAACAGATAGCTATGGACTTTGTTACCAAGCTACCCCGCACTTCCAGTGGACATGATACCATTTGGGTTATCGTTGATCGATTAACCAAGTCTGCTCATTTCTTGCCGATGCGAGAAACTTACACGATGGATAAACTAACGAAGCTTTACATCGACGAGATAGTGGTACGCCATGGTGTGCCATTGTCTATCATTTCAGATCGTGATAGCAGATTTACATCAAGGTTCTGGCAATCATTGCAGAAATCTCTAGGGACGCAATTAAACTTGAGTACGGCTTATCATCCACAAACGGATGGTCAAAGCGAACGTACTATCCAAACCCTGGAGGATATGTTAAGAACTTGTGTTCTAGACTTCGGTGGTAATTGGGATTCCCACTTGCCACTAATCGAGTTCTCCTATAATAACAGTTATCACAGCAGTATCGGTTGTGCCCCATTTGAGGCTCTTTATGGTCGAAAGTGTCGGTCACCGATCTGTTGGTCGGAAGTAGGAGATAATCGTATCACTGGGCCAGAACTTATTCAAGAAACTACATACAAGATTGCTCAGATACAGCAAAGACTACAAGCAACACGAAGTAGACAAAAGAGCTATGCTGATAAACGGCGCAAGCCGTTGGAATTCCAAGTGGGAGATCGTGTTATGCTAAAGGTTTCCCCTTGGAAGGGCATAGTTTGATTCGCGAAGAAAGGCAAATTGACACCACGATACGTTGGACCGTTCGAGATCATCGAACGTATTGGTCCTGTAGCATACAGATTGAGCCTACCAGATGAACTTAGTGGTGTACATGACGTGTTTCACGTCTCAAACTTGAAGAAATGCCTTACAGATGAAACTCTTATCATACCAGTTGAAGAAATTCAATTGGATGAACATGTACGTTTTGTTGAAGAACCATTGGAGATGATGGATCGTAAGGTCAAGTGATGTGTTGTAAAACACATCTGTTTTTCTAGTTGTTTTTAATTCGGTTGGTACAGTTTTAGTCAATTTTAGAGTCGATAGATGCTGGTTCTTCACATTTCTATAATTTAATGTTTGCAGGTTATAAACACATCATTTTGGCATAAAAGAT
The DNA here is from genome assembly GCA_009363875.1 of Mikania micrantha. Lineage (NCBI taxonomy): Eukaryota > Viridiplantae > Streptophyta > Magnoliopsida > Asterales > Asteraceae > Mikania > Mikania micrantha. Next base: position 78,301,951 of record CM018698.1, read on the forward strand.
CAAGAAAACGAGTGTCCGGGTGAAAGAGAACTATTACACGAACAAATAAAACAAGAATTCTGGATTCTCAACTCCTCGCGCTACGCGAGGACCAAATGAAACCCTGTCGCGCTACGCGACAGGTGGAAATGACCATTTTACCCCCCACTTAATGATGCCGGTTGACCCGACTATTTTGTCGGGTAGTGGAACCCGTCGCGCTACGCGACGGGTGTGGGTATACTTGTCGCGCTACGCGACAGGGTTAGAATTTCAGAAAATCAAGTTTATGATTTGGAAAACGGCAAGAGGCGCACATATTCGGTTTTGGGACGATCAGAGACGACATTGGAGGCGACCAAAGAGTTCTGGAAGGCAAGTGAGGCAAGATCCATCATCGGGAGGCCCTAGGATTGCAAATCGAAGGGTGTAATCGCGATCGGTTCTTATTCTTGTTTTGTTTTCCATTCGTATGATGTTTTACTATGGTTTTTACAGTAGATCTTTCTGTTTATTCATGATTACTATTGGCTAGACCTTGTAAACTACCTAGGGTTTTATAACTATGCATGTTTGATTTTAGTAACGATTGATTGTGGAACAAGTATGGATTTTTAATGGTTTATGATTTGGTTTTGAAATCTTGAATGTGGATGAATGTTTATGATGTTTGTGATTTAATTATTATGTCCTCGTATGCTTTGGCGGATGTCTTTCGTGTAATGAGCGTATGCTAGATCATTTACTAGGTGTTCTTGATTTGTGGATGTGTTACTAGACGTAGTAATTCATAGGACTAATAATTGGATCATAAATGATTTAAATGTTTAACCAAAGTCAATAGCTGTGAAGTGAGGATTTGTTAACATATCTTGCATGTTTGAATACTAGTTAAAGTCTTTGTGAAAAGACTAAGATTTGGTTAGTAAAACATAGTGTTGTATGTTAAGTTCAAGATGGATTTCCTTATTGTCTTTTACATGTGATGTGTTAAACTATTATTACCGTGAGGAATATGGTTTTTAGGACATACCATTAATGGGTTGGTTAACTCGTGAGAGTAATTAACATAAATCGGTGTTTAAAATACTTGTAGGCACTTTAGTTGAAATCTTTAAAAAGGGTTAAAGAATCTCTAATTTGTTAATGAGTTAATATTCAAAGATCCCGGTTCCCTGACTAGTTCCATAATCAATCTAAACATTTCAAACATGTATAAAGTAAACCCTAGGTAGTCATTTCATCATTCGTGAATTCTAGTGTTATTTGCTTTTATTTAAGTCTTGAGTCGATTGTTCTAAATTGTTAAATTTAGTTTAAGTAGTTAATTACAAACCCCCTTTTAAACATCTAAGTTAATTTAAGTTCTTTGTATAGATAAGTCATTGAGTCTAATTGTTGCAGTCTATAGGAGTCTGTGGGTTCGATATCCGGACTTACTTTTGTCTTGCTACATACGATAGGTACACTTGCCTGTTAGTAGCTTAGGTTTTAGAGAGTCTAGAGTATTACTTAGTGTCTAGGATAGTATTGGTTTTTATTAGTTTTAATTAAGCTACTTTACACACATCAAGTTTTTGGCGCCGTTGCCGGGGACTTCTTAGTCGATTGTGTATTTTAGTCTTGTGTCTTATCTGTGCATAGTTGTTTTTTTTATTTTTAGAATTATTTTATTTTGTTTTTATTTTCTTTTAATTTCTCTTTGTTTTATTTGCAGGTTTGGTAGTGTATGCCACACCTACGTTCATAAGGACCGCCGCCTGAGCTTTCTTTACCATTAAGGAGCGATTCGCGGGACTTCTCTGAGGGTTCTACGAGCGAGGTAAGTGTTTCCACTCCCGTTTCTGCAGAGTTTTCTGATCACACACCACCATTTTCTTCGAGTTCTTCCACCCATTCTAGTCCACATTTCCATTTCATTCCACCTATGGCTGAGCGTCGTACAGTTCATCAGGAGGCCACTGCTGGGTTCACGGGACTTAACAATCCCATCACTGTGCCGAATATCACGAATGAAAATTCGTGGCAGATTCCTTCATACATCATGACAGCCATTAATAACACCCAGTTTAATGGCCGGGATGATGAGGATGCACCAGCCCATATAGCTCGTCTTACTCGCATCTGTGGTACCTTCAATCTTCAAGGTGCTACTGAGGATGCTATCTTTCTGCAGCTATTTCCTTTCTCTCTTGCGGGTAGGGCTGCCACTTGGCTCGATTCGCATGCTCCTGGATCTTTCACGACTTGGGGCAGTCTTAGGGATGCATTCCTTAAGAAATACTTTCCACCTGCCAAGGCAGCTCGCCTTCGTGATGAGATCCACTCTTTCCGTATGGCCCCTGATGAGCCATACTATCTTGCTTGGGAGAGATTTCAGAATCTGCTTAGCAGATGTTCTCAGCATGGTCTATCTGACTGGGCCCTTGTAGAGAAATTCTACAATGGTCTAACTTATGAGACCAGAGCTCGTTTTGACACTTCTGCGGGTGGTCATCTTATGGGAAAGAGGGATGTAGCTGAGTGTACTGATATGTTTGAAAGTTTTGCTCAGGCTGAGTATGAGCAGAGATCAGCTAATAGGAATTCAAATCCTATTTCTAGTTCCTCCTCTTCTACGAGAGGAGTTCACCACGTTAATGTGGATACTAGTGTAGCAGCTGCTCTTGAGGCTTTATCTAAGGATGTAAAGGAGTTAAAGATGAAGGTAGACAGGTGCGAGATATGTAGGGGTGGCCACGCCACATCAGAGTGTTTAGTAGTCAATCAGGAGCAGGTTGATTATCTTGGGGGTCAAGGTAGGGGAAACTCAAACTCGTTCAATAATTCATATAATCAAAATTGGAGGAACCACCCTAACTTCAATTGGCGCTCTTCCGGTCATCCCCCTGGTTTCCAATCTGGGCCATCTAATAACCAGGGGCAGGGTCATTCATCGGGTAGTCATCCGGGTCATACATCGGGAGGGGGTAGTAGTAGTGGTGTTGGTAGTTCTGGAGGGAGTATGAGTAAGATTGAGGAGTTACTCACTCAGTTGGTTGCAAAGGATGCCAATACTCAGAAAACACTTGCTGAGCATGACATTCTTCTAAAAAACCAACAATCTGCTTTCCTTGATCTTCAAAGATCAGTTGGTGATATTGCCAAGCGTTTAGATGAGAGGCCTCAAGGTCAGTTTTCAGGTAATACTCAGGCTAATCCGAACGCTCATGTTAAGGCAGTGACTACGAGGAGTGGAAGAGGGGGTGTGAGTGAGAAGCCACCGGTTGAAGTAGAAGAAGAGGAACCGGTGGATGAAGAGATTGAGATGGAGACTCCTGGGGGGGTACACATGAGGCCAGTCCCAGCAAGTACAGTACCGATCAGTGAGTCTCCCATAGTGATCCCGGTTGAGAAGAAACCGGTAGAGGTTAGGCCGAGTCCTCAGATTGATCATTCACGATTACCATATCCTGCTCGCTTAGCTCACCAAAAGCATGCTAAGGAGTATGGACATTTTCTTGACATGTTTAAACAATTGAAGATCAATCTTCCATTCATTGAGGCTCTTCAGCATATGCCCAAATATGCTAAGTTCCTTAAAGATTTGTTGAAGAGGAAGGATAGGCTTGGGGAACTTTCTAATGTTCCATTGAGTGGGGGGTGTTCTGCGGTGATTCTGAACAAGCTACCGGAGAAATTGACAGATCCTGGGATCTTTACAATCCCATGTTTGTTTGGTAGTGACACTCAGAGACACGCGTTGGCAGATTCAGGTGCTAGCATCAATTTGATGCCCTATTCCTTATATGAGAAGCTAGCACTTGGTGAACTTTCGCCTACGCGCATGACATTGTCCCTTGCTGACCGCATGGTCAAATGTCCACGGGGTATCGTTGAGAACTTGTTGGTGAAGGTAGATAAATTCGTTTTCCCTGTGGACTTTGTGATTCTTGACATGGAGGCCGACGAGACTGTGCCTATCATTCTGGGCCGTCCTTTCTTGAGGACCGCTAAGGCCATCATTGATGTGTTTGATGGGAAACTCACTCTTAGAGTGGGTGATGAGACTGTCACATTCGAGGTTGTGAAGTCTATGAGGCATCCCAGTGATCATGATGACTTTGGTGACCCATGTCATTCTGTTTACTTCATAAATTCTTTCATGTCACACGTGGATAGGTGTCTTGAGTACGTGTGCGGTGCTGATTTGGTAGTTGAGAGAACCGAAGAGGAGTGTGAGAGTATGGATGAGGGAGTTGGTGTCATTTCTGAAGTTTTAGAGATTGATGAGTTGAGGGAGGAGAGTAAGAAGCCCTCTGTTGAGTCACCACCCACCCTAGAGCTTAAGGTGTTACCTTCACACTTAGAGTATGCATTTTTAGGAGAGAATTCCACTTTACCTGTTGTCATCTCATCTAGGTTAAGTGAGGAGGAGAAGAAGAGACTGTTAGGTGTACTGAGGAGGTATAAGGGGGCTATTGCTTGGAGACTCTCCGATATCCAAGGAATTAGTCCTGCTTATTGTACACACAGGATACTCATGGAGGATGAGTACAAGCCTGTAGTTCAACCTCAGAGGCGTTTAAATCCAAATATGCAAGAGGTTGTGAAGAAGGAAGTGCTGAAGTTGATGGATGCAGGCCTGATTTATCCCATCTCGGATTCATCATGGGTGAGCCCTACTCAGGTTGTCCCTAAAAAGGGAGGGATGACTGTCATCACAAACGAGAAGAATGAGCTCATTCCATCTCGCACTGTCACAGGGTGGCGAGTATGCATCGATTATAGGAAACTTAACGATGCCACCCGGAAGGATCACTTTCCCCTTCCTTTCATTGATCAGATGCTTGAGAGATTGGCGGGACAGCAGTTTTACTGCTTCTTAGATGGTTTTTCAGGGTACTTCCAGATCCCCATTGCACCGGAGGATCAGGAAAAGACCACATTCACGTGCCCTTATGGCACCTATGCTTACCGTCGCATGCCATTTGGGTTATGCAATGCTCCTGCCACATTTCAAAGGTGCATGGTAGCCATCTTCCAAGATATGATTGAATCATCCATGGAGGTGTTTATGGATGACTTCTCAGTTTATGGTGATTCTTTTGATGTCTGCTTGGAGAATCTTGAGAAGATGTTGAAAAGGTGTGTAGAGACTAAGCTGATGCTCAATTGGGAGAAGTGTCACTTTATGGTGACCGAGGGAATAGTGTTAGGTCATAAGATTTCGAGAGCGGGTATTGAAGTAGATAAGGCGAAGATAGAGACCATAAGTAAACTTCCACCACCTTCTAGTGTCAAAGCCATTAGGAGTTTCCTTGGTCATGCGGGTTTTTATAGGCGGTTCATAAAGGATTTTTCCAAAATCACTAGGCCTATGACCCATCTTTTAGAAAAAGATACCCCATTTTTGTTTGATGAGGAATGCATGAAGGCATTCAAATTCTTGAAGGAGAGACTTGTGAGTGCTCCTATCGTAGTAGCCCCCGATTGGAGTTTGCCCTTTGAACTCATGTGTGATGCTAGTGACCAAGCCGTCGGGGCGGTAGTGTTTGCTTTTGACAAATTCCGGTCAAAAGGAGAGATAAACATTTTCACCCAATATACTATGCTAGCAAAACTCTCAATGATGCTCAAGAGAACTACACTACCACCGAGAAGGAGCTTCTTGCGGTAGTGTTTGCTTTTGACAAATTCCGGTCATACTTAGTGCTTTCAAAGACCACCGTTTTCACGGATCACTCGGCTTTGAGGTTTCTTTTTACAAAGAAAGATGCGAAACCTCGCCTCATTAGGTGGATCTTATTATTATCGGAATTTGACATTGAGATCAAAGACAAGAAAGGGGCTGAAAATGTTGCGGCCGATCATCTCTCCCGGTTGGAAGACCCGGAGAGAAGTGAGATTCGTGAGGAGGAGATTGGTGATAGGTTCCCTCACGAGATGATCGACTTTGTAGAGGCGGAGAAACAAGGAATGCCATGGTTCACCGACTTGGCAAATTTCCTTGCTCATGGAGTGGTAATTGAAGGAATGACCTCTCAACAAAAGAGGAAATTCTTTAGAGATGCGGGTAAGTATGTTTGGGATGACCCGTATCTCTATCGTGTTGGAGGAGATAGGATCCTTAGGAGGTGCGTTAGTAGGAAGGAAGGCCTAGACATTTTAAGACATTGCCATGAAGGCTTGACGGGTGGACATCATGGACATCACTCCACCGCCCAAAAGGTTTTCGATTGTGGGTTTTATTGGCCTTCTGTGGTGAAGGATGCACTTGAGTTTGTTAAGAAGTGCGATTCTTGTCAACGCACCGGTAACATCTCATCTAGGGATGAAATGCCTCAAAACCCCATTCAAGTGTTGGAGGTTTTTGATGTTTGGGGCATTGATTTTGTTGGGCCTTTTCCTTTGTCCAAAGGGAATAGGTATATACTCGTGGCCATAGATTATGTCTCAAAGTGGGTTGAGGCTCAAGCCTTGCCTACAAATGATGCCCGAGTAGTTCTCAAGTTCTTAAAGAAGTTGTTTAGCCGATTTGGAACTCCTAGAGCTTTAATAAGTGACCGTGGCACGCATTTTTGTAACACCATGTTAGAAAAGGCATTAAAACGCTACGGTGTCACTCATCGTTTAGCGACTGCTTACCATCCTCAAACAAGCGGTCAAGTGGAGAATGCAAACCGAGGAGTGAAACGAATACTTGAGAAGACGGTAGGGAAGAGTCGGAAGGATTGGTCCGACAAGCTAGACGATGCATTGTGGGCGTTTAGAACGGCTTACAAGACACCTTTAGGAACCACACCATACATGGTCGTCTATGGCAAAGCATGCCATCTTCCCGTTGAGTTAGAACATAGAGCTCTTTGGGCTCTCAAGACGGTGAACCTTGATCTTACCGAGGCGGGTAGGAAAAGGTATTTTCAAATTCATGAGCTAGAAGCCCTTCGTGATGCGGTTTATTCACGATCATTGAGCATTAAAGAGAAAACCAAGTCATTGCATGATAGGAAGTTGAAGGGTTTGAAAGAATTCAAGAAGGGAGATCGGGTTTTGCTTTACAACTCCCGATTGAAATTGTTTGGAGGAAAGTTGAAGTCCAAGTGGACGGGTCCATATGTGGTTAAAGAAGTATTTCCATATGGAACCGTTGAGCTACAAAATGAAGTTGATGGGAACACTTGGAAAGTGAACGGTCATAGATTGAAACATTACATCGGAGGACCGATAGATAAGAATGAGGAGGGGGAAGAGATCCTCCTAGAGAAACCCGAATGAGAGAAATAGTGAAGGGTTCTTGGGCAAAACCCAAGTGTATAGTATGTAAATTTCAAGTTTTAGAGTTTTTAATGCATTTATTAGGTGTTTTTCGTATTCTTCTTCGTTTATTCGTTGTTTTCGTTTTTCGTTTTTTTTGTGTTTTCATTTGTTTTGCAGGTTTTTAATCAATTTGATGCCACAATCATGAAATAGAGGCACCAGGTATGTATTCTTTACTTAGAATTTATTGATGATGCTTAGGAAGGAAAAAGAGGTGAAAATTTGGCTAAGGCATGGAATCCTGGAAAACTTTCTGTAAAAAATGCCACGTCGCGCTACGCGACGACTCCTAGAAGACTTGTCGCGCTACGCGACAACTAGGGTCGGTCAACGCGGGTCAACAATTTGTCGCGCTACGCGACAAATGTTGATGAAGTTGTCGCGCTACGCGACGAGTACACAGGCGGGTAAAACCCTTTTTTTTTTGTTTCAAGCCCTAATTCATTTCTAAATCAACCACCTCCACACCACCACCGGCGATTCAATCCACCACCAACCTCAGCCGAGTACCCACCATCATCATCCGCCGGAGACTCACCCACCACCGGTAACCATCACATCATAACCATCCTTCGACCAGACTACCACCGAACACAACCATCACCTCCGCCGATCACCACAACCATCATTTTCAAAACCTTCTGCTGCTGTCGCACCACCAACCACCTACCGCCGACCATACCACCACCGGTAACTATTACTGATCGCAAATTCGGGTTGGAGAAAAAAGGGCACATCAATTTCATCACATTTCCCCTCTTTAAGTTGTTTTCTGATCATCTTTGAGGTAATGTGGCATTCCAATTTCATCTTTCGTGCATTGAAATGGTTTTTTGTAAGTTTTAGTCTAGATTAGTTGATAATCTTTAGCTTACTTTAATGTTTAGTTTTTGATTTGTTTCCTGGTTTTGAATTATGGTTAAATCTGGTTGTTGATTTGAGGCTGACAAAACAGTTTGGGTTTTTGAATAGAAAAGAAAATTGATTTTCAAATGGGATTGTTACAAATGGTCTCGTATGTTGATTTTGCTTGAATGGTAGTTTTGCTTGAAGGGAAGTGAGTTTTTTGGTCATGGTTATCGTTGTTTTGATCATTTCTGTAGTTGACAATGAAAAATGTTTGGAATGGTTCTTTAAATTGTTCTTGTGTTCGTCTTTGCTGTGATTTTAAATGATAATGTCCATCGAATGTTGTTTGTGACAAATTCTGCTTCTGGGATTGTTTATTGGAAATCTTTGGATATTGAACTTGTAACCGCGAAAGAAATGCTATACGGTAACATGTTTTTTTGGTTTTATGCTAACACTGCAGTTTCTCTTTTATCTAACTTTGTTTTTCAGATATGTCTGGAGCTGAGTCTTCCAGAGCTGCAGGGAAGAGACGGAGAGGGCCAGTTCCAAGGCCAAGGGGAGAGCCAGGCTCTCCGGTTCAGTTTCTGAGGGACGAGTGCACCATTAGCTACGCCGATGTGGAGAGGGTGCCGAGCATCAGGCCTAGGAGGATCAGAGAGCATACTTTGCTTAGTTTTGATTTAGGGACCTTTGAGAGTCAGAGACTGGATAGGTTTATATCTTTAGAGCTTCTTCACCATAGGAATATAGATTGGGAGTTGCTAGATCAGTTGGGTCAGAGAGATAGGATAGAGAGACTTCTAGGGCCACGGTGGACTACCGTTCTAGCTTGTGACTGGCCTCAGTACAAGGAGCTGGCCCTAGAGTTTCATTCGACTTTTATGTATGATGACTCTGAGTTCGATTCGATGGATGCAGTATCTTTTGCTCTAGGGAGACGGGTTTATGAAATGTCCATTCCACAGTTCGCTGTGGCTACTGGATTCTACACTGAGGAGGAGGTGATGTCACCTAGGTTTGCTACTTGTCTTAGAGGCGCCTCTAAGAAGAGTAGGGAGTGTTGTTTATCTGAGGCAGATCTCAGCGACTTCTGGGCGACTATAGCAGATTCACCATTTTCCACCAGCATGGTGGAATCTGAAATTAGGGATCCAGTTCTGAGATACATTCACAGAGTATTAGCTTGTACGGTGATAGGCAGGTATTCAGGAGAGGAGAAGGTGAACTGGATGGATCTGTTTTGTTTGTATTGCATGGTGAGGGGCAGGGAGGCCAATGTGGCGTGTGTGATGGCGCAGTCGTTTGCTCGAGGTAGGCGAGGAGGAGGTAGAGCGAGGCTGGACATGGGACCGTATATATATAGGATTGCTGAGTTTTTGGGAGTTTTTGATAGATACAGACTGGATTTGATGACGGTGGGACCGGTCACTACACAGATCACGTTGAGGGATTTGCGCCGGGCAGGCATTTGTGAGTTAGATGATCCTCCTCGGTGGGCAGCTCATGTTGAGGGACCACAGGTCATGCCACCACCAGGTTCTGCGGCAGCTGACGTTGTGAGGGGTTCTGTTCCCACTCATCGTCAGCGGCCTATATTTCGGAGGGATCAGCCGCCCAGGCAGTATCCACTTAGGGAGCCCATTCCTGATCCTCTTACTTTGGAGTCTCTGTGTGCTAGGATTGATGGTTATCATGAGCAGCACAGAGAGTGGTTTTTGGCAGGACATAGGAGACAGGAGGACGTGATGCGTTATTTGATGACATCCCTGCACATCGAGATCCCTGAGTTTTACAGAGCACCTGATCAGACAGATGAGCCAGGAGGAGATGCTACAGATGACTAGTGTGGGGATGTCTATGGGTTTTTATTTTGGATATGTATTTTCATGATCATCTTGTATATGTGGTATTTTGCATCTATGGTTGTATTTGGACATGATTTTGATTATGATATTATTATGTTTCGGATGTATTGATGGTTGTTTGATCTTTGTGTTGTCCAGATCTTATTGTTTGTGTATGGCATGTGAAGCAAATTGTAGCTTGTGGAGATTATTGGAAAGACTGGCACTCGACAGTCTTCTTTTGTAATCAGCTAAGTCATTTTTATTCTTTTATTTCTTTTTGTTTTCTCTTTTCTCTACATTGAGGACAATGTCCAGTTTAAGTGTGGGGATGAGTACTTGTTTTAATTTTGTTTAGTTAGTGTAATCGAGTCGAATTTTTTTTTTATTTGTGTATTTTACATCTTTAGCTTAGATCTTTCTTGTTCCTGGTTAAGTTGGTTGCAAAAGAGTGATGGGAAATGATAAGAAAGTTTGGTTTTATGGGATCTTTCATAGTTAACCGGTTGGTTTGGGTTATATGCTTTGGTTATGGGATGTGTAAGTAGGCTCAACTGATTCTAACTGTCCCTTAAGATTGGTATAATTGAACTTAAGTACATGATTTGTATGGGAAACATCTTGTGGGTTTGGAATTGATGAAACTGATTTCTAGCAAAAAATGAATCTTTGAATAATAACAAATGAGAGTTTTGAAAAACCGATTTTTGCATTGGCACATAAGTACTCTTTTTATGAGAATAAATCCGAGTCTTATGGCGTCTCCATTTCACCAAATAAGCTGAGTAAAAAGAAAAAATGAAATAAAAGAAGTTGGATATAAAACTTATGTGTCACACGCCGGGTTGCAGCCTGGTTGAAACACCACTAAGTTAAATTCAATGGATTGAAAAATAAAAGAAAAATGCTCACGCTTTCATCTGCTTCCATTATAAAAATCTGATTTGATAAATTTCTTGTTTGTTTATATGTAAGGATGACTTGAAAGCAAGAATCCAGGATTGATTTGATTTTAAATTTCCTAAGTATGGGTCTAATGAAATGAAATGTAGAACATAAACATAATGGACCATGACTAAGAGACTGGGAAAATCAGTATGGGTTTAGGAGGATAACAATACTTGCAATCTTTTCCATGGCATTTAATTTTAAATTAATGAGTCTAATTGTGTGGAAACCGTTTCACCTAGCTATGATCCCAGATTTTTGCATAAGTCTTTTTCAGGGACGAAAAAGAAATAAGTGTGGGGATGTGATGTGTTGTAAAACACATCTGTTTTTCTAGTTGTTTTTAATTCGGTTGGTACAGTTTTAGTCAATTTTAGAGTCGATAGATGCTGGTTCTTCACATTTCTATAATTTAATGTTTGCAGGTTATAAACACATCATTTTGGCATAAAAGATCAAGAAAACGAGTGTCCGGGTGAAAGAGAACTATTACACGAACAAATAAAACAAGAATTCTGGATTCTCAACTCCTCGCGCTACGCGAGGACCAAATGAAACCCTGTCGCGCTACGCGACAGGTGGAAATGACCATTTTACCCCCCACTTAATGATGCCGGTTGACCCGACTATTTTGTCGGGTAGTGGAACCCGTCGCGCTACGCGACGGGTGTGGGTATACTTGTCGCGCTACGCGACAGGGTTAGAATTTCAGAAAATCAAGTTTATGATTTGGAAAACGGCAAGAGGCGCACATATTCGGTTTTGGTATGATCAGAGACGACATTGAAGGCGACCAAAGAGTTCTGGAAGGCAAGTGAGGCAAGATCCATCATCGGGAGGCCCTAGGATTGCAAATCGAAGGGTGTAATCGCGATCGGTTCTTATTCTTGTTTTGTTTTCCATTCGTATGATGTTTTACTATGGTTTTTACAGTAGATCTTTCTGTTTATTTATGATTACTATTGGCTAGACCTTGTAAACTACCTAGGGTTTTATAACTATGCATGTTTGATTTTAGTAACGATTGATTGTGGAACAAGTATGGATTTTTAATGGTTTATGATTTGGTTTTGAAATCTTGAATGTGGATGAATGTTTATGATGTTTGTGATTTAATTATTATGTCCTCGTATGCTTTGGCGGATGTCTTTCGTGTAATGAGCGTATGCTAGATCATTTACTAGGTGTTCTTGATTTGTGGATGTGTTACTAGACGTAGTAATTCATAGGACTAATAATTGGATCATAAATGATTTAAATGTTTAACCAAAGTCAATAGCTGTGAAGTGAGGATTTGTTAACATATCTTGCATGTTTGAATACTAGTTAAAGTCTTTGTGAAAAGACTAAGATTTGGTTAGTAAAACATAGTGTTGTATGTTAAGTTCAAGATGGATTTCCTTATTGTCTTTTACATGTGATGTGTTAAAACTATTATTACCGTGAGGAATATGGTTTTTAGGACATACCATTAATGGGTTGGTTAACTCGTGAGAGTAATTAACATAAATCGGTGTTTAAAATACTTGTAGGCACTTTAGTTGAAATCTTTAAAAAGGGTTAAAGAATCTCTAATTTGTTAATGAGTTAATATTCAAAGATCCTGGTTCCCTGACTAGTTCCATAATCAATCTAAATATTTCAAACATGTATAAAGTAAACCCTAGGTAGTCATTTCATCATTCGTGAATTCTAGTGTTATTTGCTTTTATTTAAGTCTTGAGTCGATTGTTCTAAATTGTTAAATTTAGTTTAAGTAGTTAATTACAAACCCCCCTTTTAAACATCTAAGTTAATTTAAGTTCTTTGTATAGATAAGTCATTGAGTCTAATTGTTGCAGTCTATAGGAGTCTGTGGGTTCGATATCCGGACTTACTTTTGTCTTGCTACATACGATAGGTACACTTGCCTGTTAGTAGCTTAGGTTTTAGAGAGTCTAGAGTATTACTTAGTGTCTAGGATAGTATTGGTTTTTATTAGTTTTAATTAAGCTACTTTACACACATCATCAAGCAACTGAGACGAAGTCGTATTCCTATTGTTAAAGTTCACTGGAACTCAAAGCGCGGACCTGAGTTTACTTGGGAACGTGAAGATCACATGAGAAACAAGTATCCCCAACTCTTTGCCGAGGAAGTCGTACCGAATAACGAGTCTTAAATTTCGGGACGAAATTTCTCTAACAAGGGGAGACTGTAACATCAGTGCCGGACGCGTGCCGGAACAGTGATCGTAACAGTAAACATGAACAGTAATTCAGGCACACATTTTGTTAAACTATGTTTAGACTATTTATACATTTGATTAGCATGAGACTATTAAATGATTTTCTGAATTTGACAGGAACCTTAGGGTTTAACAGTCTGAAACATGGCAGACAACACAGTGTTGAAACACAAATACTTGATGTGATAATTGTTTGCATGAACGTATGTGAGGTAAAACAAAACGAAATTAAAACGGTTATTGTTACGGAATGCTAAACCGACGAATTATTCGTGTAGGTGACGATCTGTACGAATAATTCTGATAGTTAACGTTCTGAAATAATGAATTAACAGTAGAAAACAAGAATCAGAAAGCCAAACCATCGACGTGTTCGTTCGAATGACGATTCGAACGAATATGCGCGATGGTGACGCGATCTGATGACAAGATAACGAAAAGGAATAACGACACGAACGATCATAATTCTAAGGAAATAAAATATTTCCCATTTTACAATTTTGAAACTCATCATAAAATAATTTAAATTTAACTATTTTATCAAATCGCGAAGAAAAATTAGCGAAACGCGAATAAATAATCAAAACGCGTGAAAATATTAAATCCGACGAATAAATTAATACCACGATAATTAAAATAATTTTTAGAAGTAAATAAACATCTAACTTATTAAAAATAAACTATTTTGATTTTATTTACGAAAGATGCGTGTAACGTGACGGATACGCGACGAAAACGTAAACCGAGAAACCGAAACGAACCCGAACCACTACGGGGTATAAATACCCTAAATGAGTTGGATTCTTCTCATTTATTACAAATCACTCTATCTCTCTACTACCTTTCCCGTTCACCTCTCTCCCCACCAACAAAAATCACCATTTTCAAGCTTTGGAGCTCCATAACTTGCTCAAACCTTAACCGATTCACGTGTTCTTGGAGTCTAAACGAAGCTCTTGAAGCCCTCTACAAGGAAGTACAACTGATCTGTAGGATTTCACATCCGTGTGATCCCAAAGCCTCAGTGTGGGATTGTCCTCATGTGATTAACAAAGTTGAATAAGAACTTGCCTTATTACATTATGATAATCATGTGTAAATGATAAGAATCCCATGAAGTTACGTTATCATGATCATCATTTACTAAAATCCATGTGATCCCAAAGTCTCCATGTGGGATTGTCTCATGTAATTAACAAAGTTGAATAAGAACTTGTCTTATTACATTATGTTAATGATGTGTAAATGATAAGAATCCCATGAAGTTACGTTATCATGATCATCATTTACTGAAATCCATGTGATCCCAAAGTCTCCGTGTGGGATTGTTATTGTGTAATTAACAAAGTTGAATAAGAACTTGTCTTATTACATTATGTTAATTGTGTGTAAATGATAAGAATCCCATGAAATTACGTTATCATGATCATCATTTACTGTAAATGATAAGAATCCCATGAAGTTACGTTATCATGATCATCATTTACTGAAATCCATGTGATCCCAAAGTCTCAATGTGGGATTGTTCTCGTTATATAATTAGGTATAAACTGTCTAAGTATTCGCACATGTGGAAATAACTAAGTGTTATAAACTATCATCTTATAACTAAGTTATTCTAATGTGTTGATGATTTAGAATTTTCATTATCATAAATATCTGAGTTTCCCTGTTATCTCATAATCATACAAGCATTCATACATTGATAATCGATAATAAACGATTTAATATTATCAAAATCAAAGTATAATTAACATGTTAAGCGTAACTTTTAAATAATTAAAAGTAAACATGTTTCTCAGCCCCGAAAGTTAAAATCAGTAAAGATTAAAGTAAAAGGGCCATATGAACTCACCTTGTAGTTGTTGGGGGTTGACTTAGCTTAAGTAGGAATGCACACGCTCTTGTTTGTACTTGAGTTTGTTTTCACGATCCTGTATTGATTTCACGTTGCTTGTAAGTTGTAGATATGAGTTGTAAAATGTTGTGTGTGTGCGTATGTGTTAGCCTTAGAATTGGCTAACACTCGTATGTCCCGGTCATGATTCTGCCCTTGTTTGTTCGTTAAGGGTTTTATGTTCAATTTAATTAAATATCATGACATTATAGGTTCCAAGTATACAGTTTAGGTTTTTGATTAACAATTTATACCCATTAGCATTTTGTAGTCTAGCTTTGTGTGTTTATGGTTCCATTGGTTTTTACACCTCAACATCATTTGCCATCATATCCCAAAGTACAATGCTTTAGCTTTATGATTAAATCTAAAATCATGTCACCTTTATAATAACATATGTGATTACTAATTCAAACCCCTTACATATCATTTTAAACAATTTAATTCAATGTGTTTTGTTATACTTGGAACCTCTTGGGCCGAATGTTTACTATATGACCGTACATTTGGGCCTGTTGCGTAATAAAAGTGGGCCGAAATCTTCCTATGTCCAATTAAATCATTTTGGGCTTTGATGCTGAAATTGGGCCGAAATAGGTTATTGGGCCAGGACAGTGGCTTGGGCAGCCTGTTGGGCCTGATGACTTGTATGGGCCGAGTGAAGAGATTGGGCCTCATGATTGCTTCTGTTGGGCCACATCAGTGGCCTTGGGCCTGGCTACAGCCATTGGGCCTTGGACTGGCCATAGCAACAGATTTTGGACCAAATACTAGGCTGCACAACGTCTGCCTGTAGATGGCCGAAAGTCATGCAAGGTTGCTTGGCCGAAGGAGTTAACTATCGAATGATGCTCATTCGGAGGTTGTGACAGGCGCATGAGAGGAGGTTGACTGAATGAAGATGAGGGCAGGAGTGTCGAATGAGAGAGGCCGAAGGAAATAGGGAGTTGGGGAGAATGGCTTGCGAATGGCGGTGACCGGCGAATGAGTAGGGGCGGTCGAATGAGATGGCACCAAAGGAGAGCCGTTCGACCTGTGGTTTGTTTCATTCGGAGGAGCCATGCGGCCCAAGGCTATTCGGCCATGTTACAGCTGCCATTCGACCACAGCGACGCCGCCCTAGAGCCGCTCCAATCGTGGTGGTTCTGAAGAGGGTGTAGGCTAGGCTGGTTCTTGGAGTCGTGGGTATCAACTAAGCTAAACCATAACCAGTTTTAGGTTGGTGGTATGTTAAAGGGTTCGAAAACCCTAATTCTCGAAACTTTCTCAGTCTCATACCTTTGTTTTTAGTAAGTTTCACTTTAGATCGGTTGTACTTTCGTGTATTAGAGGTCAAGAGTTTCGATTTTGTCCAAAGATGGAAGGATTTGGTTAAGTATTGAGGGAGATATAGAAGAAAGAAGGTTGGAAATGGTGGTGAGATTCAAAACCGGAATTTTAGGGTTTTGATGAAGAAGATGAGGTGAAAAAATGAGGGATTCAACTCATTTAAGTCTATTTATACCCCCGAGGATGTTCGGGTTCGTTTTCGTTGCTCGGTTCGCGTTTTCGTTACGTTTCCGGAAAATTACGCGTAATTTAAATGGAATAAATAAAAGGAGTTAATTTAATTATTTTGATGAGTTTCAAAATTGTAAAATGTTAATTAATTTATTTTATTAAATTATTTTCGTTCGTGTCGTGATTTCGTTTTTGTTTCGTCAGATCGCATCACCTTCGTGCGTAATTCGTTCGAATCGTCACCCGAACAAATACGACGATGATTTTGATTTCTGACTTTTGTTTTCAACTTTCCAGTCATTATTTCAGAACTCTAACTCACAGATATGTTTGTGTGAATCGTCATCCACGCAAACACACTGTCAGTTCGTTATTCTGAAATAACACTGTAATTGTGTTTGAATTGTGTTTCCTCACTATCGGACTCAACTAAACATCATGTTTTCACATTGTTCTTGTACTGATTCGTCGGCCATCTGATTCCTGTCATCTGTGGACATCAGATCGCAACCGATATGTTTTCGTTGTTCACTTGTAAACTGTTGTTTCTCGTGATTCGTTGTGTTAGCTGTAATTAAGTTTTCACTTAATAAACACAACTAATGTTTCAAATGTACGTTGTACTTAATGTATTTAAGTTTACACCAAAAATACGTACAACTGTTCTTGTATTTAGGATTCTTTTAATACAAGTACTGTTTAAAATCACTTATGTACACATAGTATAAAGTGAAATTACACATACCGTACGAACTTGTCGAACGATATGGCACTTGCTGTTACAGGCCTCGACGATCAGAGATCCACTGATCCGTTACATCCACCGCTGCATCGTGACGACCATCTCAGGTCGCGGTCAGAGCCAGGAGTGGGTGACGTCGACAGATCTGTTTTATCTGCACTCACTCATTGCTGGCAGGCCGTGCAACCTGGCACGGTGTTTTGCATTGTACTACGCCTCCTTCTACCACCGAAAGGAGCGCGATACATTGTGGGGTGGCGCCTTTGTCACCCACATCGCCCGCAGCAGAGGCATGGTTGACATGCTTGAGGATCTGCCGGCGATCGAGCCTCGTAAGCTCGATCGGCGGACGGTCCTCAACATGAAACTTGCCGCCGACATCCCGGTTCTGGGATTGCGGTTTATTGGGCTGGACGACCGCCCATTTCAGCCAGCCCAGGTCATTGTATTGCCAGACCAGCAGCAGGAGGAGCAGCAGCAGCAGGATGGTGGCCCGATACCGGAGCCCGAGCTGATTCGGGAGGAGCCGGTTCAGTCACCGTTGCGCGATGAGGAGCCTCCACAACATCCACCGCACGTTTACCGTGCGGTGCGCTTGACCGAGCCACTCGAGGCGTTGTTGCACCAGATAGCCGCCCGGTGCTACGAGACGACCCAGCGGATGGCACGCAGCGAGCGACGGCTCGATCGGTACGAGGATTTGGTCCAGTGGACATTCGCGTCAGAGCATGCGTGACGGGACGGGACACAGCTTCCACCGTTCCCGGAGCCACGCGTCTACGCAGACGACGGATCAGACACTGGACCATCCGGATCGTAGTTCATTTTGTATTTTGTATTTTCTTTCCTTGTATATAAAACCGTACAGTGTATATACATATGTTTCTTTCTGCATTTGTATTTTTCTGTTTGTGTTGTTTAATATTTGCGCGAAAAACTTTATATTGTTTAAATTATTTTAATTAACGTAAACAAACTGATTAGAAAATGAAATATTTAGTTAAAACGACATTATGACGTTTAATTAGCGTAATAGCCATGTATCGTTCAAATAACTTACATAATAAACGTATATCGTTAAAAATTAAATTTATATACGTAAATTAAGTTTAAATAAAATAAATAACACTTATCGTTCAAATAATTCACGTATTAAACGTATATCGTTAAAAAATATTTAAATACGTAAATTATGATTAACTAAAATAAATAACACATATCGTTCAAATAATTCACGTATTAAACGTATATTGTTAAAAAGTATTTAAATACGTAAATTATGTTTAAATAAAATAAATTAACTCAAGACGGCCCGTAATGGCCAGTACGGGCCGTACCAACATACAAAACTAGTTGACGCCCAAAATGGCTTGGAAAAATAAGCTTGGGGCCAAGACGGGCCGTACTGGCCAGTACGGCCCGTCTCACAGAATGTTTCACTGATTCCAAGGAATTATCTGGAATGTTTGTCTGTACTCAATATTGGGTCGTAATGGTTAATACGGCCCGTATTGGCTCGCAGGGGTGTAAAAATATAAAAGTAGGGTGTCCAAATAAAACAACCCTTAGTTTAATATTAGTTTGATTAATTTAAGGTTTATTAGGGTTTAATAATTATTAATTTAATGTTTTGATTAAATAAAATTAAAAGAACTTTATTAAGTAAGAATTTCAAATAGCATATTTCATTAAAATAAATTAATTACACAAGCTTTTAAGTAAAAAAATAAATACAAAATCGAAAATCGAAATTAGTCTTCGGTTTGTAGTTTCGGGCTATTGTTTCGCATCCATTCGTGCATTGTTTGTTCTTCGTCAGAAAGTGGGAAAGTCATTCCTTCCTCAACTTCAACATCGTGTATTGTCGCTTCTTTTTCAAGCTTGCCTTCAAGTAGCGTGTGGTCTTGTACACGTTCCATTGCGTCCAAATCGTTTTTCAAGCAAATGCACATCTCCAATGATGCAGGAGTAAGCCTTGTCCTTCGTATCAATAAAACCCTGCCACTAAGAGAAAAAACAGACTCCGAAGCTACCGTAGAAGCTTGGACGCTGAGAGGCCCCAAACCCCGGGAGTCCCCTCTGTTGGCAAAGCATCAAAAACATAGTTCTTAAACCGTAGAATAATCGTATATCATAGCAGCGGAAATTATCACATAATCTTTAATCATAATTAAAACATCTAAACCACATTCGTAAATTAGTCTTTAATATCAATAGAAATGCCAGTTCTTGAATAGGTAGTCATCATGTCATACCACAAGCCATCATATCGTTATCATAACTTGCTCAACCTGACATGCATGCTAAATCAAATCAGCTTTCACTAGTGAGTTATAAGTTAAATTTTTATAAAAATCTTTAGCCTTTTAGATCATCACATCACATAACATAGTTCATATCTTTACTCATTCATATCTTTATATAACATAACCTAATTCAAGTATATAAGATACATGTCATCATAACATCAATCATATTGTGTATAAAAATTTAGCCTTCACTGTTGGCCGAAGTCAACATGCTTAATCATACTGTGCATAAAACTTTAGCCTTCACTGCTAACCTAAGTCAACAGACTTTAACATACATATCATCATGACATTAATCATATTGTGAACAAAATTTAGCCTTAACTGATGAACCGAAGTCAACAGGCTTGTGCAGCACAAGACACCTCAACTGATGACCCGAAGTCGACAGGCTAGTATAAATACAAGACACCTCAACTGCCAACCCGAAGTTGACAGACTCATACATGTACAAGACTTCCTCAACTAGCGACACGCAGTCGACAGGCTTGTGTTTCCACAAGACTCTTTAACTATCAACCGAAGTTGACAGCTCATACCAGTACAAGACTTCTTTACATAACAATTATTCACATAACATCACTTTAAATCATTTAAACCATCATAATCATAAACCATTCTCTGCACCGCAGTGCTCAACTTTTGCCCAACCGCAACCGGGACTTCAAAATCACATTTCCTACTTGACCTCGACCGAGATCTTGAAAATCATTTACTTCTCAACCGCAGTTGAGACTTAAAAGTTCTTTACCTTAAAACATTCTTTATCTGAAAACATTCTTTACATGAAAACATTATTTACCTGAAAACATTCTTTACAACTTAATCTGAGACGTTCAAAAATTCATTTACTTCTCAACCGCAGTTGAGACTTAAAACGTTCTTTACCTGACCAAAGTCGGGTTAAAATCATTTTCACAAAATAGCTTCATAACATGCATATCAGCCGAAAATGATAAAACATTTAAAATATGCTACAAAGAGCTCACATGAGCTTAGTAACGCACAATTTGCTAGCTTTTCTTCCTTTCCTTACTTTATCTCTTTAGAATGATATCCTATTAATATGCATATTTTATCATGATTATAACCTTATCATGAAAGTGCTCAAATTACGATTACCGCTCAAAACTTCGGCATGTCGTAACTTTCATCCGTAGCTTTGTTTCAAAATTTCGCTTACACTCATTTTGACCATTTTTATCTCTACATTCTTGTTATGCTTAAAGATTACTTATTTGCTCGGCTTATGTGACACCCAATAATTTCCAGGTCAGCTTTGATTTTATTTAAAGGTTTATTGAAATGCATTATGTACATGTGGCACTAGAATTAGATTAATTTAATGTGACACGTGGCACGACAGTACAAACACTGACACATGACTAGATAATTCGTGAAAATATCGACAAACAGCACACACGTGTCAAGACACCCGAACGTTGGTGAACGTCTAACACATTGTGTAGCACAACACTCGAAACTTCACGAAACACTTCACAAGTCAATTATGGCTAATAATTGACCAATAGAGTCCAAACGACGCTCGAATGATGTTCTACAGTCGAGAAACGGGTGAGAATGGGCCCAGAACAACAAAATAGGCTTATTGGGCCTTACATTTGGGCCAGGTGGTACGCCAGACCCGGAGCTCCCACGATAGGCGATGTGCGAGGATGAGGAAAATGGCGCCTCATCCGGTGCACCCGCGCGTAACGACAGACCCACTCCCACCCACGCCAGGCGATACGCTTGGGGCGCCAGATTCGCAAAATCACCTTTTTAAACTCCCAAAACTCATTATCACACTACACACTCATTTTGTCTACATCCACACGTCTTAGCTCGGCCATTTACTCTCTCAAGCATCTGAAACTCACTGATTTGACCTGGTGGAAGCCATTGAAGCTCCCATTGAAGCTTTAGAGCTTGAAGGTGACCAAGGAACTTGAAGGAAGGCCATTGTTGAAGCTCGAGCACCACCATTGCCTTCTAGTTCTCACTACAACCTGCTGTCCAGAGCCTGTTCTCACCATTATCTCAGGATCTTGAAGCTATAGAAGGTAGTCATACACTCTTTGTAGCTTTATATCTCCAATACACACACATGCAAGTGTTAAATCACACATGCAAGCACTACACCATCACATGCACGAATTTTCTTGATGTTGAATCTGGGTTTGATGGTTAAACTACTGTTAATGATGATATATGATGATTAGATTTAGTTTTGTGACGATCCATGATGATGTGTGTTCTAGGAATGCATGATTTGGTCATTGTCAAGTGAAAAACCCACATGCATGTATGATCCATGGCATGTGGGAAGATTTTCAGTGATTTAATATGCATCTTGATGATGTTGGATGATCACTTCATGATTTGATGACGCTAAAATGGTTTATTGATGACTATTTCTATTTATAGTAACTTTTTAGTTACAAGTTGATGTTTTGGTGGAAATGATGAACATGCATGTATCTAGATATGCTATTTGAATTGTTGTTAGGATGGTAATATGATGATTTGATTAGTTAGAAAGTGGTTTTGATGATGTTTGTAGTCATACTTGTCATTGTTACTATTTTTAGTAACTTTTCTAGTTAAAATGTTGAAGGATGATGAAATCGGTTATGTTAACATGATTAAATGTTGTTAGATGACATATTATGATGATAGGTGATATGAAAATTTGTTTAGAAATGTTTAAATGGTTATTTCTATGCAAAACTACAAAGTTACTATATTTAGTAACTTTATTTTTACAAAAACCGGTTCGTAAGCGTCTTGTATGATTCGAACATGCTAAGTGACTTGTTATGACATAATATGTTGATTAGATGCTAAGTTAGATGGTTTTCGATATCACGTATTCTATAAATGGAAACTTTCCATTTTAGGAAACTTTTGTGCACTAACATGTTATAAACAACCTATATGAATTCGTATGATAATGTGCTATGTGTTAACATGATCACGTAGGACTATTGAACATGCTAGAACTATAAAACCGATGTGCTTTGTGAAATTTCTATAAATGGAAACTTACTATAAATAGTAAGTTGTCCATAGACGCGACCTACGCGTTTTGCACACGACAAACACAAGTACGAATGCTACACGATTTACAAACCGTCACAAGGTTCACAAACGGGTCGTTGACTTGACACGGTCAACTTTGGTCAAACATGGTCAAATACGGTCAAACACGATCAATGTGGACCAACATGAGCAAACACGATCATTGTGGACCGACACAGACAAACATGAACAACCAAGGGTTGTTGGACACAAACACGGGCACTAACACTAGCACAGCCACTTACACGAACTCACGTACGGTATACGATATAAGTTGCCGGTAACCGACGTGCTACTCAACGATTCAGGAGCTTACGCTTACATACATTCACATCACTAAGGTGAGTTTACGGCCCCTCTTTACTCTCTTTCAAACGTTTTTAAATAGGGGGAGAATACTAGTTGCATCGAGTCAAACATCTATTACTGTACAAACATTATTGCGTATGCTGGTTTATTGGACAAACATTAAGTGTTGAACTCGAAACAAGCCCTCACAAAGTCTTACCGTTAATGTACGAACAACGTGGTAGATTTGGATGGATCCATTAGGGAATGACTAACCCCACGGGGCACTATGTTGACTGGATGTCATAACCCGTGCAAATTCTGACCTAACTTGCTATGCATACGAGGCATAGCGGAGGCAAGGACAAACAAGTCTAGTTCGGTAGTGACGCACTGACACTTTGGGCCTAGGGCTCGGTACTAACATTTGATAAACAACATGACAAACTTTTATTATTATTATATGTATATCAAAACCTGTGAACTCACCAACCATTGTGTTGACACTTTTTAAACTTGTATTCTCAGGGAACTAGCGAGGCTAGCAGGAGGACAGGAATGCACATCTTAAGGAACGAGCATTAGGAACAAACATGCATTCTGTCTTTTTATTTGAAAACAATTTACTATTATTCTGTTAAACGATGATGTGTTAAACTATTTACAATTCCGCTGCATTTTGTCAAACATTTGATTTTCCGCTGCAATATATGTGATGACTTTTATTCCGCTGCAAACTATTTTATCATGTGTATGTGTCAAACCTGGATTTGTAAACGCATATAGAGTTGTTCTATATGACATTGAGCTGTGATTCTGGACACGTCACATCCACGTGGAGAAACACCACGAGTGGGAAATTGGGGGTGTGACAGCTTAGATAAGTGTATTCTCTTATTTAATTAATTCGTCTTAGGGTGTTGCTAAACTTACTGTATAATAACATGGGTTTAAGGCAACCGGAAGCACATGCATATTATATCCTCATAAAACTCAAGAAAACCTGATCATTATCTAGATGTAATTGGGCTCCAACCGAATCAAGTTCATGTTCATCAAATCATACAAAACCAAAACTCTATCTAAACACGGTGTTGGTCTCTTTAATCAATCAAGACTAAACTAATACGAGATGAGAATCATAAATACATACCTTAACGACCGATCTATTCTTCTTGATTATCTTCTCTGCTCATAAAACCCGGAAGTTGATCAGAAAGAACTTACAATTCTTCATTGTTTGAGAAGATCTGGAAACTCATCGTTTACGAATTGATATGTATATAGTTTTGAGTCAGTTGAATTGACAAATATCTTGTAGATAAACGTTAGACTTGGTTAAATTTCCAACATGAATTTATTTAGAAGTTTCAATTAGGCCCTTGGACTTTGAAATCCTATTTTTAAAACCCCCTTCTACTTTCCTCACATATTTTTAATATTCATGAGCTTATATCGTGTTTATACTTTATCGTATAACGGTCCCACTTATATTAATGTGATCGTAATCACTTCGGGAACGTTCATAAAAATTTCGAACCCAAACGGTCACAAAAATTTTTACACGTTATTAATAGGCTTTATAACGTGTCCATACATTATCAGATATTTTTATCGTTTATATCATTTTGATCGTAATTACTTTACGAACTTTTATATAAAATTTGAACTTAAACGGTTACTGAAATTTTTGATTGTTACATACGCTTTGTAAATCACGAGCCATGGAAATTGGGATTCCTTTTGTTTCCACCAGGCCAAAATATCAAAGTTTTCAAATTCTTCCGGAGTAAAACCGGAAATCCAATATGTCCCTAGGTACCTTCCTAGTGCTACTTGCGCTAGTACCTCGGGCTCGTTTAGTTACATTTTGCTTAAGGTGTTAAATAAATCAAAGTTAACATCTTGGCTTCTACTCGAACTAGAAGCCGCATACATCATTTGTTGTATGTTAGATGTTTCACCATACTTTTTTAAATAATGATCAAACATATTTTGAAAAAATATGTTAAAGTTATTTTTAGTGTTTGTTGCAAAGTTTGGGTAATCCAAACCAAAGCACCAACAATTTCATCAATTAATGTTTCAACGCCGGCACCATTGAAACGTGGGTTTAATGCCGTCGCACAAGTAAATATGGCCGGCATTTCTTGAAATTATTTTAATACTTTTACTTTCATTGAAAGTAACATTCCCCTATATATCTCATTATTCTCACCCATCGATGGAAAATCGTTAATTTTTCTTGTCATTATAAATAATTGTTGAAGAACCAAACAAAATGTTGGATAATAAACTCCCAATAAAATTGTTGTTGCATTTTTAAAAGATTCAAATAAACTAGTGAATTCTCCTATGGCGGCCCAACATAGGCTATTAAAAGATTTAACCTTACGTTCTTGCACTAAATTGTTATGAAATACTTCCAAGGTTTCCTTTTGACGTAAGGCGTTGTTAAACATACGCCAAGTAGAATTCCATCTTGTTGGTACGTCCTAAGACGGACTTAGAAAAAGGGAGTTCGTATCCTCACATAATTTTTTATATTCCATATATCTTCTACGACTTTTCATAAAAACATCCTTTAACATTTGTTTAAAATTTCTTTTAACATATTCATTTTAGAAACCACAAGAGCATCACTCACAACTAAGTTAATAATGTGTGCAACGCATCTTGTATGAAAAAAAGCACCATTACATATCGGTTTATATTTAAGTTTTAATTTTTGAACTGCATTCGTATTATTTGAAGCATTATCAAAACTAATTGAAAGTATTTTATCTTGTAAATGGAATGTTTGTATTATTCATCTAACACGTAAAACAAATTATCCCCTATGTGAGGATACGGAAACATCTCGAACGCAATCGTACGTTTCATCATTTGCCACGAATCGGGATCAATCCAATGCGCGGTAACGCAAAGGTACGATTCAGGCAAATCGTGAGGTGCCGACCAAACATCCGTTGTTAGGTTAACACCGATTTTAAATTTTGAAAACCAAAATTAATTCTTGTTTTGCTTGACGCCAACGTTTCAAACAATCACGTCTAATAGTAGTTCTACTTACTTGATGATATCGTGGTTGTAGCGCCTTTTGAATCATCTTCGTCAAGCGTGGGTTGTCAAAATGATTGAAAGGCAAACTTTCTTGAATCACCAAGTTCCCCATCATTTCACGAACCATGTCGGGATCGAATATCCAAACCCCACACTCTTGAGACATTTGTGCTTGATCGTTTGTCGGATTATTTTTGACCACAACACAATGCTTCGTCAAATGGCTTCTTAAAGTAGAATTAGATTCTGGTTTAAGAAAAGTACCGCAACCTTTTGAGAGGCCCCGAATTCCGGGAGTTCCCTCGGTTGGTAAACATCAAACCCATAGTCATTAAACCAAATTTACATTACTAGGGCAGCGGAATTTCAGATGATTAAGTAAAACATGGCACACATATTATACAAACATTAAACATAGTCCACACTCTATGGTTCTATACATAGCCAGTTTATGCCAGATTAATCCAGGGTAGTCTTCAGGGTATGCCTTGATCTTTCCTGCTATTCTTTCTCAATACCATTCAACCTGATATGCATGCTAAAACAAGTCAGCTTTCGCTGGTGAGTTCTAAGTTAACTTTTCATAATTATAAAATCTTTGCTGTACATAAAACATTAGCCTTTACTATCGACCGAAGTCAACAGTCTCAATCATACTGAACATAAAACATTTCATATACATAACATACATGACATCATAACATCAATCATACGGTGCATAAATGTAGCCTGTCCTGTTGACCGAAGTCAACATGCTTGCACAGGACTTTAAAACTATCAACCCGAAGTCGATAACTTATACATGCATAAGATTTCCTCAACTGGCGACACACAGTCGGCAGGCCTGTTCTTCCACAGGACATCTTAAACCATCAATCGAAATTGACGGCTCATACCGGTACAAGACTTCTTAACATACATCATTCATACATAACATAGTTTAAATCTTTTAAACTATCATATCATACCCAGTCCTTCGCACCGCAGTGCTCAGGTCTTGCCCAACCGCAGCCGGGACATCAATATTACATTTCCTTCTCGACCTCGGTCGATGTCTTTTATAAATCATTTCCTTCTCAACCTCAGTTGAGAATTCAAACATTCGTTACTTCTCCTCAGAGACTCTTAAAAATCATTTACTTCTCAACTACAGTTGAGACTTAAAATATTCTTTATATTTTAAAACATTCCTTACTTGAAAACATTCTTTTCCTGAAAACATTCCTTACCTGATCTGTATCAGGTTAAGATCAATTTTTTCATACAATAACCTTCAACATGCATATCAGCCCTAAAACGTTAAAACAGTAAAAGAGGGCTCATATAACTCACTTGATGTCTTACTGTAGCAAGATCCCTCGTAACTGGTACTAACAGTATAACTCTACATTGGTTTGCGTTTAATTAGCTACCTATACTTTAACTTACAGATTAAATCTTTCTGAACGTTCAATGTCAAAGACATTGCCTTGTTAGTCATCAAACCGACATTAGGTTGATAACACACTTGATTAGTCAGAATAAATCTTGGATTAATCAAATAGTTAATGTTGTTGATTTAACTGCTAAAACAGGTTCCTAGACGGATTGATGGCTTAGAAATGACCAATCCTTGTTATTGATTACCCAGATATCATGAAATATCACAACATAGCATTAAAATAGGTGTAACAACCATAGTTAACATACCAATTTGCCTGTTATTACAAACATCAGATAACCATTCCAATAAGTATGTTAATGGTTGTGATTAGTTTGAAACACTTGGATTTCAAGTTGCAGGTCAAGGAGTAATTAAACTAATCACCTACGATGTCATAATCACATGGTTTAAACCATTATAACCATTGTTATGATTCCATGCAAACCGGGCATTACAACAGCTCAAAACAAGGATTTACCCGTTAACAGTTCGAGTTTGTCATTTATAATCAATCCTAGCCATCATCTAGGCAATAATCAACAATCCTAACTATATCATTACGTTCAGAAACAAGATTTAATCTATCATAATCAATCTAGAATGTTAAAACGAACCGTTACCTATTCCGACGAAGTTCTGCACGTAAAAAGACGATCCGGACTTGTACTAACGATCCTGGGTGCGATCTATGTGTTCAAGAGGCTTTAAAATGGAAGATTGGATGGCTTGGAAGATGGTTTTTCGTGTGTGGGGTGCTGATCATCGGAGATAAGAGTGATGTATGCATTCTAGATAAAAAAACGACTTTTTAAACAAAATTCACGTTCGGATGACGCTAGGCGCATCGCCTGCGCCCCAACCCCCAAGCCAGGCGTATCGCGCGGCTCCTTGGTGGCCGCCGCCTCTTTCCCCAGTTCCGGGCGTATCGCCCCAGGTGTTTTCATCCAATTTTTCGATCTTATCTTCGTTTTGCGATTCCGGACAATCCGTAACTCCATTTCGCGCACGGTTTTCGCCCACGTTCACCATTTCTCGCATACTATCATCCTGTAATAATTTCGATTGTCAACTTAACGTGGATTTCATGCGCGATCAAAGGTGCTAAATCTGCGGCTGTTACACCTTTGCACCGTGCCTTATCGACACCGTTTGACATTTCTCATAAGTCGAAATGTTGAAATAGATCTTTGTTTCTCGTTGTAGTTTTTATTCTAACAACGGTTGGTTTGGTTGAAGTAGATGCACCAACACCAACGGAACTTTGAGCACTTCATGAACTTGCCATGGATGTAATAGAGATTAAATTTAAGAACGTAATAGAAGAAGAGATTGAATCAAGTAATAGGTGATCTTTTTTTGAGCCTTTTTGAGCGTTTTGGATCGTTTAAGAAGAAGAGATGTTGTAAGATGTTGTGTGATCAAACCAAAACAATACTCATCTATTTATACTAACGTTTAGGGGCAAAATGGTCCAAAAAATTGTCTCAAACGGTCACAAACGGCTATATTTTTTATATACGACCGGTTAACCGGTTACCAACGGCTAGTTTTTCCTCCAACGGCTCCAAACGGCTATATTTTTAAACCCAGAAACCGGTTAACCAGTTTTAACCCGGTCCTAAAAACCGGTTCCTCTTTGACCGGTTACTAACCGGTTTTGTCTCCAAAACTCTAAACCGGTTAGAAACCGGCGGTTTTTTCGGATGGTCCAAACCGGTGGCAAAAACCGGTCCAATAACTGGTCTAAAAACCGGTTCGGTTAGGTTAACCGGTTTTTTTGTGCACCACTATAGAGTTATTGATTTTTTTTTTTGAAAGGTATTGAGCGTAAAATATAAACAAGAAAGAAATATTAAAGACCAGTGTCAAGTTACACTAGAATAATATGGCTGTTAAAAAAGAAAGAAAGAAAGAAAGAAAGAAAGAAAGAAAGAAAGAAAGAAAGAAAAGAAAAAAGAAAAAAAAAACGCAAAATGGATTTGAATTAAAATTTGAAATCGTGAAGCCAATCTCACAGAATCCGTCAACAAGAATGAGAAAATAGTCAAAATTGAAAACAGAAACTGAAAGCGGTATCCTCCATCGTTTAAAAGTCGCCGTCGTCTTCTCTGCTCCGATCAGCCTTCGCCGGAGTCTTTAGCCGTAACCTTCGCACAGAACGATAAGCTACTGAAGCTGAAGAACAATCGCTAGGTTTGAGGTATTCGTGGTTGTAGCAAGTTCGATTACACATGGCAGGCACATCGCTTGCCGGATTACAAGATCATCTCAAATTGGCCAGAGAATATGCACTCGAAGGTCTCTATGATACTTCCGTCATCTTCTTCGATGGCGCAATAGCTCAGATCAACAAGTAATATTTTCTATCTCTTCCCAATTTAAGTTCCACATTCGTGAAATTCAGTTGTTCGACAATATATATTTGAAGAATTTTGGATAATTCTAGGTTTTTTGACTGACATTATAGCAATTATGATCACATTATTACGGAGATCTATTGCTATAATAGGTCTGTTTAGATTATTTAGAGGAAAAGCAAGTCCTAGATCTAAACACGGTACGCTAAGTCTAGGATTTGTTAACCTTCAAGAGACGGTGCAGTGGTAAGCACCTGATTTCTCTCTAGCAGAGGTCTCTGGTTTGAATTTTGCTTCAATCGGTTTCTGCCGTAACCTCTTGAATGCACTGCTCAGCACTAGCTGTGATTTACATGTTCCTGTTGTTTAGCAAGATATAAATGGTCCATGAAATGTAAAAGAAAAAAAATTCTTGGATGTATTGCTTATAGTTTTGCAATTAAAGTAAATGCTCATCAGCTATTGCTAGGTTTCTATCATTTGATTCAGTATCCAGATTTTAATCTTTATTGACTGCATTTTGTAATGAAACTAGATTATTTTGATATTGTATTAGATATAACTTTCTTGTATTATTTATTTTTTTTGAAGACATTTAAGCTCTCTGGATGATCCTATGGCTCGTGCGAAGTGGACAAACGTAAAGAAAAACTTGCTAGAGGAGACTGAGGTTGTAAAGCAATTAGAAGCCGAGAAGGGGTCTTTGAAGGAGGCTATAATGGGTAGACGGCCTTCATCACCTCCAATTTCTGCAAAAAAATCATCTTTTGTATTTCAACCATTGGATGAGTACCCTACTTCTTCTAATGCTCCTCCCATGGATGATCCTGATGTATGGAGACCTCCAAGTCGAGACACTTCCGGTAGAAGATCTGTAAGAGCTGGTCCGGGGGGTACAAGAAAGGCAACACAAGATGGAGTTTGGGCTCGTGGTTCTACCACGAGAGGTGGGGCAACAGCGCGTGGAGGGAAGGCTGGTGCTTCTAGCAGGGTTAACTCAGGAGCTAGAACATCAACTACTGGGAAGAAAGGAACCGGTTCAGGAAGGCCAACCACAGGAAAAGATGAGGCTGTGGTAAGTTTGTTCACTTAGTTTTGTTGATTGTTCTTCAGCATGTTAATGATCTCAGATAAACCATGATAGGTGCTGTATATTAATTGTGCGTATAATCAGGGCACTATATATCTTGAATAACATTACACGTGAATACCTTTTAGATATGATAGTTTCATAACATGTTTAATTCCCTCCCATGTATCTATATGTATCTCTTTTGTTTTAGAATTAATTAATTTTGTATAGCAGAGGCTTTCATCTAACTTGTTCTCATTCTTGTATAGATATCTTCGTAGTGCATGCCTTACCTTTATTGTGATAAAATCAAATTCCCAAACACTATGACTTTGTGCAATTACATTGCAAAAGTCAAAGAGCTGTTTTTCACGTTCTCAATTTCCTCACCAATTGGTTTACCTGATTTATCATTGATAGATTTTTGTTGTTATAGTTCTTCTTGCTTCCAACCTACATGATGGATGTTTCCCTTTTGTTTTATGATGGCTTT
Organism: Mikania micrantha; assembly: GCA_009363875.1. Taxonomy (NCBI): domain Eukaryota; kingdom Viridiplantae; phylum Streptophyta; class Magnoliopsida; order Asterales; family Asteraceae; genus Mikania; species Mikania micrantha. The sequence goes on from CM018698.1 coordinate 78,333,325, forward strand.
GCTTGTTATTTGAACTTGTTATATATTTTATGCTTTACCACATCATCTTTTTTGATGACACAATTGAAAACTAAACTGGATGAAAGGTTTTTAGTTGTTTTATATGTCTAGTTCCACTCTCTATGAGAAGTTAACTTTTGTACTAAGAAGAAATCACAATAAATGTTATATAGTGATTAAATTAGATACATAGTAAATCGTGAGAGGCACCATAGGAGTATTTTAGGCTGTTATGATTTTTTTTCATCCAAGTAACATACAATTCACAATTGTATATGTTACAATAACAATATGTTCATGAAGTTTAGCTTAATATATATAATTATTATATATTTTGTACATCCTTTTGAGAATAATATGAAGATTTCTGTTTTTACCACTCATTTACCTGCAATAATCAGAATGGTGACACTGAGGAAGGGAAGTCAAAACGTGGTCAGTATGAAGGCCCTGATGCTGACTTGGCTGCAACGCTTGAAAGAGATGTCTTAGATGCCGCCCCTGGAGTTAGATTTGATGACGTGGCAGGCTTGAGTGAAGCCAAAAGACTATTAGAGGAAGCTGTGGTTCTTCCACTATTGATGCCTGATTATTTTCAGGTATTGTACTTGGTTTGAAGGTTCATCAACTAATTTTGTTATTCATGGACTTGGAAGTTCTTTAGGCAGGATTCTGATCATAATATAGAAATTTATGCAGTACATGCTTTGCCATGAATCTTTTAGTCTTAGTCTTAATAATATATACAAATTACAGGGAATCAGGAGACCGTGGAAAGGTGTTCTTATGTTTGGTCCACCTGGCACTGGGAAGACACTACTGGCGAAAGCAGTTGCTACCGAGTGTGGCACCACATTTTTTAATGTTTCTTCTGCTAGTTTGGCTTCCAAATGGCGTGGAGAGAGTGAACGCATGGTTCGATGCTTGTTTGATCTTGCCAGATCATATGCGCCAAGCACGATTTTCATTGATGAAATCGACTCCCTTTGTACTTCCCGTGGGTTAGAATTCTTTTCTTTTCACTTTTTACAACACGTTCAAATCTATATTTCATTTGAGGATTCAACTATAACCTGTAGTTAAATGCTATAACACTAACACATGTTCATGTAGTTAGTGTTCTGATTACAATTTGGGACATTTTGTTCAAGAAGGATAGTTACATTTGTGCAGGGCCTCGGGGGAACACGAGTCTTCTAGAAGGGTTAAATCTGAAGTTCTGGTTCAGGTAGACGGTGTAAACAACACGGGGACTAATGAAGATGGCAGTCGCAAAATCGTGATGGTTTTAGCAGCTACGAATTTTCCATGGGATATTGATGAGGCATTAAGGTCTTGAATCCGTGTCTTTTGTCATTTGTTAAATAATTATTATTAATATAGGTTTCTTGCTCTCGTGGTTATCATTATATAGGCGACGTCTGGAAAAGCGAATATATATTCCTCTGCCTAATTTTGAGAGTAGAAGAGAGCTAATAAAGATCAATTTAAGAACTGTTGAGGTAAAGTCATTATACAATAAAAAAACTTATATGCTGTCTTATTTTTTTTTTAAAAAAAAAGAACCTAATTTTGGTATGTTAAAGTCCCTTGACTGGTAAAAGATAACAAGACAGGTAAAAAGTCACCAAACTAATTTTTCTGTAGATCAGTAAAATAAGTAAAGTAACATTCAGCATTCTTAATTATACTATCTTATTTTGACCATTTTAAGAGTTAACAAGTCTTAGGGATTGTTTGGTAGCCTCTTAACCATTCGGACTTAAGGTTACCTATTAACCATTATGGACTATGATCTATTAAAATGTAGCCTCTTAATAACCATTAAGAAGCTACCAAACAACCCCTTACTAAATGAAAACTCAAGTCATTTTAGACAAGTTTAACGGTTTAATTATACGAAAAATAATTTAGTGACATTTTCGTGTATGTTTTACAAGTTGAGGGATTTTTTCATGAAAAATAAGGGTTTAATTACATTGATGTTTGATGCTTTTAACCCCTTAGGAATACCCATAACATGCACTGCATGCCTACGTTTATCAGGTTGCTACTGATGTGGACATTGATGAGGTGGCTCGTCGAACCGAGGGGTATAGTGGTGATGATTTGACAAATGTATGCCGAGATGCTTCGTTAAACGGGATGAGACGTAAAATAGCAGGGAAGACGCGTGAAGAAATTAAGAACATGTCTAAAGAAGACATTTCGAAAGATCCTATTGCCATGTGTGACTTTGAAGAAGCTATCACAAAGGTTCAGCCAAGCGTATCTGCTGCTGATATTGAACGCCATGAGAAGTGGTTTGCTGAATTTGGATCTGCATAATCGGGATCTGAGTCGACTCAGTTCCATGAGGTACTTTATTTATTTTATCTTTTTATTTTTATTTTTTGTGTTCTACATATTTTAAAATATGAAGAACCCTATGATTGCTGTCGATTTATTTATTTTGCGAATCTTTAAGACTGTAACGTTGCACTAATGTAACTTTCTATCTAATTTGATGCTATTTTTTTTTATCAATTGTCGCAAATAGTCATATTACGACTGAGATTTACAGGCAATTTTTGAAAGTTGAAGCAATATTTTATAATGAACTGAAATTGTTTTTTTTTTATTTTATTTTATAAAAGGGATTTGAATTTGTGATATATTTTGGTTACAAAATTGTCAAAGAAATTGGAATACACCAGGTCCACCTCCCCCCAACTGTTGTTGCCACCTTGCACCTCCTGCTTTTGAAACTTTTGTAATTATGCCGTTCATTACGGTTTCAAAAGTTTGAAACTGATGGATAAAAATGTTTGGGAAACATCACTCCAATCAGCTGATCAGCACATTCATAAAAAGCTCATTGGCTAATAACGACTAAAGAACCAAGCACAAAACGACAAAGGCTATGGCCAAGCAAGAACAAAGATAATGACATCACGTCATACCATACAATAGAAACCAAGGTGGTGTTTGTTTTTTAAGAGGTAAAACATCTGCAGTCTACGGATCACGTCTGCAAACCTCTTTTTGCAGAAAAGGTGGACCAAACTCCTGCAAGAAGAGGGAAAAAGAGGGTTTGTTTTTTAACATCTTCAAAACTCTTTCCCACTATCTTCCCAACAAAAAAAACCCTAACATTTAACACCACCGTCGAATGCACCGGTCACCATCACCATCGGAGGTTGCTTGAGCCACTGACCATGATTCTAAACCCTAACTTTGGTCTTTGGTTGCTTGAGCCATCGGAGGTGAGTCAATCACGATTCTAAACCATCGGAGGTAGGTCAATCTTGTCCGGTGGTGGTAGACGCCGGAGTAGCGACGCCGGGAGGTGCGATGCCGACGGTGGGTGTAATCGGGGGCGCAGGGAGGGGCGACGGGAATGACGGGAAAAAGGGTCCAAAACGGGTGGGTGTAATCGGTGGTAGCAGATCGTGGACATGAACAAGGAAGGGGTAGATGATGGTGGTAGCAGATGATGGATGATGGTGGTAGCAGATTGCAGGGGGTGCGACGGGAACAAGGAGGCGTGAGTTTTTTTGCCTAGAAGAGGTTTGAAGTGGATGGTATATGTCTTCTCCAAGAAGAGGTCTCGCAGACGTTTTTTAACGAAATGTCTGCGAGAAAACAAACACCCTACATCTTTCCTTGGTCTGCAGGGTGCAGACAAAAGAGGTATCGCAGACCTTCGCAGACGTTTTTGTAAAAAACAAACAGCACCCAAAGGTCAGCTATAGATACAATACGCATTAGACTATGTGTAGTAGTCATCCTACTGAAATCCTTCTCTACCAAAATTTATCGCTACATCATCACCTCACTGAAAACTTAAAAACCTCATAGTGGTCACTCAACTGAAAAATATTCCCCACGGTACCACATCATCACACCACTAAACCTAAAACACTCACAATAGCCAATCACGATCGAGAGGAGAAAGAGGGGAGCAACAAGGAGCGGGGACCGCTGGCCGCTCATGTAGGAGCCCGCTGGGGTCGGGGGATACTAAACACGGTCTTAATGTCTTCTAGAAACCCTTTTCACTAAGAATAATAAAACACTAAAATCAGGAGTCAAAGACTCTATTGATCAAAAATATATTACTTTAACTAAATTAGGTTGTATGGACATTCATGTCAACAACATTATAAGTACCATTAACTCCTTCAAAGAAGGAACATTCAACTTGCACAACACACATATTTTTCACTATCTCACTCAATATATTATATCTTCTGAGCTCAAACCTTTTCTCTTGAACTTTAAAAGAGAGAGTTTTACATCAGTAGTCAGTCAAATCTAAATCAAATGAGTTGCTCTCTTGTATTGCTCCTTCATCCAAGCCTTTAGATGAGAATTTTGGAGCAACACAAGGCATGGGTAATCTTGTGATGTTTTTATGGTCGGTGTCATGGAGGTAATTGAGGGGGTCCTATCTAGAGGTGGCGATTTTTACCCATGTCAAAGGAAATAAGTTAGTTTGGGTAAACAATTGTAGTATAATGGGTTAAAATTGGTAACATCATAATATTGAATGAGTTGAGATGGGTAGCACTTAAACACAATGCGGGTCAAGACGGATAACCAAAAAAGTATGTAAATGCAATGGATTCAAACATTTAAGAACAATTAATAACATATTTGATGAGAAAATCACTAAAATTATCCAGATAGACTATTTGTTTGCTTATAACACATTTTAAGTTAAACTAAATTAATTTTTTTTAAGAACAATCCATTTAGACATGAACTGATTTTATTTAAAACTCGTTCTAATCCGTACCGATCCTGACCTGAACCCAATATGACCCGTTACCTAACCCGACTCAACCCGCCTATTTTGCCAGACACAGTCCTATTTGGTTTTCATGGTTGATGTGGTGGTGGTGATTGAGGTGCTCCTAGGATCTATGATTAATAAGTTGGTGATTGGTGACTATACTCCTAATTTCAATAAATGTCTTTTGTAAGTTTTCAATGTTATTAAATATCTAATAATCACGTAGAATTCGTTTCAGATTGAATTATTTCGTGAGTACTTGATGTTCAATTGATGCAAATCAAAGATTCAAGAACAAAAGCTAAATTTGTTTGGAAAATAACGTATTGTGTTTTGACTAAATATTGTCTTTATATAGCTAGAAAATTACCAACACCAATAGTTGCAACAGTTAAAAGATAGTTTGGATAGTTTGATGGTTAGTTACAACCACTCACTTTTATGCATTAAATAGATAACTACTTCATAAGTATATATCTTAGTTTTTAAAAAACATCTTGCTAAGTATAGGAAGTAAACTACTTATGAAAATCAACTTTGAAAAGTAATATAATTCCAAAGAACAATCTTTTTTAAAAGATCCACAACAGATCTCCGTTCTTAGGTCTCCATCAAATAAAATGGTATCACCTATGATTTAAACACAATCTCAGCTTAATGGGGTGCATGGAGATCATATTGAGAGGATTTTTTTTAGCAATGAATATGAAACACAAACAAGCACACTTTTCACATCTAATTTTAATGTTATTTTACTTATTTGTGAAAATAGCGTTAAAAACATTGGGATCATTAACTTCAAACGATAATTTTGAGCCGAGTACTACTTCATAGCAGTCTCTGTATCCCAATTGGGTAAAATGTAAGGTTTGTCTTCATCATTCCCCTCAAACTTAACTGAAGAGTAGGAATATATTAGGTAAGTTGGTTTTTGTTTGTATATGGACAATCAAAAAATCAAAACATAAGCTTGTGTTCGTGTTGGTATTAATATCAATTTCACGTTAGCAGTGTTCATAGACGGACCATAAGAAAACCCCCAGTTTTCCAGTCAGAAGGGTCGATTTAGTAGTACTTCGTCATAAAATCCTTCGGTTTTCTTCGTTTTCTTCCTAAAAATCCTTTGGCCCCCTCCGTTTTTTCCCACAAATATTTCAGTACCCTTCGAGTTTTTTTTCAAGCTTCGTCAATGGCGGTGTTTATGTCTATTCTAGGATTTGTTTAGTGATAATTAATGTAAAGACTTCTTAAAATCTGACCAAACCATGCAGCCAATTTTGTAATTTGGTTTAGCCACAAATCTAGCTTGATTGGCTCAGCTCTTACTCTCTTAGCCAATATAGCACACTCGTAGGCACACAAAGCACCCAAGTTTTTATCTTGTTAACTCAGCTAGAACTCAATTCAGGTTTAGAATTTATCAAGCTCAACTACAATTAAAGATATGTCAATCATTAGTCAAGCTCATCGCAATTTGACTCTGACTTCTAATCAAGCGAACTCAAGCTTGAGTTAATATGCAAGTAGTCACACGTATATGTAAATATTTAAAATATATTATTATTATAGACAACTGTTTCAAACTTTTCAAATCAAACTATAATTAATAAAAGAACCAGTATGACGTCATATTTACATTGTGATTATCATATGAAACAGCTCTGAGACAATAATCACCCAAGAACAGGAGCAGAAATGTGATAATAATTTAAGAAATATTTTTCCCTAACCTTAACAGCATATGCCATAGCTTAGTTCTTTGTCTCTTTGCTGGTGCATTAATTCATTGCGCATATGACTTCACTGCAACAGGGAAGCTCAGGATTATATTCAATGATAAAAGAGGAATTTGATATTATGAAATGTGAAAAAACAAAAAAGGGTATGATTTTTTACCGCAGGATAACAATCTTGTCGTTCAATTGTTTGATTGTGAATATTCATTACAACCTCACACGATAATTTGGCCTGTTCATCAGCAAGCATTAGTTGTGATATTATAAAACATATATTTATCGGATAAAAACTGAAGACCGACGATCTAACATGTAAGAATGATTCAAGATTTTATGTAATACGCTACGCATCTTGGTTTGAAAAGGCGCTACAAGGCTCTTAAGTTTGAAAAGCTAAGGTTAGGCTTCGTGTGCACAAGACATATACATCAAAAGTTGCATTTCTTGTCTCGTTTACATATCAGCCTTTTTATCATGTAAACCATTCATAGTTTCTTCATCCCATAGTTGTCAAAGGCGTAAGGCACGCTCAAGGCGCATAAGCCATGCCCGAATCCTAGGCACAAAGCGCAAACTAAGCAAGGGCTATTTAAACTTGGCGGATAATATTATGTCATATTTTTATAGGTTTGACATGTAAATTTTAAAAAATATATAAAGTCAATAATCTAGTTATATATGGTTTTTAAAATTTATAAACCTTTTTATGGTTGTTTTAGACTGATTTATGGCTGGCTTACGTCCCCGATGCACCTTTGACAACTATTCCTTAGGTTGTTTTTGCATTTCAGCTTCCTATGCTTCCTATTTTTAACCAACTTTGACCACAATGTGCATGAAGTACCGCCTTAAGGACTTGAAGCGGTTTCCAAATTGCCTTGTGCGCCTCTCACCTCAAGCACTCCTTTTAAAACCAAGACACGCGTATAGATCAACAAATAGACCAATTTTTATCAAGAACATGAACCGAGGTTCCACTTTCTTTAAAAAGTTAGAGCTATTCTATTGTGTGGACAAGGATAACAAGGTTAACCACCATGATCATGAACTTGGTTTTCAGGCTAAATACTGAAAATCTTAGTTCTTAGTAGCCGAATAGTCAATTTGCTATTACTTAAAATTGGTAAACTTCATGCTTACAAAATGATTTAATCACTCAAAAGTGAAAATGCGATTCTAAAGAATATAAACTTGAAGGATAAGACCCAAATACCAATATGATTCCTTTCTGAAATTTTAATCAAACTTTAGGAAATTTAAGATTATTCTGTATTACTTTGCAATTAAAATATCAACTATAAAGTTCTATCTACCAGAGAACTGCAAATAACATGATGCATTCAGGCAGTATCTATAAAGGCCTCGTTAAAAGTAAAATTTCACTAATTTCAACGTTATTTTAATTAATTTGTGTGAAAATAACTTTAAAAACGGTTCGATTGATCGGCTGAATTGATCGGTGAAAGGACTTTTATATCTTTAACCCTCATCGCACCCTACCTTAGTTTTGGCACGTACCTAGTGACGGACGGATACAAAGCCAACTTAGGGGGGTAGGCCCCCCATAGAACCCCACGATCGAATGTTAAAACGCATTATTTTTAAGTAGTTTTGCTTAATTTTGAAACAAAAGGGCACAAATCTGATTATAAAAGGGCACAAATATGATTTTAAGGGGCATGAATCTGAATACAAAGGGCACATACTTGATTATAAAAGGGCACCATTGGAAATTAATAAAAAAATTGTGTTCTTTTCATACAATTTATACGAATATTAACTTATGATGTAACTTTGAAATTGATATGTTTGTTTGGTGATTTTAACTAACCCGAGCTGCTTCTACCCGAACCGATGGGTTTGTTTTGTGGTTTCAACTAACCCGACCCGTTTCTATCTAGACCCATTTTTTGATGCTGTAAAAAAAATTCCGAATCCGCCCCTGCTCGTACCTACCTCAGTTGTAAGGATTTTTAAATCTTTAACCATCATCGTACCCTATCTTATCTTAGTTTTGTTTCGTACCCCGTCTTAGTTTTGTTAAGAGTGAGATACGATGAGTTTGATATCTAGAGATCAAGGAAACAAATACACATACCGTAATCGGAAGATTAAAGAAGACGACTCCAAGACTGCCGCGAATCTCGGAGGTCGTAGTAAACGGAATCGAACCTCTGATCAGATCTTCAATCAGATAAATCGCTTCACTGATCACTTCCGATCCGTTAAGCACAAGCGTAGCATCCATATACGACGTACCGAACGCCTTCACCCTTCCGTGATCCGACGTAACAAACCCTAGATGTTCTCCCCTGTACTCAACGGAGACATTGAGAGACTGATAATCGAGCGAGTAAACATCTGGATTACGAACCTTGATTCTAACAGCTAACACGATATCAACGGAGATCGGAGCGGAGTTCACTTTCAATCGGTCGAGCCGGAGGTTGACGACTTTCAGGTAAGGGTCAGATGGCCAGAGGAAGTATAGAGCGGCGGCGAGGAGGAGGACAGTGATGATGGAGTAAAGGTAACGGCGGCATAATCTCCGCCGTCTACGGAGGCCGGAGGAGGAGTAGAAGGGTAAGACGACGAAGTATTGGGGTTGTTGAGGAGTAGAAGGAAGGGCATCGTATGGGTAGGTGTATGAAGGCGTAGGTTCGGGTTTTCCGGTTGCCATGATTCCAGATGGGGAAGATGGCTTGGTGTTTGGTATGAAAGAGGTGTTTTATAGGTGGTGCTTTTTGGTCACTAAACTTTTGTTGATAAAACTAGGAGTAAATTATGTTTTTACTACAACTGTGTTTTAAGGGTTCTAACAATTTCGTTTTAAAATAGAATTTTTTTTTTTTCAATTCAGTTCATGTGGTTTAGATAAATATCGGTTTTGGCCTCTTAAAGTTAACTATTATAACAATTTTGGCCCAAAATCTAACTATGATTGGGGACCAAAAACGTTAGTTATTTAAGCCACGGGGCTGAATTAATAAAATATTCTATTTTAAGCCGAAATAGTTAAAACACTTAAACCACATAGACAAAGCCGTAATTTATTCATAAAACTAGCCTCACACTCTTCACATATTTTATACAAAATGTATTATATATAATTATTGTTAAATTAGTGAGTGACAGAGAGAGCTATAAGTCTTGTGTATAGGTTTTTACAAGATGTAAAGTGTTAATAGAGTGTGTAAATTACAGGCATCAATTTTCACTCAAATCAAAAGAAATAGATTGTTTTGAGTAAACAACTGGTGTATAATGTGTTGAAATGAGTAACATTGTAATATGAAATGAGTTGAAATGAGTAACACTTTAATACAATATGGGTTAAGATGAATAACCGAAAAACTATATGAATTCAATGGATTCACATGTTTAGAATGATTAATTACATATTTGATGAAAAAATCACTAAAAATTATCCTAATAGATTATTTGTTTAGTTATAACACATTTTAACTTAAACCAAGTTTATGTTTTATAAGAACAATTCATTTAAACCACAACTGATTTTACTAAAAACATGTTCTAACACACACTCATCCTGACCTAAACTCATTTTGACTCGTTACTCAACCCGTCTATGTTGCTCGGCGTAGTTAAAAAAAATATATATATATATTGTATAAAACACCAAACCATAAAACAAATATCTAAGCTCTCTCGTTACGACAATAGAGGAGGCTCAACTTCAAATCTTTACAGGAATAATTGATATTGAGTGGTCAGCTTATAAATGATGACTGAGGTTGATAATTAGTCTAGAGCTTGAACGTAATGTAATGTTGACAGAGATGGTACCAAAAAATACAATGTTTTAAGATCCGGACAAGACGTCAAATAGGACGTCTTACTGGTTACTGATCGGACCGGATTTAAGAACTAGATGACATAATAAATGTATAAAAAATTCCAAAAAATTTATAGAATTATGAACATATTTAAACAAACATAATCATGTTAAAAAAAATACAAGGTTTGATTTTAATGTTTAATTTTTTAGATTTTAGGTAAAAAAAATTTTGAAATACAGTCTAACCAGTGAACCGGCTCAACCGGCCAGTTCCCTTGAGGGCGGTTCACATGTGGTTTTTGGGCCGGTTAACCCCGGTTCTCGATCCGGCTGTCCGGTCCAGTCCGTTTCTAACAACACTGTTAAAAGTCTCATGAGTTGTATTGTTGCATATGGATTTTTATGATGAAGGTACCACAAGACGGTTGGCAAGGCCAGCCATGGGGAGGGGCAGGGTGGGCGAACGTCTCGGCCCTGACAATTTAAGGGGTCCAAAATTTAAAAAATATATATATAATATATGTATTATATATACCAAAAAAAATTATATAAGAAATACCAAATATGTAACATCAATTTTAAAAAGGGTGCATGAAAGGTTGGGGATGGGGCAAACCCGACCTCTGTCTCGGGCCCAATTTTTTTAGGAAGCACAAAATTTTGATATATATGGTTTATTTGGTTCGGTTTAATTGGTTTTCAATATTTTTCCTATCCAAAAACCGAACCAAATTTGAGATTTGGTTCGGTTTTGGTTAAAACCGAACAATTGGTTTTGATTAAAACCGAACAATTTGACTAAAATTCAAATAAACCGGCTAAAATAAAATAAAACGATTAAAAACCAAATAAACCGGTTAAAAATCGAAAAACCGATCTGAATAAACCGAATTAAAGCTCATATATTATTAATAAGATAAAAAATTAAAATCTGAATTCTGTTTAATCGTTTAACCTAACAAACCGAATTCAAAAAAAAGTTGGAATGATAACCGAACAAAAAACCGAAATTCGGATACGGTTAGAAAACCGAAAACCGAATTTGAAATTCGGAGTTAGGAACCAAAATGAAAACCGAATTCAAATTCAGTTCGGTTTTTTTAGTTACCAACACCGTTCGATTTTTTCAGTTACGAATGCAGTTATGTTTTTTTCAGTTACGAATACGGTTCGGCTTTCGGTTTTCTTGAACACCCCTAATTTAATATTTGAATTTGCTAGAGTGTATTTTTTCCGGTTAGTCATGGTCACTTTAATTCTTAGGGCCGCCTCTGAAAGGGTTAATTTTTTTTCCTCACCCCAAGCCTCAGAATATTTTTTGATTCTCACGGCCGACTCTGACAGTTGGCAAGTCTCGTTTATTAAAACAAGTATCCATTATGGGTTATTTCTATGCTGGCATGCTGCATAAACGCAACACTAAAAAGTTAATAAAAAATAATCTAAAACATAGATATTATATATTTGTGTTAAATATCTGTTAAAAACTTGTTTAAATATATGTTAAGGCCTATTTAAAATATTTACATGTTTATATGCATGTTTAAATACTTCTTAAGATATGTTATTACCTGTTTATAATTTAAAAATTAAAATAAATACATGTTTAAATACCTTTTTATTGTTAACAGGTTATTTCGTGTTGATATGTTTTAAACAGATTGTGTTACTGTTTAGAAAATTTGACACGATAATTTTCCACGTCGTGTTTGTGTATACCCTTTTTGTATTTCGTATCTTATTATGTCGTGTTAGATCCTTTATCTCTGTCGTATGTAACTTCACATCATCGAAAACAAAGGCCCTTTCTTACTTGAGTGTGGCTTGTGCTAAGCAAGCCTTTAGTACGCTGGCTTTTTTAATAAGATTTTCTAAGAGTGTTTTGATACATTTTATGAAACCTTCACCCCATTTTACATGTTTCACTTCATCGATATATAATAAATATAAAACACTTATTCAAAATATATTAGTCCTGCTAAACGCTTATAATTGACTAAATGTATAGAATTTGATTTGATCAAAGTATGACTTAAAAAAAAAGTCAAACTGCTCAAACTATGGATGAGTTTGATGATAACTCAAGTAATAGAATTGAGAATAAGTAAAGATTTAATCACAGTGATTCGTGATAATAGAGGTTTGAATGATGACTTTTGAGTTCTAATTAGTTGAGTAAACTTAAATAGTAAGTTGTTTATAGTTTCCATTGGAGCTATGTTGGGGTTATGAACAATGGGATGTTAGGAGGGGTTAAAGTCTTTAAGAAGACTTACTATAAATCATGTTATCAAATGATTTGATAGCATATGTTGTAGCTGAGGAAGTAATGGGCGGATGAATCCGCTTATATGCTAATTGATGAATTGGAAATTGATACTAGATTGAATTATGTTGAAAAGAGAAGAGTGAGATAAAGAAATATTACTCACATCTTCTTTGAGGTGTAAACAGGTTTCGGGGACGAAACCTTTGTAAGGGGAGGAGATTTGTAACGACCGGTTTTAACAGTCACGACTGTTAATAAATAAATGTTATTATGTTTATAAAATTATGTCGAGATAATAATATAATAACATTTGGGATATTATAGTTAAGTAGCAATTAACTTGATTAGGTTGGTTAATTGAGTTAATTAATTAGAAGCTTGAGGGACTAAACTTGCCAAGTGGGCAAAGTTGAAAAGTTAGATGTTATAAGGCTTTGACTTGGTCAAAACCTTCATTCTCATCTAATATATGTGTGTGTATACGTTCATGGGAGCCAAGAAGAAGAGAAGAAAGGCTTCAAGCCCTAGCTTCCAAATTCGTTGATTTCTTGGTCAAAACTAGAGATTGAAGCTTCTAATCCTATCTATAAGTGTTGGTTAACATCTTGTAAGTACTTTTAACTTCATTCTTTATGTTAGTTATAAGTTCTAGAGATGAACAAGTTTGGGGTTAAACTCAAATCTTGAAATTTGTTGTTAAGATGAGTTAGAAACCATGAATCTATGCTTGTTTTGTGGTTAGAACAACCAAACTACTAGTTATTATGTTATTTGTTGAATTTGAAATGGATGGAAGTTGGGTAACTTGAGAAGTTATGAATAAATCCATATGAGTGGGTTTAATAGCTAGTAGGATGGTTAATAACATGGTTTTGATTTGTGTGATGCATCAATTGTAAATAATCTTTTGTAAAGATAAAAAATTGGTGGTTTTTGGCACTTTGAATGGGATTGGTTAATGTTTAAACATTTACAAAATTCCTGAAATTTAATGATGCACACAGAGTGTTTGTAGAAATGCCAATAGTTTGATTTTTAGTCAAAGTTGGTGAAGTGAATCATGAAACTTGTTTGAAGTGATTATCATTCTAAAATAGAGAATTTGATAGTCAATGAATTGACTTAGATAAGTCAATGTAAATCTTAACTAGAATGATAGTTAAGAGAATTGAAATTTGATGTGAAATAGGTGGTTGTATTGAAGTGCAAAGGAAAGTCAAAGAGAAGACAAATCACTCATTTGTTAATCTCTAATTCTAATGCTAAGGTAAGTTATCTAACTTACTAAACACCATATATATACGTAGTAGTGTTAGTCTACTGCTTGAATTGGTTAACTCATAGATGGAGTTGTTTGATTGAAATGGATTGAATATGGTTTGGTTGAGTTATAGAAGATGTTAGTTGATTGTGTAGTTTGACTAATTTAGTCAAACTACGCATATCTAAATTAATGTTTGAATTGTGATTAATTTCAATGACATCGAGTGTTAATTGATGTGTTAGTTTCACAATTGAATTAAATTGGTTATGAATTGTTAAATTCATAAAGGAATTGAGTTGATTGTGTGGTTTGGCTTATTTGGTCAAACTATGTATAGATATCAAAATATGGGATTGTGATTATGTGTAGTCCACTAATTGAGTTGAATGGACTATAAATTGTTGAATTCATATTTGAATGGAATAGGTTATGAATTATTGAATTCATACTTGAAGTGGATTAATTATGAATTGTTTAGTTCATAATTGAAATTGGCTTGATTGTTAGGTTTGACTTTGTTTAGTCAAACTGCATATAGATCATAATGTTTGAATTATGACTTATGTAATTGAATTGAATGTCAATTGGTTGGATAAATATATGATAGATGTATCAGAGGATGAATATCATAGAATCATGGTTTATAAATGTTTATAGACCTATGAATAGTTGGTTGATATAAAATCTATGATGGAAGGACTAGAGTGTGAACATCATAGTATGAGTGGAAATTGTTGGTTACTTCACCACTTGAATGTGGAAGTAAATTTTGGTAAGTTATGATGGAAGTACTTGGGTGAAAACATCATAACTATGTTAAATATCAATTTACCACTTGAGTGTGGTTTAATTGATTTGAATTGGTTGATTAATTGATAGAGTTGATTTGAAATCTATAATGAAAGTACCTAAGGGTGAACATTATAGTAATTATTGATGAAATATGTTTGGTTATCGATTGAATAACCTAACGAGTTGATATGAAAGGAAAATTTATAAGTTAAATCACTTTTGGTGATTTTGACTCGTTTGGAGAAAATAATGCATAAACTATGTTTGGTGTGCATTTGTATGTTTGAATTCATTATAATATGATTTGAACATGATAATAATACATATAATATGTATGTGGATGATTTAATGAAGTTTTGGAAGGGTCATAGCGTTATTGCTTGATTTCGGAAATTTTGACCCGTTTTGAGAATTTGATTCACAAATGAATTGAATTGGTATCCAATTATGTTTGGATATGTTGTGATTTGAATTTGAGGAATGGATACTCCATATAATATGTATTGGGAACTTGGGATTTAGTTTTGGGTGGTTTGGAACGATCGAAAGCGGTTAAAATGGGTCAAAGCTGCTCAAAATAGAAAAATCTGCATTGCTGATGCAGGGGACGTAAGCTACGGCCCTGGGACCATAAGCTACGGCCCTGGGACCATAAGCTACGGCCTGGGGGTCTAAACTTTCTGATTTACGGCCTTTGGACAGTAGGTTACGGCCTACCTTACGGCCTTGATCAAAATTGATGTATTTTGACATTTTTGATTTGGGTGACCATTGGGGATTAACTTACTTAGTTCATATGTGTCACACCCCGGGCTCTCGGCGGCCCGGGCGCTGCGACCCGAATTAGTTTCATGAATAATATAGTCTCGGTCATAGTTTATTTCTCTTTTTCATATGTTTTAAGCGGAAGCATTATTTCATGAATTCATAATTTTTCGCAACGAAAATCGTTGGTTTTCAAATTTCATTATTAATTCACATGCATGGATGTGAAAACCATATTTTTTTTCATGATTTCTAAATAGTTCATACGTGTGGGTCTGAAAAACCTCATTTCATCATTTGTAAATAATTTTCAAAATAACTTTTCAGGATTTCATAAAATTTCATACGCATAGGTATGAACATCATCATTTCAATTTATAGTAAAACGGATTTTTACACACGCATAATTACATTTCGTTTTATAAAATCCGGTTTATACATGACTTGGAGGCATAGCTCCAATAGCTCCATGGTCTCACCACAAGATCTTATTCAAGGCATCATAGGCCAAGAATCTCTAATCTTGCTTCTGTTTTACATTTCATTATAACCTGAAAAGTTTTTGAAAATAAAACGTCAACATAATGTTGGTGAATACAAATAACAGACTCGATATGTAAGCATAGCATGTTCGGACCTTTAACCATAATTAATAGTGGCAATACTACACATTTAGCAGGTTATTTCACTGATCGATACAACTACTGCATACCATGGCTTGTACTGTCACTGGTTAGGAACAACAGCGGAGTGCGTCTTACAATTGTTCCCTCTAGCCCACAGCTCGTCACTGGTTAGGTTGCCTGCGGAGTGTGTCTTACGTATAACCTTCCAGCCCACGTTACCAGCCACGTATAGGAATTTCACCCATAGCGGATACAATTTGCAAATCATATGTATACTAATGGCCTAAATGCTGGTCTAATAGTATCCCTTTATGCGTCAAAGTTAAACATACATGCTCATAAAAAATTCATTTATTATTTAAAGACAATTTAAATGTATTCACCTGGATTTTTGGTTGGCTGAGTGGCAGGTTAGATCATCTCAATATAAATTTGGGCAGCATATCTGTTTAATTTATTCTTATAACTATTTGTAAGGATAATTCCTGATGCGTATTTTATGTTCCTAAAATAAATCATAATCAACATGCTATTTGTATATATATAGGGTCGGATCTTAACCCTAACCCTATAAGTTAATAATACACAAAAACTTAAATAAATTAGTTAAACTAAGAGTTCATGATACATACTGAAACAAACCGATTTCTTGATCTGAAGAAAACTTAGAGAAACTTATGTCTTCACAATATGAATTAGTTTACAGGAAAGATTCAACCGACTTGTATTCTTTTCTGAAGAAGAAATTGATATACACTCACTTGGGATTTTACAAGATAAGCATATGCTTATCCTTGTAATTTTCGTTTGAGTAAACTTCTCTTTTGCTCCCTGTGGTTTGACAATATTAACCATTTTGCTCCAAAACTTTCAAAATGATCATTATGCTCCCTGTGGTTTGACAGTTTAATTATTTTGCTCCAAACTTTTCCAATATATCTCCATTATACTCCATTTTTTTCGAAACCACAGGGAGCAAAAGGGTTATAATTGTCAAACCACATGGAGCAAAATGATTAAAATGTCAAACCATAGGGAGCATAATGATCATTTTGAAAGTTTTGGAGCAAAATGGTTAATATTGTCAAACCACAGGGAGCAAAAGAGAAGTTTACTCTTTTCGTTTTTATGGTCATCACAACACAGCCACGTGCATGCTTCACCTATTTTCTTTCCTTTTTTCTTTTTTTTTTCTTTTACTCGACCACCTACACACAAAAATCACACGTACACTTCTTCGCATTTTTTTTTCAATTATTGTTATTTATTATTATTATTATAATTAATTTAGATTAAATTTTGTTTTTCTCTTATAACTTTTAAAATATCAACTTTATAAAAATTATAAATATATGGGTAGAACCTGCTCATTTTTCTCTACATTTTGACCTAAGTTTCGCTAAAAACGGAGAAAGATCAAATACAATCTTATTATTATTATTATTATTATTATTATTATTATTATTATTATTATTATTATTTAACCGACTCTTGACTGAGCTTAACGATCATTTAGACACCAATTATTTCTAACAATTGTTTTATCCTAACTATTAGTTTAAACGAACGCTGAAAATTTTGAACGCTCATTTCTATACTTATACTCTCAAATAACTATAATTTATAAACTAAACTATTTTATTATTAAACAAGACTTTATGATTCAATTGTCGTTCTATTATTATATTTTTAAGTAATAATATTTTAATTATAAACGAGAGTATTTTATTTATATTTTTAAAACGGGATGTTACAATATGAACTAATGGTAAAATTATATGTGGTGTTTGCAGGTTGGAAGTAGATGATGCGTTAAAGCTCATGATCGGGTGCGTAAGTTGAAAGTTCAAACGTTTTGATAAATTTTAGTTGTTGGGTTTTCATACAAACTATTGTATTATGATTTTTGAATATAATTAGTAACTAATTAAGTTCATATTACATATAAAAAGATTTTTGACGCTTCCGCATAAATATTTGATAAAGTTTTGAATTAAAACTTAACTGAGACCTATTTTTGATACGTGTATACATGTAAAATGTTTTGGGGTGTTACACGTGAATGGTGGGATCTTAAGTGCGACATAGTACAAGATTTTCGAATAACGCCATCCTGGTGTGGGTCATATAGAGAGGTAGACTTCAGATGACATCAGCGTAGTGCGATTAGGTGTTGGTCCTGATGGAGTGTGTACGTGAACCGAGACCACATGGTGTGAACCATCAGGATTGAAGTGTGCAAGAATGATGTTAACATGGCATAAATTGTACCTAACATGGTGTGGATTGGATGGTGTAGTCATCTGCCCCAAACCATGGCTAGGACAGCTCATGGGTCAAACTAGAGTTGCATGTGCCTATGGGTGGAAACCCTTGTGGTGCGATTCGGACCAAGAGTCTGGACCAAGCACTGTGTACATGACTACAACTTGGATTGTGGTTCCAGGGGCGGCTTGGAGGGGGTGCATACCCCCCTCCCGCACAGGGCCCATCGTTTTTAGGGGCACAATTTTATAAAAAAAAATATATATATATATATACTATATATTTTTTATAAAAATTCAATTGTCCCATTATAACATTCTATAGATTAAACTACAAAGCCCAATAAATAATTAAAAAAAACAATAGGCACATCTACACCTGAAGAGAACTTTAGAGTCAATTATTTTTTATATATTGTTGACAAAGCTCTTTCTTCTCTTGAGACAAGATTTGATCAATTCAAAGAGTGTGAGAAATTATTTGGATTTTTATTTCCACATAACTTGCTCGGAATTGAAGATAAAGATCTTGAGTTTTCGTGTGATCTTCTTGTAAATGCACTTAAATTTGAAGATAGATCGGATATTGATGCTAAGGAACTTTATACGGAGTTGAAGTTATTTGAAAGCTCACAAACTGATGAATTTACAAGCCCTGTAGATATTTTAAAGCGTTTGAAAGAGCTTGGTTATTTCCCAAATGCAACCATTGCTTATAGAATCTTGTTGACTATTCCAGTCACAGTTGCATCTGCTGAAAGGAGTTTTTCTAAGTTGAAATTATTGAAATCTTACCTACGATCAACAATGTCCCAAGAACGACTTAGTGGATTGACAATGATAGCTATTGAGAGCGAAATCCTAGACAATATAAATTGTGAAGAGTTAATCAACCAATTTGCTATGAAGAATGCTATGAGAGCTGCGCGAATCATCGGTTAGTTATTTTGGTATATTGGTACGTACTTTTAAGTTTTAAAACTATGATTTTGTTATGCTTACGTTAATTGTCACAACATTAGTCATTATATATATATAAAAAATTTATCTAAGGGGCCTTTTTTTCCCTTTTCGCACCGGACACTCGAATTCTCAGAGACGCCCCTGTGTGGTTCAATTGTGCCTAGACCATAATATCACTGTTGTGCAGTAGTTGCAATTACAAGTTTACAACTCGAATGTCAATTTAGTTGCATCTGGACCTAATGTAACTGTCTTGCAACAATTCTAATTCTTATACAACTTTACTTGAAACTAAAATATAATAAACTATAGTGAAGATGCTCAATGCAATTAATTTGTCACTTTTAGTATTTATTAAGTAGTTACAAGTTGTTTTCACCATAAAACTAAGGTAAATATATTTGAAAAATACGCTTAACAGTCACAACAATCACAAATATTCTCTCAAATTTTATCTTCATTCTTTTCAAGAATTTAATGTATAATTCGGTTTATTCAAATTCAGTTCTCCTATATTAAACAAAAATCCTCAACCACCAGTGGCGGATACAAAGCCAACTTAGGAGGGGATAGGCCCCTCATAGAACCCCATGATCAAATGTTAAAACGCATTATTTTTAAATAATTTTGCTTAATTTTGAAACAAAAGAGGGCACAAATCTGATTATAAAATGGCACAAATCTAATTTTAAGGGGCACATACCTGATTATAAAAGGGCACCATTGGAAATTAATATAAAAATTGTGTTCTTTTCGTAGAATTTATACGAATATTAACTTATGATTTAACTTTGAAATTGATTATTTAAGTAATTGTTTTTCTAAATACTTTTGATAGGTTTGTTTGGTGATTTTAACTAACCCGAACTGCTTCTACCCAAACCGATGGGTTTGTTTTGTGGTTTCAACTAACCCGGCCCCTTTTTATCTAGACCCGTTTTTAACGACCCATTTTTTGCCCCACGTAAAAAAAATTCCTGAATCTGCCACTGTCAGCCACAATATCATCTTCATCTAGTAATTCTTCTTGTTCTTGTATTTTATGTTATTTAAGTTTTAACACGTATTGTAATTTATCGTTTATTTCATTTCATTTGTATTGCAATAGTTTAAAAAATAAATAAATTATTTCACAATTACAAACGGTTTATTCCGTTTCACTATCGGTTTTTTGTTGCATATCCGTAATTAGTTGTATCAATCTTCAAATATACGGCCTTTTCTTGTTAGCTCTGTTCTTGTTTCCACATATTATGACTATTTTGTTTCCCTACTAACCTACAAATCTAACAAGCCCACCTTACTAGCCCATGCCCCTTGGTGCGGAACTGCATTCAGTGGCGGAGCTTGGCAAAGTGAGAGGGGGCGAAAATGTTTGAAACCTAGATTACATGTTAATTTTTTGAAACGAGGGGCGAAACCGCGATTTTTAACTAAAAATAACATTTCGGCCGAAAAATTTACACTACGGACGAAAAAAGAGGGGGGCGATTGCCCCTGGCCCCTATTAAGCTATGCCACTGACTACATTAAGCCTGAACTAGCATATGACTCGGTCAATAGGATTTTAAAAAATAAAGAAATAAACTAGAGTTTAAAATGAGTTCAGGTCGATATAAGTTTTAAGCAAAATCAATTTAGGTATAAATGAGTTATTTTAAAAAGTTCCAATTTAGTTCAAGTTAAATGAGTTGTAACTAAACAAATAATCTATTTTAATAATTTTTATTGATATTCTCAACAAACATATTATCTATAATTCTTACCCGTTTGAATCCAATCTATTAATATTTTCACCCATATTGTATTAATATGTTAGACATCTCAACCCGTTTTATGTTATATTGCTACTTATTTCAACCTAAAATACAATAATTGTTCACTAAAACCAATACATTCATCTTTCTTTGGGTCGAGGTTGCTAGATCTAAGCAGGGACGAAGGATCTAATGGGCCAGGAGTGGCCCCGGCCCCTGCTGTTTTTCGGCTCAGAAGCAGGTATTTAGTAGAATTTTGTCGAAAAATTTTATATTAATAGAGTCCGGCCCCTTTGGTTTTTCTTCCTAAAAATCCTTGGGCCCCCTTAGTTTCTAAAAAAATTAATAAAGTTAAACTAGAATAATAATACGTTTAAGTGTTTAACGGTTTTCTGTTTAAACTCATTTTTTAGTTAAATATAAGTGTAAAGTTTAATTTATAAAAAGGTTAAAGCTTGAAGGGGCAATATGTAAATTTTAACTTAAAAACAAAGGGTGAATAAACAAGATTATAGGGCTGGTCTATAGAAGCCTGGGAAGAAAAAAAAGACGCACAGCCGCACGCATTCATCTTCAATTAACAAGGTAATCTTCGAAATCGATCTTCAGTTCGTAAATTATAGCTTATGTCTGAGTACTTCTAACTTCTTGTTCACTGATTGACTCCATTAACCCATTAATCCATACTCATTCGTCCCATTAATCATGCAATCACGATTCACGCACATACGAATTCGTCCCTTAATCCATTACTGTTACGAATTCACGCAATTAGTTAGAGTATTTTGTTGATTTTTGTGTGTATGATAGATGATTGATGGCGAATTTAAGGTAGAACTCAACTTAGGGTTTATGATTGATTTTGGATTAGTGGATTTTAGGAATAAGAATTAGAAAATTTGATTGAGTTTATGTCTTATGTTTACTAGATTGATTGAGTTTTTGATTTCTTTTTATTAGATATATCATGAAAAGGACAAAAACTCTTCATTCATTTTTCAAAAGAAAGGATGATGATCCAAATACACAACAAAGTAAACGACAAAAAGCTTCAACAAGTGAGCCTGAAGCCCCTCAAGCATTTGAGTTTGTGTTTATTCTTCACCTGATAAAGGAAGTGATGGAAATAACTAACACACTTTCTCAAACATTGCAAAAGAAAACCCAAGATATTCTTAACGCCATTGACTTAGTTTCATCAACAAAGGTTAAACTAAATGATTTCAAAAACAATGGATGGGATTCTTTTCTTGTTAAAGTTGCTTTTTTTTGTAGCAAGCATCAAATAGAAATGCCAGATATGAATAGTCCGTATATTTCTACTCGGCTTAGGCCTCGCAAAAAAGATCTTCATGTCACTTTTGAACATTATTACCGAGTAGATGTGTTTAAGGCCACATTGGACAAACAGTTATTTGAGTTGAGTAGCAGATTCAATGATCAGGCTATGGAATTGTTATCTCTAAGTTATAGTTTGGTTTCAAAAGAAATTAATGTTAATGAAATTTGCCTTTTTGTTGAGAAGTATTTTCCAGAAGACTTTACAGAACATGAGAGGAGTTTGTTAAGAGGTCAATTGGAGATTTTTAATGTTGAAATGACGAAGAATGACAAGCTAAGTGGTGTATCAACCATTTCTGATCTATGCAAAACTCTGACGGAAACGAAAAAATGTGATCCGTATTATTTGATTGATAGAGTGCTTCGGTTAATCCTGACACTTCCAGTATCTACCGCAACAACCGAGAGGGGATTTTCAGCAATGAAAATTATCAAGAACCGCCTTCGCAATAAAATGTCGGATGAGTATCTTGCGGATTCCTTGTTGATTTATATTGAAAAAGAAATTGCTGAGAAGTTTGATTCAGACTCTATCATTGATGAATTTAAAGAGTTTAAGGGTCGGCGAGCTGAGTTGTAGTTTATCTTCCGGGTACCGACTCTTTTATCTTTAACATTTTATGTTTTTGTTTGTTGATTTCCTTCTTGTTTTTTAAATTGTATCTTTAAAGTATTTAATTGTTTTACCCGACCCGAATGGCCGACCCAATATAAGAAATATAGAAATAGGAAAACAAAAATATGGCCCGTGGTTTCGGCTCCCCTACCAAAAAATTTCAAGCTTCGTCCCTGCTCGAATGCGTGACTTATGTCTCTTTTTCCGTTTATAAAAAGTAAGATGAATCTACGCTCCTCGGCCTATAGTAAGTGAATGAGAGGGTATGGGGAAGCGCCTAAAAGAAAGCCTTTTATCGATCTTGATTATAGGCCGGCCGTAGTACCTACCCGCTTTCACAGGCTTTTGAGTAAAGAGAAGATCTAAGTCACATGTTGGTGGGCTTGTGAAAGCTTCTTATGAATCCAAGTATTAAACATTGTATGTATGATCGACTGATCGTCCCTATACTTGATTTATAATGTTTTTAACCTAGATAATGACAATATGACATTATCGGTTCCGCTATGCTAGAATCCAAGTACTAGTTGATGGGTATGAAAACGAAGGAGAATGTATGATTAAAGGGCCCATAATTAAAGTTTAATGATTTAGTAATCAAACCCAACCACAAACAGGATGTCAATTATGAAGGAAAAAAAAAAAAAGAAAAAAACTCATTCCTACTCAATAATGAAAGAATCTTGATATTCTTGAGGTGTTTGGATATGTGTTTCTATGGATGATCACAACTTCAAGATTCAGATGTTTGTTTTTATACATCAACAACCCATTAGGGGTGTTCATCGAATCAGATAACGGTTTATTCGGATTGGAAAATTTTGAGACCTTGTCAGAATACCAGCCCGGCCCAAATAAAAAAATATGCATATCCGATCTAAATCTATCTGAACAACCTGAATAAATATGGTTTTTTCGATTATTTAGGTTAAATTCAGATATCCGATCCAAATTAGCAAGATTGTGGGTGTCTAATATCTGATTCGAACAAGAAAAATGGATACCTGACCCCTACAACCCATGATCATCATATCATTATCCTGATTGATCAATCAAATGCATATGAACATTCTTGCATCACATCCAAACACCCTTCTAAAACAATAATAGCCACATAACTATTTGCTAGTTCATGTTGATTATTGTGTAAACAATCAAACACAGAATCAAACATTATTCAAATTCCCATTTTCATCAATGAAAGATTGGTACAATTTAGAATCTACATCTAGAGATCACATTATGGTTTCATTATTCATACAACATAACACAATCATTGACTCATTGTAAATCTATAACATGTAATTCAAATCACACAAATCTCATATCAAGATACAATTAGTACCTACCTCCATTGTTGTCATCAAGATTAAGGCTTGTCATTGCATCAGTCACCTCCGATCCACCTGCAACAGCATCGTTCAAACCGGTGCTAACTTTAGCTAATATGTGCGCATCATTGTAGTTTCTAACAGCGTGTACAATCGCCCTAACAGTCTTGTACGGATCAACCGAATTGAACACCTCAGATCCCACAAACACACCATCACACCCTAATTGCAACATCAAGGCTGCATCTGCAGGTGTTACAATGCCACCTGATGCAAAATGGACCACCGGAAGCCGACCCATTTGCTTTGTTTGAGCCAAAATGTCATAAGGTGCACCCAATTCTTTAGCAAATGCAAACACTTCATCCTCATCCATGTTTGTTAAAACCCTAATTTTCCCCATCACGTCTCTCACATTTCTAACAGTATCAACAATGTCACCTGATCCAGACCAATCTCCTTGAGTTCTGATCATCGCTGCACCTTCTCTCACCCTCCTCAACCCCTCCCCCAAATTCCGGCAACCGCACACAAACGGAACCTGGAAATTATGCTTGTTAATGTAATTATCCTCATCAGCTACCGCAACAAGCTCGTTTTCATCGATGTAATCAACTCCAACAGCTTCAAGTATCTGAGCTTCAACGAAATGTCCGACACGAGCTTTCGCCATCACCGGAACTCCAACAGACCGTTGAATTTGCTTAATAACATCCGGATCGACCATCCTTGATATTCCAGATCCAGATTGTACCGGCTCTGATACCATGACACAACAAGCTCCGGCGGATTCAGCAATCTTAGCTTGATCAACGTTTGTAACGTGAACAATCGCTCCACCGCGGAGCATTTGAGCTAGAGAGACTTTTACAGAGAAGTTGCTCTTGTTCTTCTTGTTGGGATCGGATATGGCGTTGTTGTTGTAAACGGTGACTGCACTTTCGTCGGCCATTTGCAAGGTGTTTGATGAACTGCTGTCTGACAGGTGTTTGATGAAATGTCTGACTGAAATGGGTCGATTTAGAAGGGTTTGATCGTTGTGGGTTTTGAGATTTGGGGATTTATAGATCGAGGAAAGTGATTCCGATGGAGAGATCGAGAAGTTTCGATAGCGTTCGTCGGTGGATTGTTCTACGGGAAATGAATATTTGACCGATTCTCGTGTGTTATTATGTAAGCATTCATCCGTGACCGCCTGGTTGCCTAAAATAGGAGAAAGTTCAACCAACACATTAAAACAATATTATAGCTTTTTTTAAACGGTAAAGTCTCGTCACTTCACGTATTCGTCACATATGCGTTACATAAACAAATAACATAATCACTCTCTCATCATTTCATATCATCACCACATTTGTTATCATCACCCCTTCATCAATACCTCATCACTCCTTCCTTTTTCTCTTTTCTTCTTCCTTCATGTCGTGAATATGGTCATGTATGGCTTGGTCATGTCCTAATCATAGTATTGTGTAATGATAGAGGAGGCGTGATAGGGGCTTGAGGGGCCTCACTTGGTGGGGGTCACGCCCCACTACAAATACCCTAATCATTAAATCCAGCAACATTCGATGAATATACAACTGGACTGGACGTAAGCCTAATAGCGTTAAATTTGAGAATGCAGTTGAAATCTTATCTTTTGTGTATGCGTTTCAGACCGTTTGAAAAAAAAATATAAATATGTATCATTTGCCTCTATTAATTTTAAAAAATTCAATAAATACACAACTGAACTAGACGTATGTCTTATATGTTTCATTTGTGTCTATTAATTTTTAAAAATGTAAATATTTATAAAAAATTAGACATGATTGGGACACTTAGTGAAAGTTAAGTAAATTTAAAGAGACAAAAAAAACTTTTAATGACTTAAATTAGAACACTTGAGAAACTTAATCTCATTGAAATCAAGAGAGTACTGCCAGTCTATAAATTATTTAATTAATATAACCATATCTTCGACCTTTTTTAATAGTCAAGTTGTATATCATCTTGTGTTTAGTTATTAATTTAGATTAAGATTAGATTATAGCCATTTTAAAAACATATTAAACAACATACATTTTGAAGTTACATCTACAGTTGTAAATGTGTGTTTTTTTATTTTTTGCCCCAAGGTCAAAAAAATCTTCTTCTTTTTTTTTTAACACAATAAAGTCAAAGAAAAGGGCAAAAAAAATTTTTGTGACGATATCCGAACAGTGGTAATTTTTTTTTGTAAAGGATCCGACGTTGGTACAGTGGTAATTTTTTTTAACCTGTTTGAAGTCTTGTATTTCTTATCAATTGCACCGATTAATGCCGCGAAGCGTGGGTGTATATATTTTTAATCTTACGGTTGTAATTCTTTTTTTTTAATCTGTTTCGAGTCTTGTATTTCTTATCAATTGCAACGATTAACGCCGCGAAGCGTGGGTATATATATATTTTTAATCTGCTTGGAGTCTTGCTTTTATTATCAATTGGCCCGATTAACACCGCGAAACGTGGGTATAAATTATTTTTTTAATCTGGTTCGAGTCTTGCATTTATTATCAATTGGCCGATTAACGCCGCGAAGCGCGAGTATAATTTTTTTTAAATATGGTTCAAGTCTTGCATTTATTATCAATTGGCCCGATTAAAGCTACGAAGCGCGGGTATAAATGCTTTTTAAATATCTTCGGACTTTTTTATTTGGTGTTTATAGATTCGTTTTCATGTTTTAAATGCCCATTTTTACAACGGTAAACATTTATGTCAGAACTTTATTATCAATTGCCCCGATTACCGCCGCGAAGCGCGGGTTTCACCCTAGTTATATATATTTACGTGTGAACATATTAATTAAACATATATAAAAACCAATTGACACCATATACAAAGGTAATGTATTTGGATAAAATTGCTTGATAAGATTCTTTAAGATGAGGCTTGAAAAGCATATTTTAGTTGTTAAATTGTTTATTATGTGATATTTTCAAATGTAAGTAATTTACGACGTTGGTCGTACCTTTTACTAAGACTAGCTCAAGGTCCAAAACTTGTTTCTAGAAAACTCAAAAAGCTTGGTTCAAATTATGCGAGTATTATTAGAAATATTTTAGCAACTTGTCTTTTTTAAAAAAAAAAAAAAAAACAGTATCACCCCTCTTCTTTATGTTTTGATCTTTTTTATTTTTTATGTTTTGCTTTGTGACAGGAATTTTCATCCAGAAATATAATATATATATGAAATTATGATTTTAGGTCAGAAAATTAAAATATGAGTAAAATGTCATTTAAGTCCTCATGATTTGGCAATTTTTTTCATTTCAGTACAATAGTTTAAATTGTCATTTTAGTCATTATGGTTTTCATTTCATTGTCATTTCCGTCCCTATGTTTTGTTAATTTTTGCCATTTTAGTCCAAAATTTAAATTTAATTGAACTAAAATGACAATAATTTGTAAACCATAATGACCAAATTTGCGACAAAATGAAATCATAATGACCAAAATTGCAAAATTTAAACTAATGGACTATAATATCAAAAATTGTCAAACCATAGGGATTAAAATGACACTTTACTCTTAATATAATTATAGAAATATATGACTAAGTTTAGAAAATAATTCAAGTTTGAACCGCAATTTGTTCCTAAAGGGCCAAGGCACATACAATAGCATGTATACATCAATATACACAATAATGGTTTAGCAACTTACTTAGTTTCGACTAGAAAAGGTAGTTGGTAACTTATTGAGACTTAGGCCTTGTTTGTTTTTTGATAAAACATCTGCGAAACCTCTTATGTCTGCGCCGCGCGGACTACGCACAGACGTTGGCGTCTGCAGACCGTTTGTTTTTTCGAAGACGTTTCATTAAAAAACG
Organism: Mikania micrantha; assembly: GCA_009363875.1. Classification (NCBI taxonomy): domain Eukaryota; kingdom Viridiplantae; phylum Streptophyta; class Magnoliopsida; order Asterales; family Asteraceae; genus Mikania; species Mikania micrantha. The sequence goes on from CM018698.1 coordinate 78,361,481, forward strand.
TCTGCGCGAGGTCTTCTTGCTGAAGATGTGGACCAACCACTTCTAAAGTCATCTAAGGTCTGCAGAGACTACCCATCACCACACACTACCAACGGCCACACCGCCGGCCACCAACACCGCCCAACCCCAACGCCCAACGCCGCCGGCCCCACCTCCGACCACCCCGCCGCCGGTCACCACCGTTGGCCACCCCCATCACTCCCACCGTACACAATCACCAATTTATTTTAAGAGTCAACAGACGTTAAAAAACAAACACTCTTCTTCTTGTAGACTGCAGACATTTGGTTCACCTCTTCTCCTACAAATGTCTGCAGATGTGGTCCACAGACTGCAGATAGGGATGGCAAAAAAAACCCGTGCCCGACGGCTTTACCCGAAACCCGCTACATATGGGACAGTTATTCCCAAACCAGATGGGTATTTGGCCGGGTAAGAGATTAATTTTTCAAATTTTCGCGGGTATGGGACGTGCATGGATTTGTTCATATACCCGTTTACCCGGCCCGATTGCCCGATTATATATACCCGTTTACCCATCCCGTGTACCCGATTATAAATACCCATTTATATACATTTGAAGTAGATGTAATTTGTTTTTTTATTCTTTTGAACATTAGAAATTGTTCATAAAATTTGTTTTCTTTTTTCTTTTTGTTTTTTTTTGTGTTAACTGCGATATTTTTTTGAACCATTTTGTTAATTGCTATTTTTTGGTTTATCTTGAACGATAATAATTAACTTATAACATTTTGAAATTTCATGCTATTTGATATATATATTAGTAGTTTGTTCTTGGTATATTTAACATATAGTTTTAGTTATAAAAAAATAAATTTATTATTAGTTACCCGATACCCGATGTGTTTTAAGCCAGTTATTATCAACGAGTATATTTAGTTAAACCCGCTGGGATACCCGAAACCCGTCGGGATACCCGATACCCGACGGGTAAATACCCGGTAGATACCCGATGGGTTTTGGGACGGGTCTGGGACATACTTTTATAAACGGGTATGGGACTGGGATTACTCAAACCCGTCCCAAACCCGGCCCATTGCCATCCCTAACTGCATACATTTTACCTCTTAAAAAACAAACACCACCTTAATTGCATAAATGGTCACTTTAGTTTGATTAGATTGCAAATTTGGTTTCCAAACTTTAAAAATTGCAAATTTAGTCCAAACATTTAGAGTTAATTGCATAAATGATCTCTGTATTTGATCAGATTGCCTATCTGCTCCCCAAACTTTAAAAATTGTAAATTTAGTCCAAACATTTAATGTTAATTGCATAAATGGTCCTTGTAGTTTGAGCTTATTGCAGATTTGATCCCCAAAACTTAAAAAATTACAAATATAGAATATAAATAATTCACAAATCCAAACTAAATATTTGAAAGATATCAAAATAATTTATAAATTCTTAAAATAATTTTTATTATCTCATTAAGTTATTTAAAATAGTTGTATTCATATTTATTTATCAAATAAATAGCAAAAAATATTGAATGATAAGACTAAGCGCAGCGGAAGCCCCGCGCCTCTAGCGGGATGCAGCCCTTTGGCGGAGTTCAGCGGGCACACCACCCCCCCTCACCGGCGGCCTCCATTTCGCGCAACCAGCAGCCCCCGCTCCACCCCTCTCACACACCGGCGGCTCTCCTCTCACAAATGGGTAGCTTTTCCGGTGGGGTAACCACTGTGGGGTTTTAAGGTTTTTCAGTAGGGTGATAACGTGGCTGGAAATTTCGGTGGGAAAGAATTTTCAGTGGGGTGACCACTATGGATAGTCTAAACAATAAATATACAATTGTATACTCACAAATCAAGAAAAAGTCTCGTCATTGTAAAAAATAAACGTTAACAAACGCGGAAACATCTTATGGAAGAATGAGAGAGGATCAGAGAACTAGGAACCATCACTTATTTGGTAGGCTTAATTTAAATTTTATGTTAAAAGATAGCTGGCTTCATTTTAAATTAAATTTATAGTAAAATATAGAAAAAAAATTAGCATTTTGCAACAACACGTTTGAAGTATACGAAAACAACATATCTTTAAAAAGCTAATAAGATAAAAGCAAAATACATCAAAATTCAATTATAAAGATTAAATAATTAAATTAATTAGACTAATTTAAAAGTAAAAAAGTGGTTCTGACAATTGAAAAAGACTAAAACTCCCGGTATGAAAATAGGTGCGCATTTGTTAACTGAGCGATCCAAAAAAAAAAATTGATTTAAAACCATTTGTTAAAAATAAAAAATACCCGTGCAAATAATTTATTTGTAAAAGGAAAAAAGGAAAATTTCTATAAAACAAAAAATGGTAGAGCGGCCAGAATAGTGTTTAATGATTTTGGAAACGTGCCCCTAGATCCGGGGCAAGAAGACATGGCCGCACAACATGTGGACAAATTACGTTATTTTTTAAGGAGCATTTATAATAATAATTCTTTTTAGCGGCCAACTAATCAACTGTCAGATATTTCGTGCGTGGTCTTCAATGGTTAAAGGATGCTCAAACTGACCATTAGTCCTAACGAACAGAGCCCCTAACTCATCAGCCACCTATTTCCTGGGAAAGCTCAACTTAAGCACCTGCCTATAAGCACGACGATGAAAGGACGGTAAAACTAGGTGGGATCAAGAATCGAACTCAGGACTTGGGTCTCCTATCACTTCTCCCGTATCTTATTCATCAAGCTCCTCCTAAATATTTGGCCATACAACAAAATATCAATTGAAATACAGCTAGCACACACACACACATATATTACAAAAAAAGTTATAACGGATATGAGAGCCGACTCAACCAATTTTGAAGTCTCATGCATTCTAAAAAAATTGGGGATTTTTTCTAAAAGTATTATTATAAACCCTTTTGTGACATTCGTTGCAAATTTCAATTTGAGTTTAACCTTTAACTTTAACTTTGATCATTAACTTTGACGTTGATCAAGACATGTCAATTTGACTTTAACTATGACTACACACTATAAACATGTGTTATATATGTTAAATTTGTATTTGATAGTGTTTAGTAATTAGACGATAAACGAAGGTAAAATCAATGATTTGCTACGATAGTTGTAGATTTTAGTTTGACCGACATACATTGATGATAAATAAACCAAATAATACTTATTCACATTAAACATTTTTTAGATAATGTTCATAAACTTTTATCTAGGAAATGACATGATAAAAAGTTCATAAGATAACCTTTTTATACAATGTAACAAGTAACAAGAACCTATGTTATGTTATGTGTCACATTTTGGCATGTTATGCGTGACATTGTGATATGTTAATGTGTCACAACCAAGTTAGAAAAACAAAATAATGGATCATTCTATATTCTAGAACCATAGCAAATTCGGCCAACAAGCATACCAAAGGGCTACACATTAACATTCCAGACAAGCTCTCTCCATTACAACAACCATTTTCTTTTTTTTTTCACAAAGAAACACTCTCTTTCTCTCCATTATTCTGTTAAAAACCTGGCCCCGAGACAATCGTCATCATCTCGTGAGTTAAATCTCGTAAGTTACAAGGGAAAGAACAAGGTGTTGAAGCGATTTCTTGCAAATTATAGGTTAGATCTTGTGTAATTCATGTTTAGTTTCATACTTTTCGTCTTAAGTCCTTGTTCAAGACTCACAAAAACGCATGATGATTCAAATAATCATGTGCATGTGTTTAAAATCATAATTCATGAGACCATATAGACTCATTCACATCATATATACAAATTTTGTGAATATAATGAAAACCATCATTTTAAAATCTTAATCTTTCATCTATGTTGATCTAAGAGTTAATCAACAATAAGGTCGATGTTCTTAGTATACACACAAATAACATATATATAATCATGTCAAAAGATAATCTTTCACATAAACACAGGTTTTTCTAATCAACCATTAAGAATTGTATCACAAAACTCTATTCAGTAGTCCTGACAGAAACTTTGATCAAACTTTGAACGTCATATCTTAATCAAATCAATCGATTTTTGAGAAATTCAAGTCTTAGAGAGTCTACTTTCACCCAAGTTGACAAGTTTTGACCCTTCAAATATTCATCCCAAGCTCAAAACTTGAATTTGTGTTGTGCAAACATAATATATGAGTTAGCTTGAGAAGGTCATAACTCACTCAATTTTGATCCAAATTGGTAATTCAACTGAAATTGCTATTTTGGTACCGATCAAGTATGTTTTTTCCTTAGTGAATTGAACATCATTTGGTGCTTTTGATCTTTTAAATAATCTTATTATTTGATGTGTTGTTTATATGTTTTTCTATATATGCTTTATATTTGTTTCGTCTGAATGTTACGTGTATGACATTGATTGTTGACTATATCGTTTGTTTACCTAGATATAGATTGCTTGTATACTTCTGTTATGTGTATGCCCTAACCTCTGTGGAAAATTTCGCAGCTCCATGAGTCGGAGGTCTTTTAGAAGCAATATCTCTATCCTAAAGAGATAAGGGTAATGTTTACCTTCATACTGTCCTAAAACCCTGCTAATTAGTGAGTCTTTATGTTTCCTTGTTCTTTAAATCTTGTGAACTTTCTTGCTCTCATCTTGTGGATAATGACATATTTTGATTTCTTTGTTTGTGATGCTGAATAATTTTTGCTCTTTGTCCTATGTGTTTTCCATATGATCTGATTTAGCTTTTGTTCTGTCCTTGAGGCATTTAGAAATCTACTTAGAATCTTACAAAATGTTTAATTTTTGGATTAATAGTGTTCTATAATTTCGTTTGTTCATTTATTAGAAAGTTAAGATGTCATTTGTGGCTAGGAAAACACAATATCTAAGCTCTCACATTTTGTTTTGGTCTATGATGATGGGAGTAGGACCAATATGGACAGGATAATATGTCCTGACCATAAAAACGACCTACGACAAGGACAACGGATCCTGAGTATGCAAAGGAAGGAAGTCCATCATGGGCGGGATAACTTATCCTGCTCATATAAAGTCCTACGGTTTCTTTTCCAAGGCATAGCATCGAAAATTGTACCCAGATGTGATGATGAAAAGATAAGATCTGCGTGTCAGATCGCAAAATGGTGATAGAGGTCGTTTCTGACAAACAGTAGCAGTAGTCATTTCTAAGGAACTAAAACCAGAGTAAAGAATGGACCAGAGGATAATAAGAAGATCGCCCTCCGGAAGAAGGAGTTACATAACGGACCAAGACAGACGACTTGATCTCCTCAAGGCTATAAATACCGACTCCCTTCCAGGTAGTTGGGACACATTCAATTCTCTAAAACACACTTACTATTCTCTCGTGAACGAATACTTATTCTCAAACCGGAGGCTGATCGCAGGGATACCTCCCTGCGGTGAGACTAACGGTATTTGGTTGCAGGTACTCTCGAGTAGTGGACGGCAGGGATGAGATCGGTACCATACCGGTACCGTACCGGTCCCGATACCGAAAATACCGGTACCGAAAAGTCTGAAAAGTGAATACCGATACCGGTACCGAAATCATAGGTACGGTACCGGTACCGGTATCGGTATTTCGGTATTTTACCGGTTTTGTACCGTTTTTAAACATTTTTGTTGGGATAAAGATAAAGAATATTAGCTTTCAAAGTATTGATGATATTATGCGATAATTATAAGAAAAATCCAAAAAATCTAGGAATAGAAATGCATCATAGTAACACATCACAAGAAAAATCAAATTTACAAAACTAAAAATTGTAAACAGAAGAATACGAACGTATCTTTCTTTGGATTTATATAGTATTTTTTTATATTTAATAATTAAAACAATAATTAGGTTTAAAGCATTACGTTAAATATTTTTTAACTACATTAAATTGATAAATAATCACATTCAAAACAAAAAGTATGCATATTTCGGTACCGGTACCAATTCGGGAATTTTCGGTAATTTACCGGTACCGGTACCGGTTAGTACCGATACCGAAATATGAGAAAATCAAGTACCGTTACCGGTACCGAATCTACCGGTACGGTATCGGTTCGGTACAGTACCGGTACGAAACCGGTACGGTACCGGTATTCGGTATTAAAATCTCATCCCTAGTGGACGGGATAAACCAGGAAGGTCTAGCAGAATCGTTGTTTTAACAGTCTATGCACAAGCCCCTTAATCTTCCAAACCAAGTAGAAACCAGACGACTATGTTGGAACAAGCGATTAGCTTTTTAAATTGTTTTTCTTTTTGCAAATTCGGTACTTTGCATTATATTTGTGTATTTTGTTAAATTTTAGGCAATATATACTACCTATTTTTATTTACTTTTTTGTGTTTCACAAGAAAGAAGGTTAGTTTATCACCATAAGAGAAAAATAAAGAATCGTGTTCTAAGTAGCTTAATGCTCAAGCGCCAAGGCTGAGACTGGAGCCTAGGCGCAAGGTGCTTAAAATGCACACACCCAATACAAGCAAGCACACGTTCGGTTGAGGTCATCTTAGGTGTGTAAGACTTGTTTTTAGTTGGTTTGAACGGTTACTGATCTTTGGTGCTTTCGATTACACACGTTTTTGGAATTTATGAGTAACCAACTATCTTTCTAAATATTGCTTTGGTATTTGTTATAAACAAACCGTTTATCATAAAAATGCAAAGAAGCTATAGTACTTTATAAAGATTAATGATTTTGGGGAAAATTTGACCATTTTTAGTTACTACACTTATAACTCAATTTTAGGGAATCCTCACCATTCACCTCTACTTCATGATGGCCCTCAAAGTAAACAGTTGATTAATGTTAAATTTGTTGCTCAATAGCCAGATCCTTCAAATGTACAACCTTTTTCTTAAATTGTACTAGACGACTGCATATATTATCTCTCTAAACTTGTAAAATTGCATATTTCCTCAAGTTTAGCTTGAAGAACACGGTACATTATACATTGAAAACATGTGCTTTAAAAAAATATACTATATTGCAAGTTTAGAGGGTATATAATTACCTAAAACACTATTAGAAAGATTTCATTTCTAGTTCTTGCCATGAGGGTAAAGATGAACTGGTAAACCTTTTGCCGGGACAGGAGTAGACCGATAAACTATCTTCTCATTTGGGATTAACTTCTTTAACTTAAAATTGATCACGAAATTATGCATAAAAACAAGTATCTCGAGTCGGGCATACTCTTTCCCTGGGCACATTTTAGGTCCCCCTCCGAACGGCACAAACGAGTATGGAACAGGACCCGATCCTTCAAATCTTGAAGGATCGAATCTCTCGGGATCTGGGAAGTATTTAGGATCATTATGTGTCGTGTTTACGTTCCAAAATATCTGTAAAGTTAGAAACCCCAACGGTTAGTTTAACTTCTTAACAAACATCTACTACATGTCATCTTGTTGGACTTGATGTGTTTAAAGTTATTTGGATCTAACAATGTACCTTCCATCCTCTTGGAATGGTGAAACCCGCGTACTTGAAGTCGATCAAAGCTTCTCGAAAGGCTCCTTGACCAGGTGGCGCTAAGCGAATGGATTCGCGCACGACGTTCCAAGAATATTTCATCTTTTCGACATCTTCCCAAGTGAGAAATTCTTCTTGTTTGGATTTAGCAACCATCATTTGTTCTGTGTGGATGAATATTGCATTACCCATAAGAAATGTTTCCGGCAAATGTGTCATATAAACAAAACTGTTGGTAAAGTCAAATATTTGACCAAATTTATGAAAATTGGTCTTGTTCTTAAAGCACACATTAAGTCAAACATTTGACCAAATTTATGAAAATTAGCGACAAATGCTTTTATTGTTTTAGTCAAATAAATGAACGACTTCATTTGCCATTTTGATTGTTATTTTCCTTTTTTTAATAGCATTTTTTAAAGAGTATTTATAAGAATTTGAACTATTCCTGCTTCTATTCTGAAATAGAGTAAGCTTCTCTTCTTTCGTTACTTCTGCCTCTCCTCTAGTTTAGAACCCCCAAATCCACAATGACAATGATTGCTTCAAGGTCCACCTCTTTTTTTTTTAACAACCAACTAATCAACTGTCGAGTACTACGTATGCAGCCCCCAATAGCTAAATGATGCCTGAGCTGGCCACTAGTCCAGACAGGCGAAGCCCCTAGCCGACCAGCCACCAATTTCCGGGGAAAACCCAACCCAAGCATCCTCCTAAAGGCACGATGGTGGAAGGCCGGTAAACCGGGTGGGATCAAGGATCGAACCCAGGACCTGGGTCTCCTATCACTTCCCCAATACATCCATCTTACCACTAGAACAAGACATTATTGGTAAGGTCCACCTCTTAAAAGAAGACCCTCATATCACTTTTATAAGATTGCAAGGCTATGAACATTAGCCTCAAAAAAGTGGTGTAATGGTTTAAGTAAAAAAGATATAACATAGAGGTCTTAAGTTCAATTCCTACTAAGAGTAATTTTTCTTTGGAGGCTACCGACCTATTGCTTGTGGTCACACTTTAATTGTTCTACCTGGCTTAGTCAGGCATTGGAGGGGACCCAGAGATTTACCACGTAAATGATTCCCACGGTTATAAAAAAAATTGAAAAAATTATACTATGAACATTATGTATTATCTAATTTTATCAATGTTAGTTTTTTTTAACAGCTAAAGCCAAGCATCACTTTTAAAATGGGCAACTTGATACCATCATTCAAGAAGAAACCCACATTGTAAAAAACTTAACATGCATCGTGGTTCCCGTAAATTTCCACCCCCTCCCTTCAAAATGTTGAAGTTCCGGTACTGCTTCAAAGTATCAAGGTTTTTAAAAAAGGATATGAATTTTAGTAACATAATTTGATTTGATATGTAAATGTTTCGTAGCCTGCTCATTTGTCATTTCTAGTTTTTGGTAACATTTAAAAGTTTTGAGTTTTGAAGATTTACCTTCACGAACTTGTTCATAAACATGTGGATTCTCAGCAAGATGCTTCAACACAAATGTGATTGCTACACTACTCGTTTCATAGCTAGCAACAAGTAAACCTATGATATTATTCGATATCTCCTTTTCACTCATAAGCTTCCCATCTTCATTCGTCACAAGTAGCATTCGTGACAATACATCGTGTCGTGTTATCTCTTTACGCTCTATCAACTCCTGTCTTCGTGTTGCGATGATTTTCATCAACCCATCACGAAGAACTTTTCCTCCTTTAACCGCACGATTGTATGCAGTGCCAGGAAAATCTATAGGCATCGAGATCATCCCGTTTGTAACAATATTGAAATTTTCGAGTACCTTAGCAACTTTGTCTTCATCGTCCTCGTCCATAAATAGTTTACATGATAGCGCAAAAGTGTACTTTTGTGACAAAGGGTAAACCTTCACTTCCTTAAATGGCGCCCATTCGGTCTCCATATGTTTACGAGCCATCGAGTCCATTACGGAAACGTATTGTTTTAACGCTTCGGGCTTTAGAATGTCGTGAACCGAGTTAGCGAGTAACGGGGCCACGACCTTTTGGTCTTTGTTGATGACTTCAGTGAAGAGTAGAACCTTGTTGAGGGATTTAGGCCACCATGAGGTGAGGAGTTTGTTCTCATTTGTGAACACGAACTTGTTACCTTGAGGTCCACATATAAAGGCCATTTTCTCTCCAAGCAAAGACGTTCGAAACACGTTAGTCGAGTATTTGTCCATTCGTTTTTTGATGAATTTTTGGGGCCCCAACAAGCCAAAGTCGACGTTTTCTCCCACGATTGGCCATCCGTTCGAGCCAGGTGGCGTGTTGTTGTCACACGCGGCTCGTTTTAGGAAAAGTAAGAAGGAAACGATTGCAACAACGGGTAGTGTGTATGCAAGCGCGATATACATGTTGCGCGATTGCAGAAACAACTCGTGTGTTTTGTAAGGTAAAGAAAGGATTGGGGTGTTATGACAACATGAAGGAGATTTATTTGTGTCGATTTGTTGGGAATGTTTTAGAGTAAATTATCGAGATTGTCCATGTGGTTTGTTAGTATTTCACTTTTTGTCCCTAGGTTTCAAAAATTACTTATATTGTCTCAAACTTTATGCATTTGTAACACAAGCGCGATATACATGTTGCGCGATTGCATAAACAACTCGTGTGTTTTGTAAGGTAAAGAAGGGATTGGGATTTATGACAACATGAAGGAGATTTATTTGTGTCGATTTGTCGGGAATGTTTTAGAGTAAGTTAGCGAGATTGTTCCTGTAGTTTGCTAGTATTTCACTCTTTGTTCCTAGGTTTCATAAATTTCTTATATTGTCCCAAACTTTAAGCATTTGTAACACATATAGTCCTTATGTGAAGGTAATTTGGTCAAGTACGTGAGGATGATATGGTGAACTAAGGACTATATGTGTTACAAATGTCTAAAGTTTGAGACCATATGTGTAATTTATGAAACCAAGAGTGAAATACTACCAAACCACAGGGATGATGTCGATAATTTACTTGAATGTTATATTGTTGAAATCGTTTAAATGCATGGGTGTCATCAAAGATCGTTGATATCTACAAATGATGATGGTGTGGCATTTGATGCCGTCGAGGGGTGTTTTTATGAGTCGACTCATTGGAATATGGTAAAAGATGCGATTTGGCCGTTTGCTATTTTCACACCTATTTTCAAAGTATCAAATTTGGATGGGACATGGAGTGTTTGGACATGATTTCACATTTATTCTTTTTGCATTATTTGTATATTTGAATTCTCGGGTCTTTGACACACCAGACGTTTGTGTTAGTTATGTGTTTGTAATAATAAAGTGGGAGCACAACTTTTCATATGTGTTACATAGGTTTAAAGATATGTTGCACACAGTGGCGAAGCTTGGATGGTTTAAAAGGGAGAGCATAAATTTACAGGACTCATAATACATATTAATTTTTTAAAGCGAGGGGGCGAAACCACTTTAACTAGAAATAACCTTTCGGCCGAAAAATTAACACTAAGGATGAAAAAATAGGGGGTGACCTTCGGTCCTTCGCCATGGTTGCACAATTGTAAGGAATCACATGTTGTAATTATATAAGAAAACCTAGCTTTGATGAATGTATATTATATAATATACATAAATCCTTCAAAGTATCTATGAAGATGACACATAAACGAAAATACTGTAAAACATTGCAAGGCAAGTTTTGTGAATAAAGAACGGAAAAGGTTGAGTATATGTGGAGAATATTGTGTGTCTCCCATGCCAGAGATTTGCAAGTATACTTACAAGTTACAACTGATTTTTTGAACAACTAGTCGAGTCCAGGTAATATATAAAGCTTTCCTAAATGCAGTAGACATATTTTAGACGAAACTTGATAAAATGATCATGTTATTTCAAGAGGATGACAATTGACAAGGTTAATCTTGAAGTAGAAATGGATGCCGTTAAATAAGAAATATCAATACAATCCCATGAAATGAAATTAAAAAAAAAAAACAAAAAACTTGTTGTCAAAGATCTTTGTGGTGTTGTATCCAAGCAAAATTGACGAGAAAACTCTCATTATTCAAACATATTTTCATGAACGTCCACAACAAAAAAGGAAGGATGTTGCAATACATTGCTCATTTATAGACTCTCATCAAAGTGGGTATTATGCCATTTAAGGCATAGTTTCTTCGCAAAGTTAAACATGAAATCTCAAAAGCCCGTCATTTAATCGTAAAGGGGTTCTAGCCTGGTGGCATTTTAATGAAAGGGGGAAGCTGCACCTCATTGAGGTCAAAGGAGAGGGTTTACGTATTTATTAGGTTCCCGCTTATCTAGTGGGTGGAGCCGTGAAGGGGTAACGACTGGGCCTGTCCTTGGATGTATGCCCGTTTGGGCTTAAATCAGTTGTCCAGCCTGAAGCCGTTCAAAAAAAAAAAACCCGTCATGCAATAAAGTTATTCTACGTCTTCTAGATTAAGAGAAACGTATGATCTTGCATAGAGATTTCATAATTTTCTTAAAAATAAAAAAGCTATACGTGATATAAATGACTAAAATGCATTCAAAATCTCCGTCGTAAAAATAAACAAAAAAAAGAAAAGAAAAAACATGACATGACATATTTCCGTCTCATATACAAAACTGACATCATGTCACTCGAAATAAAACTATCTACAAAGGTGTTAAATTTTAAGGGTTACGATATTGGTACACTGGTGTACGGAAACTACACTTTTTAAATTTTTTTAATATTAAAAAATATGTATAAATAAAAGTTATATATGAGAGTATGATTTGATTGATTTGATCTGAGTATTGTGTATAAAAGATGGGGATGATATATGAATATTAGGACCCATTTTTTAGTTCTTGAGTATCAACCCTAAATTTAACTCTTAGAATGTCAACTTAATTATAGAAACATCATCAAATCTAAGGTTATATATTAATAAAAAATAATATATTTTCTAAATTTAATTATAGTTATGTTATACGTAAGAAATGGTGCACAAGCAAAATATCAGGAGCTATTTGCAAACAAAATTTAGAGTAATTCTAGTCGGGATAATTTCTCCAAGCAAAATATGAAAGTATGAGTCCAAATTAGGACAAAGATTTCAATATCCTAATTCAAATCTATATAACCTACATTTTTTATTCAATTTTTCAATAATTTGTTCTTTGTTTCAAGACTTGTGATCATGTCTTCTCCGGCGCCGACGACCACCACAACCACCAATTTAGCACCACCACCTCCATCTCCGGCGGCTCGTTCAGCCGGAATGCCAACCGGAGAAGTCATCGATGTTGCAATCTTTGCCGGACTTATTATAATTTTGACATTGAGTATTGTGATTATCCTTTGTAAAAAGGAGAAGAAAAGAACCCACCCTGCAGACTACTATGCTCATCCACCCTCTCCCACTAAAGGTAAGAATTTGCTGTTAATAAAAATAAAATAAAATACATTAAAAAAAAAAAAGCACACACACTAAAGGTGAGATTTTTTTACAAAAAAAAACTGTTTGGGTTCTTGTTTCTTGATAAAGTGTTCGTGTTTGTTTGATAAATGCGTGGATTTCTATATAAATTCATATAGATTTAGTAGTATTTTTGGATTTTTTTTTTTTGTGGAATAAAAAAAAAAGTATTTAACTTGTTTTAATGTACTAATGTTTGGTTATGTGTTGTAATGTACTAATGTTTGGTTGTGCAGTTGACGCTTCTCAACCTCCGATCGATTACATTATTATGATGCCACCGCTAGAACCACCGTCCGTTAGTGGTGATAAAGTTACTGTAACACCATTACCACCAATGGACGGTGATCATGTTATTATGATGCCACCACTAGAACCAGAGCCCGTTGGCGGTGGTAAAGTTACTGTAACACCATTACCACCAATGGACGGTGAACATGTTATTATGATGCCACCACTAGAACCAGAGCCCGTTGGTGGTGATAAAGTTACTACAACACCATTACCACCAATGGGCGGTGATCATGTTATTATGATGCCACCATTGGAATCACCAACACCCACTAGTGATAAACAAGCTACCATGATGCCATTGCCACCACCAATGACTGGACATTGCAGCAGTGAAAACAACAAGATCATATTCACATATGAAGATTTAGCAGATGCAACTGAAGGTTTCTCGGAGTCAAATTTTCTTGGTGAAGGTGGCTTCGGTTATGTTCATAAGGGAGTCCTTCCAAATGGGGAGAAAGTTGCCATCAAACAGTTGAAAACCGGAAACCGACAAGGGGATCATGCATTCGAGGCTGAAGTTGCTACCACCAGTCGCGTTCATCACAAACACATAGCTTCGTTAGTCGGATACTGCACTTCCGGGCTTCAAAGGATGTTGGTTTATGAGTTTGTTCCGAACAACACACTCAAGTTCCACTTACATGGTGAGCCAAATGACAGTTATCGAACATGTTTCGCAACCTTAAACCTAATTCTTAGCTTCATTTCATGTTAAAACTATCAGAGAAAGGAGGCAAGTTCTTAAGCCGGGATATGAGGATGAAGATTGCAGTAGGAACAGCAAAAGGATTGGCAAATTTGCATGAATGTGAGTTCACTAGAAACTCAATTTTGTTGATTTATAACTATTTCACATGTGAAATAATACACCAATTTACATTGCAGGTCAACCTAAGATTATTCATCGCGATATCAAGTCTGCAAATATACTTCTCGATAGCAATTTCGAGCCAAAGGTAGATTAACATTTGCATCATGCACATGTGAAACCCTAATGAGACTCAATGTAGATGTAATTAGTAAAACTAGTATTCATTCTTCAAAAGCCAAATTATTTTTACAGGTTGCAGACTTTGGACTTGCGCGATTCTATCCTGAAACAGATACTCATGTTTCCACTCGTGTGATGGGAACATTTGGGTCAGATTTCGCTCTTGTTTACTTGTCGAATTGTTTAGTTATCGTATCATGTTACTCACATATCAATATGATTCAGTTACATGTAAATGAATATGTTTACAGTTACTTAGCTCCAGAGTATGCTCTAACTGGAAATTTGACTGAAAAATCAGATGTGTTTTCCTTTGGTGTCATGCTTCTCGAAATCATTACCGGACGCAAACCCATCGATAGAACTCAATACTTGGATGATAACATTGTTGATTGGGTTAGTTAATCTGTTTTAACAACAAAACATTTTGTTGATTAATAAACATTATTAATTTCAGGCAAGACCATTGTTGGTTCAAGTGTTGGAGGATGAGAATTTTGATTCATTAGTAGATGCCAGATTGCAGAATAACTATGATCATACTGAAATGTCTAGGATGGTTGCTTGTGCTGCTGTTTGCGTACGCCATCTGGCAAGACGAAGGCCGTCGATGAACCAGGTAATTGTAATCCTTTAGGGATTTGGATGTAAAAGCTGTTTAACAGGTAAGTTATGTTAATTGTTGAACAGCCTCTGTGTTCCTACGTGGTAGAGGTAAGGTTGTCAAAAAAACATTGTCCAAAGGGGCCGAAAGTCATAGACCAAACTTCTTTTCTTATTGCTATGTTTCGGGCTAAACATCTAGGTTCGGGTCAAACAATTTAAAAGCCCAACTTTGTTTAAAAGCCTTCTGAGATAGAGTTAACAGTGACCAGAAACCAGAAATATATAACGCTAAAATTGGTGGTCATGGGAAAAATAAAAGAAATCTGCTATAGCTAATTAGAGGTCTTCTAATTCTATAATCATGTATAATGATGGGATATGATGCCCTCCATGCCCTTTTCACTACTTCTAAGGTCCATTTTAATTTTTAAAGTCCAAAACAAGCTTTAAACACAAGATCGGTTAAAGAATGAGATAACAACCGATACTATAAACCCTTAAAGGTAATGTTAAAACTTACAATATTAGTTCAACTTTATTTTTTTTAAATCCAGGAGGGGTCAAGGAATTTTAAATTTTAAAGTCCAAAACAAACCTTAAAGGTAATGTTAAAACTTACAATATTAGTTCAACTTTATTTCTTTTTAAATCCAAGAGGGGCCAATGAATTTTAGGAAGAAAAACTAAAGAGGCCGGGCTCAATAACTATGAAATTTTCTAACTGAAAACTACTACATCGAGCTTTTTGACCAGAAAAACGGCAAGGGCTGAGGCACCCCCGGGCCCCTTAAAACATCTGTCTCTGGTTGTCTACGTCTTACCTTTCTCAGACCCTACCTAAGCTTTGCTAATAATTAGATATACCGAGGACAATGATGATGACGAATATTCTATTAATTTTGGTTCAGATAGCTAAAGCCTTAGAAGGAGACCTGCCACACAGAGATGCAGATGAAGGGATTAAACCTGGACGCAAAAGAGTAAACAGTTTTTATCAAAGTTTGGATTTTGACACTGCTCAATACCGAGATGAGCTCAAAAAGTTCTCAATGGCGTTTGAAAGCCGAGATATCTCTAGCGAGTGGAGTGCACCCACAAGTCAACCGACCGGATCGTGCAGTGAAGGCCTAAGGACGGCCCTTGATCTAGGCTCGAGTATTGGAGTTAGCGGTTAGCACATAACGGTTGATTGATTAAGGTGGATTTAAAGTGTGTACATACACTTCATGATGATGGTGGAAAAACATGCAAACATATGCTAAACTTTATCTAACAAGATTGAATACAGTTGATAGCGTTCTTGTAGAGGTTTAACATTGATTCAATGAAGAGAATTTTATCATCTTAAATTTAATGATCGATAAGTTTCTGTTGTACATTATACATTATTATTTGCCCTGATTGTTTGGTGTTTTTAGACGTATATCTTACGCTTAGGCTTGTGCGTTTCTTGTTGTGTCTGGCTGAAGATAAATTGTTCTTAAAAACATCAATTTAATATAAGTTAAAATGTAATAAGTAAACAAATAGTCCATTAGGATAATTTTTAGTGATTTTCTCATCAAACATGTTATTAATCATTCTTAAATGTTTGAATCCATTGCATTTACATAGTTTTTTTGTTACTCATCTTGACCCGTATGGTTGTATTATGTTAAGTGTTACTCATTTCAACTCATTTAATATTATGATGTTAATCATTTCAACTCATTATAATACAACTTTTTACTCAAGTCATCCCATTTCTTTTCATTTAGGTAAAAATTATCACCTCTACTCTTAACCAGAGGCGGATTCACTCCTTGTTCACCGGGTGGAAAGGCCCCTCTCAACTTTGGTTTATTAGTGTAAAATTTGTTTAAAAACTGTCAAAAATAGATCATGCCCCTTTTTGATAAATCCAAAGGCCCCTTTTCTGATGAATCAAAGCCTCCCACATTTAATTACAGGATATTATTATACGTACAAAGCTATATGATAATTATGAACAACGTATTTTAAAGGGGAACGCCCCATTTGTGGTGCACGCATATAATGTATATATGTGTGGGTCCTTAAGGGGCAAAAGTAAAAGTGCACTAATTTTAACGTTATTTTAGTTATTTGTGAAAATAACGTTAAAATCATTGGGATGATCAACTTCAAACGATAACTTTGAGCCGGGGACTCTTTCGGAGCAGCCTCTCTATCCCAATTGGGATAGGGAGAAGGTTTGTATATATCCTTCCCTCCCAGACCCTACTGAAAATTGGGAATATACTGGGTAAGGTTGTTGTTGTTGTTGTATTTCAAAGGGGTTTAATTATAACCTTCTTTGTTTATTATTTGCTAATAGTAGAGGTGACAATTTTTACCATATTAAAAGAAATGAGTTGGTTTTGGGTAAACAATTGTAGTATAATGAGTTGAAATAGGTAACATTGTAATATAAAATGAGTTAATATGAGTTACACTTAAACATAATATGGTTCAAGATGTGTAACCTAAAAACCATATAAATACAATAGATTCAAACATTTAATAATGATTAATAACATATTTCATGAGAAAATAACTTAAAATTATCCTAATGGACTATTAGTTTACTTATAACACATTTTAGCTTAAACAAAATTGATGTTTTTAAGAACAATCTATTTAGACCCAAACTGATTTTGCTTAAAACTCGTTCTGACCCGCACCCCTCCTGACCCGAACCCGTTCTAACTTGTTAACCAATCCGCTCATTTTGCCACGCATAGCTGATAGAAACTGTAAAATGAGTTTTATGTGGGATACACTGTCATACACATAATTTTTAATCGGTGGACCTTTTCTAACTTGATCTATTTATTGTCACCACTGATGAAAAGTACTGGATCCGCCATTGCTCTTAACCATTCATACTTAAGGTTGCCACTTAAATTATTATGATGCTATGATCTATAAAAAGACAGCCTCTTAATGATCATTAAAAGATTACCAAACAACTTCTTAGACAATTATCAATCACATAAAATATCTAGATATACATTCAAGGGGGTCTTAAAGCAAGTGCGGGAGGTGCGACCGCACAGGGCCCAATTTTTTAGGGGGTCCTAAATTTTTTAAAAAAAGTATATATATTATATATATTTTAATTTATTTTACAACAAACACATATAACAATTCAATTTTTAATTATTTTTAAAATGTTTGAAGCAAGTCGATTGTTTTTCAAATGTATTAATTGTATATAGAATCTTGTTGACTATTCCGGTAACTGTAGCATTTGCAAAAAGAAATTTTTCAAAATTGAAGTTGTTGAAGTCATACTTACGATAGATAATGTCTCAAGAAAGACTTAATGGATTGACAATGATACTATTAAGAATGAGATACTAGACAATGTGGATTATAAAGATTTAATCAACAAGTTTGCATCAAAAATTGTTAGAAGAATGTCACGTTTTATTTAGTTATTTGAAACATTGAAATGATCATTTTGCTAAAACAATATTATTTATATTGTTTTTACTGTTGTTCTAATTATCGTCATTTTGTGTGTGTGTGCGCGCGTGCACATAGGGCCTATTTTTAACATTTGCACAGGGCACCTAATTTCTCAGAGACGGTCCTGTATACATTACTATTGTTTTCTCTTCTACATATCACAAAATATCGTTCAAAAGACTACAAGTTAATGAACGACGCATCTTTTTTTTTCTTTTTTGAATGCCATTGTTTACATGATCGTAAAGAACTTTAACTGTTATAATGCAATGATCTTATTCTTCATGTACTTTTAGTTTGGTATTAGTTTTTAAACACTTGGTATTGGTATTGGTATTGGTTTTGAACGTTTTGTATTGGTTTTGAAATTTTAATACTAACTAAATTATCTTATAATGAATTTTTTTCTGAGAAAGAATATTATTTTAATTTTAAATATATAATAACATTTTATCTTTTATTAACCCATGTACGCTTATTTTTCTCAAGTCTCCCTTTTTATGCTTTTTACACCTAGGGTCCTAGACCCTAGGCAAGGCTGTGCACCTTGAGTGCGCCGATCGCTAGGCCTGTAAACGAACCGAACACTTTATGAACTGTTCGGTAAGAAGTTTGTGTAATTAAATGAACGAACACGAACACACCGTGTGTTCGTTTATTTATGTTCATGAACAGTTCGGTTATGTTCGTTTATTTGTGTTCGTTAACTATGTAATGTTGGTTTTTGGTCAGTTAACTGACTAATTTACGAATGATATGTATTTACATTTAAGAGACCTGTCGTTTGTGCTCGTTTATACTTGTTCAATTGTGTTCGTTTATGTTTGTTCAATAGTGTTCATGTTCGTTTATGATCTTTTAATGGTGTTAAAAAATGCCTATTTAAGTTTGTTCGTTTATTTTAGCTCGTTTGTGTTCATTTATGTTCATGAACAGTTCGTTTAATTTATTAATGAACGAACACAAATGAACACGAACATATTCATTTTCTTAATAAACGAACACGAACACAACATTCATGTTCGTTAATGTATTCGTGTTCGTGTTCGGTTAAGTTTAAATGAACAAAAACGAACATGCATGTGTTCGTGTTCGTGTGGTTCGTTTACAGGCCTACCGATCGCCTTTGACAACGTAGGCTTCTATATATGCGCTATATTATATTGTCTGTTTGCATGTCTTAGCTTATGACATCGCTTGTAGGTCTGTGTAAGAAAAAGGAGTGAAGTATATAAAGAGAGATAAGATTTGATATAAATATAAAGATTTGTCTTCGTCTCACTTCCAGACCCTATCAAGTAGTGAAATTTTCTAGATAATTTCTAGATATGTTTGTTTTGATTTATATCATTTTGGGTTGGTGTGTCTACAGATATATAACAAGATCATCAAGGGTAGACCCATGAGCATCGTTGCCTGGGTATGATGGCTGTCAGGCTCTGTGGCTACAGAAATTGGACAACATAGGTGTGAATCACAATCATTTATGGATGTGACTGTTTAACCAACAGATTCTATTCCTCATGTTTTTACTCAAAATGTCATGATTACTGACCATTGAATAAGGGTTACTATTGTTTGATATAAAAATGTACAATATTGCATACATAACATAAAAGGGTATAACCCCAAAAAATTCATTAAGAGTATAGGCAGGTACAGGTCTCAAGTATAACCCCATAAAAACCAAATGTCCTGTTTGTTGTTATCACACCCTCAAATGCATAGACCTGAACCTTCAAGACGTATAGTATTTTAAGCCAACATGACGGATCAACCATAAAACAAATGCCCGCCCCAAATACCCGCCAAAATCTACAAACAAAACAACTACCTGGTGCTCACTAAATAAAACTTTAAAAAAAAAAAAAAAAAACACACACACACACAATCATTATAAGGCAAGGGACTCAACTCTTAAGCAGCAGCAGCCTCAGGTGTCTCTGTTTCCATAGCTGATGGCTCATCAGATTGTTCATTGTTCTCGGCATTTGGGTTTGGATTTGTGTTCTCTGCCTGCTCACCTTCCTGAGATGGTGCAGTTGAAGGCGGAGGTGAGGATGCCTTCTCAGGAGTAGCTGGCTTAGGTTTTGACATTATTGGCCTGCACACCCTGTACATAAAAAATTAAAAAAAAAACTTTATTTTAAGATGCCTCAAAAAACCATTCATAATACCAGGAGGCTGTATAAAATAGAGACCCAGATGACGAGTAAGTCGATTGCAACAGTTTACAGATCTATTATGTTGAACAGAATAGGAGTAATTACATTTGATCATCATGTTTGATTGACATGGTGTATAATGGAATGTTGATCCCAGTAATGCATTGATACAATTAAAAATGATCATTGCATTAAAAAACATGATAGGATTATTGGAGTAATTGAAAGATAAATCGATTATAATATATAAACATGTTATGTTGCATCCATCCTGGAACTAATTTTTTGCAAAAAAAAAAAAACTTGGGGTGAGGGGTTACAAATGGTTTTGCACATATGGTGCTTTTATTTATTTATGTTTCTTGGGTATTTTTTAAATATTTTATTAATCATGAATCATATTTTATCATATTGAAAAGCAGAGAATGTACCTATCAAGTGTCTCTGTTTTCTTTCTAATGTCAGACAACAGAAGAACTGGATCAGCGTGCTTTGGAAGCGAATCTTGCAATTGCTTTTTCTCCTTCAACCAGTTTTCTATTTCCGAGCACTCGTTCAAGACCTAAAAGGAGGAGGAGGAGGGGGAAGCATAGACGAGTGAGAAGTGACGAGAATAATAAGTTAAAAAACATATGGGGACTCAGGTGTTACCTTCTGTTTCTCGCTCAAGTCAATGTGTTCATAGTTGGGATCAACAGCGGCCTGTTTGTACCAATTAACATGATTGACCAGTTGATCAATAAATGATCCTCTTTCTGAGTGCTCTTTGTACCGTTGGTCAATTGGATCACCTTGCTGCAATTATTTAAACAGTGTCAAATGTGTGATTTATAAAACCAAAAACAAATATGTGCATATAAGATGAAGTGAAGATAGCAAACCTTCTTGAGCTCATCAAGTTTCGCGATATATACGCCTTTAGTTTCATCTTCACCATCTTCATACAACCAATCTTCTGTTTCTTGAAGCTTAGTGATAAACCCTTCTCTCTCCGAATCCGTAACAAACTCGTGCAATTTATCATGAAGCTTGAAAACAAAGAAGATTGTAAGCCAGTTATTCCGAGTATATATATTAAAGATTATTTGATAGTAAATAAGAAACTACCTTGTTCCTCATGTCATAGACATAGGCCTCCACAGCATTCTTTTTGTCCTTTGTTTCTTCCATAACCCGGTCTTGCAACGCCATTTCAAACTCTTTTTCCACTGCTTTCTGCAAATCTGCAGGTAGCATTGCGCCATAGACCAATTCAGAAACTGCTACATTGGTTTTTTTGACCTTTTTCTTTGGAGCCTCAACCTGCAGAATAACATACAAATGAATAACGTTTGTCCTACATCCAAACAAATGAATCCTGACTATTTATCTAAAAACCAAGTTCCTACATACAACTATTGACCGCCATATCATATCACTTTGGGGGAGGGATGAAGACGAACCTTACCCCTATCCCAATGTGGTAGAGAGGCTGCTTCGTATGAGACCCCCGACTCAAAAAAAATATTTTTTTTTTTCACATCACACTACAAACAACCCCCAACACGATAGATGATAGAACATCATATAACATCAAACACAGAGGCAAAAAAAAACAGCATAACACAAACCGACAAAATTGTGCATAAAAAGCAGGCATATAAATAGCAGGTTAAATGACTGGCAGATAAACACAATCGTCTTCAGAATTCTAACACCACAAAATTAATCTTAGAAGATAACTCAAGGGAACTTTAACTATTTTACTTGCCTTAGCATCAGTCTCCATCTGAACAGGATTATCTCCTATTTCTAGAGCACCATTCTCAGTGGCATCCTGCATATTTACATCGCTTTCATTGGTAGGGGCCGCCTCCGCTGGAGCTTTATCCATTTCCATCTTTGATCCTTCATTCGAAACTGGAACTTCAACTTCCTCTTCTTCAATAAGCTGTAACATAAATTTAAAAAAAAAAAAACAATAATAAACGCCCTAGTCCTACTACAATTTAAGCACCAAGGAACAACAAAGCCAAGAATTTCATTGATGTAAAACTGAATAACTCACCTGTGCAGACTCCACAGAGACAATCCCATGCAAATTCAAACGGGTTTTCACCTTCACCTTGGAACGCTCACCTTTTGTTGCTTGGAATGGACCAATCTGTGCAGATCATTACCAACATAGAAGTTTAAGCAATGAGTATAACCCAAATTATTTAACACGAACTTAAAAACTTCTTGAATCTGTAAGCAAATCTTACCGTGTAAGTACTGATCTTTGCTGAGGCCTGAAAGTCACTGACATCAACATATTGCATGTCTACAGTAAATGAGCCAGCCCTGTAGAAAGTCAGAGCTTTTACGCTGGGAATTTGATTTCCCTTGGGAAAAACGATGCTTGTTTGTTGATTTTCCACGTTTCCATTCTGGGAATCTTGGGCAGATCCTTTCCACGTTAAAGCAATCGAAAAAGGAAAGTTTTCTTGGACCTTCAAAAACAGAAGGCAGTCCAGTCAGGTTTCACGGATAAATAGAAAACTGAAATCAAAAGTCACTTATGCAGCTCAATTCAAAGCCTGAATTATACCTGGAAGTCTCGAACTTTGAAAGTTGGGCTAAGAATAGCACACTGCAAAGCACAACCTTTGGAAACACACTCACTCGCATTCATTGTACGTCTTGGCTCTTTCCCAAAGAATTCTGTCAAAATCTTGATTACAGCTGGCACCCTTGAGCCTGAACCGACAACCTCCACAGCATAAATACTGTCAACTGTAAGTTGAGCCTCTGAAAGAGCCTTCACAAGAGGTGCCTTTACACGCTCCAATATCGAGGTGCTAATTTGTTCAAACTCATCTCTCTTTATAAAACCTCTAACATCTTTGTCATCCATCAAGCATTCTATGTTCATAGGTGCCTCTGGATTTGCGCTTAGCACCTTCTTAAGCTTTTCACATGCAGCTCGAAGCCTGAGACAGGCCCTTGCATTCTGGAACACGTCGATTTTGTACTCTGCCTTGAATTTTTCAGCAAAGTGCTGGAACAAAACCTCATCAAAATCCCTCCCACCCAGGCAACGGTCAAAAGAGTGAGCCAATATCTTCAATTGACCTTTCTTGAAGCCTGCAATGCAGACCTGCATGCTAGCATGCCCAATGTCAATAAAGGCTACATTCAACTGTTCATTCTCAGGCAGATCAGTCTTGTATATTCCATAGGCTAGAGCTGTAGCAGTTGTTTCATGCATCAATCGTAAAGGATGCAAGCCTGCTATAGTAGCAGCATCCATAACAGCCCTTCTTTGAAGATCAGTGAAATAAATAGGAATCCCAATGCAGCAATCCACAACTGCCGAATTCAAATTCTTCTCTGCAATCGTCTTCATGTTTGAAAACACCATACCCATGACCTGGGTCGGAGTAAATGTCCTTGTTTCTCCAAGATACTGAGCATGGATCAACGGGAAACCATCAGGTCCCTCAGTAACAGAAAAAGGCAATGTCTTAAGATCCTGTTGCAATTCTGGATCAGAGAAAGGACGGCCTATCAACCGTTTAATCTGGGAGATGGTATTTTTTGGGTTCATCATGGCTGATGCAGCACCAGCTGTCCCAATGAACCGTTGTTTGTCACCAAAACATACAAAAGCAGGAGTCTCCCGCTTTGACTCATCATTAAGAACAACATCTATTCCCCTTTGTCTGGCAACTGCCACAACACAACTCTCGTTCCCAAGATCTAATCCGACCACACTCATCTTTGCTTAATTGTGAATACTTTCTCGCAAGAATCAACCTAAATCAAATGGAAAGTTAAAAAACTAGTCCCTTGTAAGGTTACTGTATCATTTTTATCTCTATATCATATGCATAGTAGCAAACATCATATATTGAGGTTCAAAGTTCCTTTACGCAAGCAATC
Organism: Mikania micrantha; assembly: GCA_009363875.1. Lineage (NCBI taxonomy): Eukaryota > Viridiplantae > Streptophyta > Magnoliopsida > Asterales > Asteraceae > Mikania > Mikania micrantha. The sequence continues at coordinate 78,385,814 of CM018698.1, forward strand.
ACTGATGAAAACTAAAATGCAGTCATGTACATGGTTGGAGAAATCGCTAGTCGGTCGGCGAGGTAGGGACTAGGAATTAATCGGGATAAATCGGATTGGGATTTTATATATAAATTTTAAAATTATATATATATACGAAACTTTATGCATAATTTTGCAAGTAATCTAAAATTTTATCAAATTAATTCACATTGAGCTATTTATTTTATTTTTTTAAATACCCAGCCCATCCCATCTGATAAAAGACCATTTACTGACTTTCAAAAAAAGCAATTCCCGTCTACTCTGGGCTCTGGCTACGACTACCGACTACGCTTTGTTCGATCTGATTCGTCGTTGTCCGAATCAGGGTTCCGGCGAGACTGAAATTGGTTCGTTCACACCGTCGTTCTTGTCAATCCAAGTCGGAGTCGTCGTTCTCAACGTAGACCGAAGGTTTGTTTTCCATTTTCTTCTCGTAATCGCCGGAAATCGGCCGTTTTTTGGCCAATTAGGTCCGATTTTGACCGTCGTTGACCGACTAGCGATTAATTGGCCGATTTGACGAAATTAGTCGGTAACATCCCAATTAGTGATTAATGCCGATTAATCGGCCAATTAATCCTATTTTCACAACCATGGTCATGTACTACAGCCCATCTATCATATACATGACTCAAATATTCAAAACCATAAGCCATAAACCGTTGAGAAACATAGATACAAAACCATTACACAAACCGCAAATTGTGATCCCAGAATTAAAATCAAACTACAACAAAGTAGCATATCATAAACAATAAACCAATTCTTTCAATTCTTCATCAACAAATAACGAAGTGTCCACAATCAAGAGACCATCAAGAGAACACATTGTACCCATGTGCTCTACAGCCTTAACAACATTCAAAACAAAAGAGTTTGCAAGAACACTCATGAATCAACCACAAAACCTTCTAATGCTGTACGAATTATAAGCTCTTCAATAATACTTGTCGCATCAAATATCATCAAATACAAATTATTAAACGTACAAATTGATTCTACGACGATAATGTTACTAATATCCTTAACAACATCGAATCACATAAATTAGACGATGATCGTACCTCGGGATCAAGACGACGGTATACGGCCGGCGGCGGAGAGAAAAAAAGAGCTCCGGTAACTTTTCCGATACTTTGATAAAGCCGAGCAGTGGACTGGTAAACAGATGGGGGCGAGATGTTGGGGTTTATGTTGAACTTTTAGAATATGAAGACGGAAACTAGATTCGTCGAGAAGTTACCTTCTAGAAAGATCTTTCATATGGCCGGTGTCATATTTTGGTTTTCTTTATAAGATCCCTTTAAACTGGGTACGTTTCTTTTTTTTTGTTTTTATAAGATCCCTGGTTAACACACTCTTGTCAAAACCTTTAACATTTCATAATGACACTATGTGTCAAAACCCTAGACATCAGGTCTAAAACATTTAACTTTTATAAATGACAACTTGTTATTACCAAGTTTTATTCTTCCTATTGCATTCATGCCAAATTGTTTACAATTATTTCCTCACCATCCCCCGTCCTTTTCCCAAGTCTATATGCCGTCACTTTCTTGTTGCATCGAATAATCTTATATATAGGGTATATGTAAGGCATGCGCCCAGCCGCCAACCCAATAATGGATCATTTGGGTGTAAATTAGATAAAATGGTGATAACGGATCAAGTAGGTTGAAAGAATGTGGATATGAGTTACGTGTATTGAATATAGTTGTATGTGTGTAATACAACTAGGTAGTGGTGGTGAAAGTCAAGGAACAAGTCAAAGGCTTGGGAAAGAACAAGATGATTTTGATGGTGTTACTATGGGATAAGGTGAGTAACCTACTCACTAAATATGCAACCATAAGTCATATTAGTGTTGGTGTGGCATGTTGAATGTTGACTATTTTGTATGAGTCTTATTGTGGTTAATGAAAGTTATGTTAGAATAACATAACTTGATATAATGACATTATGGGTTTGATAATAAGTGACACAATAAATGGGTTTTGATCCACATTCGTGTGGAATAAGACCATGAATTATGGCATTTGCTGATGATTCACATTTGTGTGAAATAACATGTAAGTCCATCTTGTATGGCTTTGGGTGTGTCACGTAAGTCCATCTTGTATGGCTTTGGGTGTGTCATGTAAGTCCATCTTGTATGGCTTTGGGTGTGTCATCTGGCCAGTATAATATTACCCTCATTACATGAACATGACTTTAACAGAGTCAACTCAGATCTGGCTATGGAATAGGAGGTAATGGAGTAGTAACTTGTTTACTAATTAACCAGAGAATGTATAAATATGTTGTAGATACTTATAATGGTCTCTTAAATTGATTAGTAATTCGAGTGTGGCATGTAAGTCCATTTGGAATGGCATTGGGTTTGGCGTATAATTTCACATTCATGTGACATAAGGGGTAATTCACATGCGGGTGGGAGCTAATTTTGGTGAAACTATAAAATTTGGGTGGTTTTATATGTTGGCAATGGTTTGTTGTATAAACCTTGTAAAACTAAATTCTGATTTGAATGATCTACAAGTGGTCTAAACATTTTTAAATGAATGTGGTGTTAAAATGTGTAGTTAATCAAGTTAATACTGGGTGAAATTAGTATATTGATTGACAATAGGATAATGTATGTACCACACTTGTGTATGTTATATTGAGCCATAAAGGCGTGTTTGTGTTTGGTTTGGTGTTAAAAACCGTATGTAGTGCGAATTTGGTGGTCGTAAATTGAATCACATATGTGTGATGACTTGTTGAAAATACGAGTCACATGTTGTTTGGTGTAAATAATGAAAAATAGGCGTAATAGGATATGTTGATTATCCTTAATTAAACTGTTAAGAAAGTGTACACTCTACAAGTATGTATTGTATGATGTGTCAGAATTTCTTATATGAGTGTACTATGAGTGTGAAGTACATGGGGTGGAGTTTAGTCCTAAGTTAATGAATATGTTTCATGTGAGTGAAAACTTTGGACAAATTGTATGGTTATGAGGAATATATTTGTCTAACTACCATGTTTTAACACCATTTACTCCATATCATTACTACCAAGACTCACAAATCTATGGTCTTACACGATAATTTCAATGCCCCTCACCAGGGATCTTACATGATATTCCACGCGAATGTTGATTTTCCCCCAATGCCACACAACTATGGACTTACATGTAATTCCACACATCTGTGGATTCACCCCAATTCTAGTGTCAGTTATCAATTAACATACAATGACACTAATTCTAGTTATGTATACAACACATAAAAATAAACTACCACAACACATGAAAATCATATTCATAGCTCTTTAAAACACCAATAAAGTGTTAGAACATAAAATCGCCAACTAAAAGTCAAATTTCACACAATCTCCTTGATACCACCTTTTTCTCCAAGGATTTTCAAGGTAGGTAATCACACCACTTGTGATTTACCTAAACACCTTAAAATTCACCATGAGAAGTTCACACCACTTATGAATCAACACGTCTCCAAATTCATACCACTTGTGAATTGTTTGACCAATCTCAGTCAAACTTCAAATAAGAAGTTCACACCACTTGTGAATCATTCTTATTTCTCCACACCAATGGAAAACATTCAAATTTACAACAACTAAGCAAATTTAACACGTATTGCACGTTATTGACAAACAACAAATACACAAATACCAATTTGAATTGTTTGACCATTTTCAGTCACACTTCTAATAAGAAGTTCACACCCCTTGTGAATCATTCTTATTTCACCACACCATTTGTAAACTAACTCCATTACAATAACGAAGCAAATGTAACACATATTGCATATTATTGTCACACACCCAAGATGCAAACACAAATTCACCGGATTTCAACATCTAATGTATATTCCACATACATTACATACACATATACACCTATATGTATAAAACCAAATAATTATATCAAGTATAATATGTGGGTGATTTACATGACAAATCCCACACCACATAACCATGGACTTACTAATTTTCACACACCTGTGGACTTTCATAAGTTTTCACCCGAAGGTGAATTCTCACCAATGCCACACACCTGTGGACTTACATAAATTTTCACCCGAAGGTGAATTCTCCCAATGCCACACACAGCCTTCTCAAGATATCCGATCGCGGTCGCCTTCACCCTTTACGTTCTCCTGAAGAACACCACATTTAAATAACTGTTAGTTTGTTAGAACTAAGTGAGTTAACCCCGCTATATCCCCAAGTGTATTCCATAACACCATATGGAATACAATAATAATATTCTAAACACAATTTGGAAACATTATTCAACCTGAACACAAAACGATTTACTAACGTGTCGTTTTCACCCAAAACCCCTTAAATCTCCAATTCTTGCCCAAACAAATTAGATTTCATTCTCTGGTTAATTAGTAAACAAGTTACTACTCCATTACCTCCTATTCCATAGCCAGATTTGAGTTGACTCTGTTAAAGTCATGTTCATGTAATGAGGATCATCCCTATAATATACAAAGACAAACTCCAGATATTTGAGATCTTTCTCTTTGAATAATATCTCAATTTGAGTAATGTTCGATCCGAGATCCGATCACGAAGCCGGGGGTTAAGGTAACAAGTTTGTGGTTTGTTTACCTTAGTTGTTTATGTCTAATGGTCATTGGTGTGAATTTGTTGTTAAACCAAAATTCTTAGATATAATATGGTGAGATGGAGTTAAGGTAACATTAATGATATGATTACCTTAATATTTTTGTATATTGGTGTTTTATTGTGATTATTTTGTGTGAATAACATTCTTGGTCTTGATGTGGGTTGATGAAGTTATGGAAATGAGCATGGGATGATTGTATTATTATGCCTAGCCAGTATAATATTATGACCTGTATACGTGTGTTGACGTTACAGGTGGTTGAGTTTATCTTTTAAAAGATGAAAATGTTTGGGGATGATCCATAAGATTATGGACATTATTTAGGAGTTCATGGTTGGGAGAAATGAATCTGTTAGTTTGTAAACATGATTCAAACATAAATTATGGTTATTGTTGATGTGTAAATTGATGTAGATAATTCACAAGCTGTGTGAACCTCTATAGCATTTGTGTGCTAATAGATAAAGTACAAGGGCGTGTAATATCTAAATAGCATATGTGTTTGTGGTAGTTATAGGTAAGAGGAGTTTAGGTGCAAATGAACCAATAACCATATCTAGACTTGATTGTGAAGATGTTAACTTATGGTGGGTGGATTTATGTTGGTAATCACAAGTAGTGTGATTTCTTAAGGTGAGAATTTTGGTGAAAGAAAGGTGTTATTAGTATTTTAGAAGATTAAATAGGAAGGGTGATTTTATGAGGATTCACATGTGGTGTGAACCTTATCAATGTTTAATGGTGCTATTTGGTATTATTTGGTCATCGTGGGTTGTCACACCCCGGGCCGGCGGGAACGGATCGGGTTTTCCCGTCGGGCGGAAGGTTCCCGGGGCCCGATATCTTTGAGTGATAATCGAATGATCAGATTGTTTACATAGCACATGAGATATAAATGAGAAATGCTAATCATGACATGAAATAGAATTACAAAGTTAAATTACATTGTACATCATAATTTAACTAAGTAAATCTAATCAAAAAGAATCAATGAGTTTATATCTTGAACTGTACAAGATATACAAAAGTGATTCACTGTTTTGTCATATCAAAAGTATGCAGTCAAAAGTAAACTAGGTCTTCTAAGAGTCCACTAGCTTAACACTTGTACAATTGTATCTACACCTGTCCGTCACCTGAGAAAACATGCATTTAAACAAAGTCAACACTAGGTTGGTGAGTTCATAAGTAAGTAAATTGAAAACCATTGAATTGATCATGCACACATCCACAATGTCATAGTTGTTGCTTGTAATACTTGTTTCATCTGTACCACCCAATGGCCTCTCCTTAGTTATATGTACAAGTAGTGTATCACCTGATCAAGTATGCTTATATATAGGGAATCCTGAAAGGGTCAAGCCCAGACGCTATCCTACCACATACTCAGTCAAGTTCCACACCACTTGCGATACAACTAACGATATCCATTTCCCCGCTTATTCATCGCACTTGTGATGTATTCAGTTATTGTATTGATGATAGAATAATATATTGTATGGGGTTTAATTATCAAACCGAAGTATTGATAACCCTCGATGTATTAAGGAATTTTAGATTAATATAATCTTGTCCTTGTATTATTCTATACTTGAGGTGGGTTAACTGATGATACTCTATTAAATATTAAGAGTGTGAGTTAACCCCTTTCAACTTGTTCTTGAACCATAGTGCATAGAGCCTACAAGGAATCCATTGAAATCCTCACGTAATCAGATTTCAATGCATCCGATTTATCTCTACCACTTTGTATGTCTATTGTCCTCAACGAAATCTATTACTAGTAGTGTCACATGAGAGCAGATCACCTTCTCAACCTACTAGTCAATAGGGTTCTCGCTGGATTAATTACTTATCACTGTAGATTAATATCACCATGTGTCGCTTACCAGAACCTGACTTGAGGTCGCCCTGTCACCGGTCATACGTTACCGGCCAATGAATTGTTACGATCAACATACTAGCCCTACAAGCTAGAGGTTTGTCAAACCTATGGTACCACTATGCTATCTGTAAGCCCCAAACCCACCAACATATGCCACGTGTGTTTAAACGACAAATTAAAATAGGTCCCAGATTTTTCAAACCAACAAATGTAATTAACACCATAAACACCTCATTTACACACGACTTTACAAAATAATTGATGTTAGTTAAACATTCAATAACAAAAATTACATTTGAGTTATCACCAAAAACCTTTGTTAAACACCAACAAAGAAAAACCACCAAAACGTGTTTGATCCGAATCCTTGCGAGGCAAACCGATCACAACCCCGTTCAACCCTTCCGTTCACCTGAAACACCATAATTAAGTCACCATTAGTTCATTAGAACTAAGTAAGATCACCATGCCCGACCACACGAGCTTACATGACCCAAAAAGTCAATTTTGGTCAAATTTTACTCGGGGCGTATGGTTTAGGCGTATCTGGGGCGTATCACAGACAAAATCCAAATGTTGAGCTGAAGGAGGCGTATGATACGCCCCCCCCAGGCGTATCATACGCCGGGCATCACCTGCACATCAATTTTTGCTGTTTTAAGCCATCTCAACCCCTTTCGCTCAAATACGACCGTTCCAATACCCCCATAAACATTATATAACACCATATAATCATATTAAACACATTAATTCACCAAATTATAACCATCATGGTCATAATATCAAACGATTTACTAACGGGTCGTTTGCACCCAAAACTCCTTTGAAATCTTATTCCACAAGATTTCTCAAGATAAGTAAACCACACCACTTGTGTTTTACAAACTTGATTACACCCAACAAGGAACATTCACACACCATGTGAATAATTCAATGTCATGATCACACCACTTGTGAATCAAAACACCAATTTGAGTTGACTTCAATTACAATTCACACACCTTGTGAGATAATTCAAATCCTTCAACACACATACAAATTAACACCAAATCAATCATGAACTAGTATTGAAACACCATGTTTACAATAATCAAGCAACATATATCACCTATTGCTTACTATTGTCTAACAACAAGTACTAGTTCACCTATTCCCCATAAAGTCAAATCTTCAACAACATTCATACATGTACACACCTTTACACATAATAAGTAGAAGATTTAGGTGACTTACCTTGTTCCAACGCGCTATCCTCTATAACCAATTCCTTCCCGTGTCGTTTGATTTCACCCACACCTTCACTATCAATTCCTATTATCACAACTAATAGGTTTAATATAAAGTTTGACCACAATTAGTCAACATACACCCCTTTCACCCCAATGTCAACATTTTCAATCTAATTTGTTTCCAATTGACCCCTAACCATATCAATTCACCATTATTGATGTTATAAACCCACATAATTCACATCACCATTGGTTTTAAACCAATTTTAAGTTAAATACCCTACTTGGCATTTCATCAAACACCTTGTATGCACAAGTTCATGTGCTAATGATCATTCATCATTAAAACACCTATGTAACTCCATTATTATGTTTAAAAATGATCAATCTCAACAATTTCACCACAAAATACAACAATATAGTGAATATCATTAAATCCCCACATTTAAACACTACTTTATACACCATGTTCATCAACTCCATGAAAACCCCAATTCCCCCATTTTCATGACATGTAGATCATGAAAGAAAACAATCAAAAGTTGTTCCTATATGATTATCAACATCATTAACAACATTTGACACTCTCAAAACACCAAATTTGAGAGTTTTACCCATCAAACCCACACCCCCCATGATGACCCACGAAAATCCCATCAAAAACACCCAAAAATCTTACCTAGATGTTGTTTGATGCAAGGAGAACTCCAATTTCAACTTGCATTCAAGATCAAACCATGAACCAAGCACCAATTTGATCAATCTTGTGTTTTTGTGTTTTCTCTTCCTTTGCTCCTCTCTTGAACGACACACACATAAAAGAATAAATGGGGATTTTGACCAAAGTCAAGATCTTATCCCTCTTTCATGCCAATTTTGCCTATTTGACAACTTTGGTCCCTCAACCTTTTAAATTAGCTAACTACTTAATCAACATAATCAAGTTAATTACTAGTTAACTCAAAGACCCCCAAATATTATTAAAACACCCACCGAAATAAAATACAAATAATTTTACGCCAATTATATTATATTTTAATATTTCCCAAAATGGGTCGTTACAATTTCTCCCCTCCTTACAAAGGTTTCGTCCCCGAAACCGCGTTACACCTCAAAAAGGAAAGGATAAAATTTCCGCATTTCATCCTCGGACTCCCACGTAGCATCCGACCCCCGTCTGTTCTTCCATTGCACCATTACTTGGTTAATCGTCTTATTCCGAAGTTGCTTGACTTTTCTATCCAAGATAGCCACCGGTTTCTCAATATAATTGAGTTTATCATCAATCACCAAATCTTCCATTGGCACATAAGCCGATTCATCCGCCAAGCACTTTCGCAAATAAGAGACGTGGAATGTATTGTGAATCCCACTCAACTCCTCCGGTAGCTCTAAGCGATAGGCAACCTCGCCAATCCGAGCTATAATCTTGAATGGTCCAATAAACCGTGGACTAAGTTTCCCCCGCTTTCGAAAACGAATCACACCCTTCCAAGGAGAAACCTTTAACAACACAAAGTCTCCCACTTGGAATTCGATCGGCCTCCTCCGTTTATCCGCATACGATTTCTGACGGTCTTGTGCCGCCTTTAAATGAGCTCGTATCTGATCGATTCGTTCGTTTGTCACCTTTACTACCTTTTTGCTGGCGAGTTCCCTTGGTCCCACTTCTCCCCAACACACGGGAGTTCTACATTTTCTCCCATACAAAACCTCAAAAGGAGGCATTCCAAGACTGGAATGATAACTGTTATTGTAAGAAAACTCCGCCAAAGGTAAGTAATCATCCCAACTTCCCCCAAAGTCAATGATACACGCACGTAACATGTCCTCAAGCGTTTGAATAGTCCTTTCACTCTGACCATCCGTTTGAGGGTGATACGCTGTGCTCAACAATAGTCTCGTACCCAATTCCTCCTGAAAATTCTTCCAAAAATGAGAAGTGAACCGAGTGTCACGATCAGACACAATAGTCACCGGTACTCCATGTCGAGACACCACCTCCTTAACATAAACTTCAGCCATTTTCTTGGAAGAATACGTCTCCTTGATCGGTATAAAGTGAGCACTCTTTGATAACCGATCTACGATGACCCATATCGTATCATAACCGTTCCTAGTCTTAGGAAGCTTCGTGATTAGGTCCATCGTAATATGCTCCCACTTCCACATTGGAATCTCCAAAGGTTGCAATTTGCCATACGGTTTTTGATGCTCCGCCTTCACTTGAGCACAAGTCAAGCATTTTTCAACATACTTAACAATATCTCGTTTCATTCCCGGCCACCAATAGTTAACCCGCAAGTCACGATACATCTTCGTGCCTCCCGGATGAATCGAATATCTCGATTTATGGGATTCCTCCAATAAAGCCGTCTTTAAAGGACAAGTGGGAGGTATCCACACCCGACCCCACCTTGTCTTTAAACCCCGACTATCCTCATCCAATTGATGAGCTAACCCCTTAATTCTATCACGTTTCCAATTCTCCTCCTTTAAAGCTTCTGTTTGAGCAGCTTTAATTTGATTCACCAGATCCGAAGTTACCACAATTTTCATTGCCTTTACCCGAATAGGTGAAGGTTCCTCCTTTCTACTCAAAGCATCCGCCACAACGTTTGCTTTCCCCGGATGATAGAGAATTTCACAGTCGTAGTCTTTGAGTAACTCCATCCAACGTCTCTGCCTCATATTCAATTCCTTCTGTGTGAAGAAATACTTCAAACTCTTGTGGTCGGTATAAATAGTACATTTCACCCCATAAAGATAATGACGCCATATCTTTAATGCAAAAATAACCGCCGCAAGCTCCAAATCATGGACGGGATAGTTAATCTCATGAATCTTCAACTGACGTGAAGCATAAGCAATAACTTTCCCTCTTTGCATGAGAACACACCCAAGACCAACATATGAAGCATCGGAATAGACCACAAGATCATCGGGTCCATCCGGTAAAGTTAACACCGGTGCTTGAGTTAGTCTTGTCTTCAACTCCTGAAACGCCTTTTCTTGTTCGTCACCCCATACAAACTTAGTATCCTTCTTTGTAAGCTTTGTCAAAGATGAAGCAATCTTGGCAAAGTCTTGAATAAACCTCCTGTAATAACCGGCTAAACCAAGAAAACTTCTAACCTCAGTTGGAGTCTTGGGTGGACTCCATTTCATAACCGCCTGAATTTTGGAAGGATCGACATGTATACCATTAGCATTCACCACATGCCCCAAGAATTGGACTTCACGTAACCAAAAGTCACATTTTGAAAATTTGGCATACAATTTCTCCTTACGAAGCGTTTCAAGAACTTCACGCAAATGACATGCGTGATCAGCTTCGTTCTTGGAATAGATAAGTATGTCATCAATAAACACAATGACTGACCTATCTAACATAGGACGACAAACCCGATTCATCAAGTCCATGAACGCCGCCGGTGCGTTAGTTAACCCAAAGGACATCACAAGAAACTCATAATGCCCATACCTCGTACGAAAAGCCGTCTTTGGAATATCTTCCTCTCTCACCTTCAACTGATGGTATCCCGATCGAAGGTCAATCTTAGAAAACCATGAAGCACCTTGTAATTGGTCAAAGAGGTCATCAATCCTAGGTAATGGATACCTATTCTTCACCGTGACCTTGTTCAACTCCCGATAATCTATACACATTCTGAAGCTCCCATCTTTCTTCTTGACAAATAATACCGGTGCACCCCAAGGTGAGATGCTCGGACGAATAAAACCCATGTCAAGAAGTTCTTGCAACTGATTCATCATCTCTTGCAATTCAGATGGCGCCAAACGATATGGAGCCTTAGCAATAGGTTTAGCCCCGGGCACCAAATCAATTCGGAACTCCACATCCCTTTCGGGAGGTAATCCCGGTAGTTCATCCGGAAAAACATCCGAAAAATCACGAACTATAGGAATGTCTTCTATCAACTTCACTCCTTTCTCCGAATCCACCACATAAGCAAGAAACGATCGTCCACCATTGTTCAAATATTTCATAGCTTCGATTAAAGAACATAAGATCATGCCACCACGTTTCTCCCCACGAATACACACCTCATGTCCACTAGGAGACATCAATTGAATAATCTTATGTTTGCACACAATGTTGGCCCCGTGAGCCGAAAGCCAATCCATCCCAACCACCGCATCGAACTCCCCCAATACCATAGGTATCAAATCAATATCAAAATCCTCCCCATCGATTGTTAATTTACATTTTCGATAAATATCACAAACTAGAAAGCATTTAGAATCCGCTATTTCTATTTCTAGAGGCACCGACAATTTCTCAACAACAAAAGACGAATGGTGTACAAAATTCGTAGACACAAATGATCTACTAGCCCCCGAATCAAATAAAATGTAAGCAGGCAAGGTATTGATGAAGAAAGTACCTGTCACCACATCAGGTGTGACTTTAGCTTCCTCCGCAGTGATTTGAAAGGCCCTACCCTTGGGTTTGGGTACCTCCACCTTCTTCCCACTTCCTTGCCCCTTAAAAGATCGATTTTCTCCTCCACCAAATCCAGCCCCCTTAAGTTCCGGACATTCACTCCGAATATGCCCCGGTTTGTAGCAATTATAACATAAATTCAACGGGCTCGAGCATTGATTAGCAAGATGACCTTGCTTCCCACACTTGTAGCAAGATAAGGGTCGTACCGAACAATCACCCATGTGGTCTTTCCCACATTTAGTACAATGCTTAACTCCCTTACTTGAGTGGAACTTTGTAGGTGAGTTAGAGAACTTCCCCTTTTTAGACGACCCCATCTCCTTCTCCACCTTCCGCTTTTCACCGCGGTCTTCCTGTCGCTTTAACTCCAACTCGCGCTCCCGAGCACAATCAATAAGTTCCGCCAATGTCTCACACTTTGATGGTGTAAGAAATTCGCGATACTTGGCATTCAACATACTGTGGTATCGATTGATCCACATCCGCTCCGTTTGTAACAAATCAGGACAAAATCTAGCTTTGTCATAGAAGATGGCGGTAATCGTATCAATACTTTCCTCCTTATGTCTCATATGAAGGAATTCTTCAGTGATTCTGTCAATCGCCGCCTGCGGACAGAACCGTTTAAGGAACAACTCCTTAAAATCCTCCCATTTCAGATTTTTAATGCCATCCCTACCCTTCTCCTTTCGAAGAAGCTCCCACCAATCCTTTGCTCTTTCGCGCAACTGATTCCCCGCAAAGATCACCTCATCTTCCGGGTCACAATGGCTCGTCTCGAACGTGCCCTCCATGTCTGTTATCCACCGTTGACTCTGTAATGGGTCAACTTCACCCTTAAATTCGCTTGGCTTGCAAGCTACAAACTCCTTGTAAGTTACTTTCTTTGGAGTTCGTTCCCCATCTCGCCCCCCTCTGAGATTTGCAAACTCCTGTTGAATAAATTCCCTCATGGAGGCTTGCAGACCCTCCATATGGTGAGGAATCGAAGCTTCCAATGCTTTTGCCACCTCTTCTCTCACCATAGTTTGCAATTCAGTGAAATTAGTTTCATGACCTCCACCATCATTAATGTTATCACCACCAGCCATTCTACGGCTGAAACAAGTTATGCGATACATTAGTTTTGCTATATAGTTCATACAACTAAACACACCATGAAATATGAACTTAAAAGCATCACAACATCAATCTCTTAACACCTTACCTAATATTCATAACCATATTATGAATTGGTTCCATCAAGGTCATATCTATGTCAAGAATATAATCTTATGTTGGCCAGACATAACACTATACACTTCACATATCCAATTCCTTAACTTCACCTCCCCATAACATGACTAAGAAATTCGGTTCAACAAGCAAATTCACACCAAACACCAATAAACATATATAACTAAGGTAAACAATACACAAACTTGTTACCTTAAACCCCCGGCTTCGTGATCGGATCTCGGATCAAACAACATTCCCCATATCAAGAGCACAACGATTTGAGTTCAAGTGTTCGCGACGCACTTGAATCCCTCAAACCAATGGCTCTGATACCAACTTGTAAGCCCCAAACCCACCAACACATGCCACGTGTGTTTAAACGACAAATTAAAATAGGTCCCAGATTTTTCAAACCAACAAATGTAATTAACACCATAAACACCTCATTTACACACGACTTTACAAAATAATTGATGTTAGTTAAACATTCAATAACAAAAATTACATTTGAGTTATCACCAAAAACCTTTGTTAAACACCAACAAAGAAAAACCACCAAAACGTGTTTGATCCGAATCCTTGCGAGGCAAACCGATCACAACCCCGTTCAACCCTTCCGTTCACCTGAAACACCATAATTAAGTCACCATTAGTTCATTAGAACTAAGTAAGATCACCATGCCCGACCACACGAGCTTACATGACCCAAAAAGTCAATTTTGGTCAAATTTTACTCGGGGCGTATGGTTTAGGCGTATCTGGGGCGTATCACAGACAAAATCCAAATGTTGAGCTGAAGGAGGCGTATGATACGCCCCCCCCAGGCGTATCATACGCCGGGCATCACCTGCACATCAATTTTTGCTGTTTTAAGCCATCTCAACCCCTTTCGCTCAAATACGACCGTTCCAATACCCCCATAAACATTATATAACACCATATAATCATATTAAACACATTAATTCACCAAATTATAACCATCATGGTCATAATATCAAACGATTTACTAACGGGTCGTTTGCACCCAAAACTCCTTTGAAATCTTATTCCACAAGATTTCTCAAGATAAGTAAACCACACCACTTGTGTTTTACAAACTTGATTACACCCAACAAGGAACATTCACACACCATGTGAATAATTCAATGTCATGATCACACCACTTGTGAATCAAAACACCAATTTGAGTTGACTTCAATTACAATTCACACACCTTGTGAGATAATTCAAATCCTTCAACACACATACAAATTAACACCAAATCAATCATGAACTAGTATTGAAACACCATGTTTACAATAATCAAGCAACATATATCACCTATTGCTTACTATTGTCTAACAACAAGTACTAGTTCACCTATTCCCCATAAAGTCAAATCTTCAACAACATTCATACATGTACACACCTTTACACATAATAAGTAGAAGATTTAGGTGACTTACCTTGTTCCAACGCGCTATCCTCTATAACCAATTCCTTCCCGTGTCGTTTGATTTCACCCACACCTTCACTATCAATTCCTATTATCACAACTAATAGGTTTAATATAAAGTTTGACCACAATTAGTCAACATACACCCCTTTTCACCCCAATGTCAACATTTTCAATCTAATTTGTTTCCAATTGACCCCTAACCATATCAATTCACCATTATTGATGTTATAAACCCACATAATTCACATCACCATTGGTTTTAAACCAATTTTAAGTTAAATACCCTACTTGGCATTTCATCAAACACCTTGTATGCACAAGTTCATGTGCTAATGATCATTCATCATTAAAACACCTATGTAACTCCATTATTATGTTTAAAAATGATCAATCTCAACAATTTCACCACAAAATACAACAATATAGTGAATATCATTAAATCCCCACATTTAAACACTACTTTATACACCATGTTCATCAACTCCATGAAAACCCCAATTCCCCCATTTTCATGACATGTAGATCATGAAAGAAAACAATCAAAAGTTGTTCCTATATGATTATCAACATCATTAACAACATTTGACACTCTCAAAACACCAAATTTGAGAGTTTTACCCATCAAACCCACACCCCCCATGATGACCCACGAAAATCCCATCAAAAACACCCAAAAATCTTACCTAGATGTTGTTTGATGCAAGGAGAACTCCAATTTCAACTTGCATTCAAGATCAAACCATGAACCAAGCACCAATTTGATCAATCTTGTGTTTTTGTGTTTTCTCTTCCTTTGCTCCTCTCTTGAACGACACACACATAAAAGAATAAATGGGGATTTTGACCAAAGTCAAGATCTTATCCCTCTTTCATGCCAATTTTGCCTATTTGACAACTTTGGTCCCTCAACCTTTTAAATTAGCTAACTACTTAATCAACATAATCAAGTTAATTACTAGTTAACTCAAAGACCCCCAAATATTATTAAAACACCCACCGAAATAAAATACAAATAATTTTACGCCAATTATATTATATTTTAATATTTCCCAAAATGGGTCGTTACACTATCGTCGGTTTAGTCACGTCAAACTAACTGGTCAGCGAATTTAAGGGACTTACATGATCACTTGAACAAATTGGCACATGATTGAAGTGATATAATGCAAACAGGTCAAATGTAATTAATTGTAATTGTATTCACTTGTACTCTTGTTCTCATTGTAATATGTTCTCCGTGATATTAACAAAGTTAAATAAGAACTAGTCTTATTAAGTTATGTTAATTAATTGAGTGAATGATGTTGTTATCATGAAATTATGTTATCATGATTATCATTCCATGCTACTTGTTATTCTTGTAATATGTGTTGAATTATAAAGTTAAGTGTTATAAGAACTAGTCTTATTACACTCACTTAATTCTTGTATCGAATGATGTAATAAAGATATATTATCTTTATATCATTCTTGTGTTTTGCTCTTGTAATCATATCATCATGTTTCCTTGTAATTGTTACAATATCATTTCTTGTAAGAATAACTAAGTGTTGTAAGAGTAAACTTACTACTAAGTTATTCTATTGTATCGATGAGTTATGATATTAAAAATATCATCATCATCTTATCTTTCCTGTATTCTTGAATTCAAACAAGCATGCATACAATGATTTATGATAATAAGCAATTTAATATCAAATAATCAAAGTATTAACCATATGTAAGCAAAACTTTTAAATAAATAAAAGTAGAGCATGTTTCTCAGCCCCGATAGTTGAAAATCAATTAAGATTAGAGAAAAGGGGCATATGAACTCACCTTGTAGATGTTGGGGTTGACTTAGCTTAAACGAAAGAATGCACGCGCTCTGAGTTGTAATTGAGTTTGTTTTCACGATCCTGTATTGATTTAACGTTGTTTGCAACTTGTAAGTATAAGTTCATAGAGCTTTGTATGTATATGTGTAAATGTTAACCTAAGGTTGGCTTTCGCGCGTAAGACTTGGTCATGATCACCGTTCGGTCTCTTATGTTGGTTTTAAGTCAAAAACCTTATGAGTTACTATCTTGTAATCTTTGAACTTGACTCATTCTTGCACTTGTACACTTTGATTTTATGAAATGTGTTAAACCCAGTGGTTTAAAATGATGTGTAGACCGAACTATGTGACCAAGTCCTATGTTGGCCTCTAGGTGATTTGTTGGGCCCTAGGCCCAAACCTATGGGCCTTGGTCTGTTCTTGAACCACCAAGAGTGTTAGACCATTTTGGAACATGTGAATCAGTGATATACAGTGTGGAAATACGAAAGCTTGGTCAATTGCTAAGAAACCTAATGAATAGGTGGCCTTGTGACCTCCATTGGGTCACGATGAGAAACTGTTGGGCCCGAAGTGGACCCAGGCAAGATTTGTCGGGCCAAAGATTAAAATGAACTATAGGAACCATGGTTGGGCCAGAATTAGGTTATTGACCAAGTAACTGAACAAGTGGCTCTCAAAATGAAGACAAGGGCCTCAAATAGGCCTTGGATTAGTCTAGGTGGGCCTCGGGTGGATTTGGCTGGGCCCAATGGGTTTTGTCTCGGGCCTTCATCAATAAAGTTCATGGGCCAAGCTGGGCCCTGCTTACATGGGTTGAAACAATCGTGGGCCTCGAATTTGGGCTTTTGGACAAGATTGTGGCCTTGAATCACATTTTGTGGGCCATGGGCCGAAATTGTTGGGCCCCAAGGGATTTCTCTCAGGCCCTGAGTACAATAAGCGTTGGGCCAACATGGGCCTGGGTCAATTGGGCCAAAACTGTTATGGGCCCAATTCAAGGAAAATGTGGGCCATTTGGGCATGTGTGAGTTAATTCCAAGAGCCAACTTCATTCCAAATGAGTTAAATGATTATACTAGCTTATTCTGGGTCATGTTGGACTAAAATGGAGCTTGGGCCTGTAATGGGCCAAGGATTTTAGAGTTGGGCCAAGAATGGGGCATGATATGGAGCTGTTGGGCCTAAGGAAAAACGAGTTGGGCCTAACACATTTGCATGGCTATAGTTTGGTCGACTGATAGTTCTAAGCCTTGTCCGAATAGAGTTGGCTAGCTAGTGATGGGGTGTCCAACGTGTGAAGATGTAGCCGACTGTCAAAGGGTTGGCCGAATGATGGTAGTGCGGCGAATGAATACAACCTAGGTCGAATGAAGGGTCTTGGCCGAATGTTGTAGCTCGAATGAGGAGTGGTCGAATGAAATGTTGCATGGAGGTCGAATGGGTATATGGCCGAATGTGGTGTTGCATGGCGAATGAGGGCTCACGAATGAGGGTCCCTGGTCGAATGAAAGCGGCGAATAACATGGAGTATGTGGCCAGCGAATAGTGCTCTTTCGGCGATTGTGAGGGCTGGTCGAATGAGCATGTCGAATGAGGTGAAGACCGACTGAGGCCTGTCGAAGGAGGAGCTGCTAATGTGAGTCATACGGCCACCAGGTCATTCGACCCCAAGGCCATTCGGCCGAGCTGGATGTCGGGGTCGACCTGGGTGGTTGTATGGTGGTTCTAGCTCAGCTCTAGGCTGGTCCATAGTGGATTAGAGATGCGTTCAAAGTGGTGAGGTCGAGAAACCCATGTATAAGCCGGTTAGGGTTTGGTGAAGAAGAAGGGTTTGAAAACCCTAAAAACCGTGACTTTGACCACGATTTTACCTGGTTTTCCAGTGGTGTAAAGCTTAGATCTGTTGTCCTTTCTTGTAGAGGATGTCGAGGGCTACGCGTGGGCGAAAGAATCACTCAATTTGGTTGAGAAACGAGAGAGATATGGAAGAGAGAAGGTCTTCAATGGTGGTATGTGTGTGTAGCCGGAAATGTGAGGTGAGAGAGGTTGGGGAAGATGGAAAATGAAAGAACACTTTCATTTAAGGGTTTTTATACCCGCGTGGTGTTCGGGTTCGTTTCGGTTGCTCGGTTCGCGTTTTCGTTACGTTTCCGGAACGTAACGCGCGTATTTTTGGACTTTAATTTAAACGATTTTAATTACACAACTCTGATGAGTTTCAAAATTGTAAAACATTATTTATTTAGTTTTAATAATTTAAAATCGTTCGTGTCGAGTTATCGCTATCGTTTCGTCAGAACGCGTCGCCTTCGCGCGTATTCGTTCGAATCGTCACCCGAACAAACACGACGATGGTTTTGCTTTCTGACTTTGGTTTTCTACTTTTCAGTCATTATTTCAAAACTCTAAACTCCCAGATATGTTTGTGTGAGTCGTCACCCACGCAAACACGCTGCCAGTTTATTATTCTGAAATAACACTGTAATTGTGTTTGTTTTGTGTTTCCTCACTGTCGGACTCAACTAAACTTCTTGTTTTCACACTGTTTTTGAACTGTCTTGTCGGCCATCTGATTCCTGTCATCTGTGGACATCAGATCGCAACCGATATGTTTTCGTTGTTACTTGGACATTTGTTGTTTCTTGTGATTAGTTGTGTCATCTGTACTTAAGTTTTCACTCAAATACACACAACTCATGTTCAAATGTACGTTGTACATATTGTATTTCAGTTTTTCACAAAAATACGTACAACTTGTGTATTGTATATTGAATTCAGATAGTACATCTACTGTTCATGAGTTTGTATATACACACAGTATAAAATGAAAGTACACATACCGTACGGACTTGCCGGACGATCTGGTACTTGATGTTACAGTCTCCCCTTGTTAAAGAAATTTCGTCCCGAAATTTAAGCATCAAAGTCGGGCTCTACTTCTCGAACAGATGGGGATACTTCGTCTTCATGTTGTCTTCGCGTTCCCAGGTAAACTCTGGTCCACGCTTTGAGTTCCATCGAATCTTGACAATAGGAATACGGCTTCGTTTCAGTCTCTTGACTTCACGTTCCATAATCTCTACAGGTTCCTCAATGAAATGTAGTTGTTCATCAATTTGTATCTCTTCCAATGGTATGATTAATGTTTCATCTGCTAGACACCTCTTGAGATTTGATACATGAAACACATCGTGTACTCCGCTGAGTTCATCAGGGAGTCTGAGCCTGTATGCCACAGGACCTATGCGTTGAGTAATCTCAAACGGTCCGACATACCGAGGTGCTAGTTTGCCTTTAGCCCCAAAACGAACTACGCCTTTCCATGGGGACACTTTCAACATGACTCGGTCACCCACATCAAATTCCAAAGGCTTGCGCCGTTTGTCTGCGTAACTCTTTTGGCGGCTACGTGTTGCTTGTAATCGTCGTTGTATCTGGGCTATCTTATCAGTAGTTTCCTGAATAAGTTCAGGCCCAGTTATTCTGTTGTCTCCCACTTCGGTCCAACAAATTGGAGACCGACATTTTCTACCATAAAGTGCTTCAAACGGAGCACATCCAATGCTGCTGTGGTAGCTATTGTTGTAGGAGAACTCAATGAGAGGTAAATGTGTGTCCCAACTTCCACCGAAGTCTAGGATGCATGTTCTCAACATATCCTCTAGGGTTTGAATGGTGCGTTCGCTTTGTCCATCCGTTTGTGGATGATAAGCGGTGCTCAAGTTAACACTTGTCCCTAAGGATTGTTGCAATGATTGCCAGAACCGCGAAGTAAATCGACTGTCCCGGTCGGAAATAATAGACAATGGCACCCCGTGCCTCACTACTATTTCATCAATGTATAGTCTTGCAAGTTTCTCCATCTTGTACGTCTCTCTGATCGGCAAGAAGTGTGCGGACTTGGTCAATCGATCAATGATGACCCAAATAGAATCGTATCCGCTGGAAGTGCGGGGTAGCTTGGTAATGAAATCCATAGCTATTTGTTCCCACTTCCATTGTGGTATCTCCGGTTGTTCCAGCAAACCCGAAGGTTTCTGGTGTTCTGCTTTGACCTTGGCACATGTGATGCATTTGCCAACATAAGTGGCAACATCTTTCCTCATACCCGGCCACCAATAAAATGACCTAAGATCTTGATACATTTTATCGGCACCAGGATGAACTGAGTAACGTGTCTTGTGTGCCTCGTCAAGTATGAGTGTCCGAAGTTCATCTACTGCTGGAATCCAAACACGATCCAGATAATAGATAACTCCATCTTGTTTTGTCTTGAAATGTTTCTCGGCTCCACAATCGAGCTCGCGTTTCAGATTGTCTCTTGCCACGGCCTCTTGTTGTGCTTGTAAAATATGATCTCTCAAACTTGTTTGCACAGTCATTCCCATGGCGCGAACGCGTAAGGGTTTGACTCTTTCCTTCCGGCTCAAAGCATCTGCAACAACATTTGCCTTGCCCGGATGGTATTTGATCACACAATCGTAATCGTTCAGGAGCTCAACCCAACGTCTCTGTCTCATGTTAAGCTCCTTCTGATCAAATATGTGCTGTAAACTCTTGTGATCTGTGAAGATAGTGCACTTAGTTCCATAAAGGTAGTGTCTCCAAATCTTTAATGCAAATACAACAGCTCCCAGTTCAAGATCGTGTGTCGTGTAATTCTTCTCGTGTATCTTTAGCTGTCGTGAGGCATAAGCAATGACTTTGTCTCGTTGCATTAAAACACATCCGAGTCCCTGATGGGAAGCATCACAATAAACTACAAAGTCATCATTGCCTTCTGGGAGTGTTAAGATTGGAGCATTGCACAATCTTTGTTTCAATGTCTGGAATGCCTCTTCTTGTTTCTGAGTCCACACAAAAGGTTCAGACTTCTGTGTGAGCTTGGTGAGAGGTAAAGCTATCTTAGAGAAATTCGAAATGAATCTCCTGTAATAACCTGCCAATCCCAAGAATGATCGAATCTCTGTTGGTGTTGTAGGCACATCCCAGTTCTTGATTGCTTCAATCTTGGCAGGATCCACGTGAATACCATTACTGTTAATCACGTGACCCAAGAACTGAACTTCACTTAGCCAAAATTCGCACTTGGAGAATTTGGCATAGAGTCGTTCTTCTTTCAGAAGCTCCAAAACTGTCTTGAGGTGTTGCTCATGTTCCTTCTTGTTCTTTGAATAAATCAGTATATCATCAATAAAGACGATCACAAACTGATCTAGATACGGCTTGCACACACGGTTCATTAAGTCCATGAACACAGCCGGTGCGTTCGTCAATCCGAATGGCATCACCATAAATTCGTAATGACCATATCGAGTACGAAAAGCCGTCTTGGGTATGTCTTCCTCTTGAATCCGGAGCTGATGATAGCCTGATCTCAGGTCTATCTTTGAAAAGTACTGTGCTCCCTGTAACTGATCAAACAAATCATCAATCCTCGGTAACGGGTACCGATTCTTGATAGTGAGTTTGTTGAGTTCTCGATAGTCGATGCACATTCTGAAAGTCCCATCCTTCTTTTTAACAAAAAGAACCGGAGCTCCCCACGGGGAAAAGCTCGGTCGGATGAATCCTTTATCGAGTAGTTCTTGCAACTGATTTGACAACTCTTGCATCTCTGATGGTGCGAGTCTGTAGGGAGACTTGGCTACAGGAGTTGCTCCCGGAATCAAATCGATGCGGAACTGCACCGCTCTCTCGGGTGGCAGTCCCGGTAAGTCATCCGGAAACACTTCTGTAAAATCTCTCACAATTGGTACATCTTGAATCTTGATTTCTTTCTTGTCTTTCTGAATCACGTGAGCTAAAAATGCAACACATTGCTTCCTCAAGCACTTGCGAGCTTTCATGCATGAAATTATCTTGACACTGCGTTTCGCTTGATCTCCTCGAATCTCCAAGACCTCATTGTTCTCCATAGGAATACGTAGTAGTTTATCAGAACAGATGAACTCAACTCGGTTAAGAGATAGCCAATCCATTCCAATGATGATGTCGAAACTGCCCAGCTCCATCGGTATCAAGTCGATGGAAAATGTATGATCACCAAGTGTTAGTGGGCAATTCCTAAGTACTGTGTCAACTGTAATCTGTTTGCCATTAGCTATCTCAATACTATAAGGGGAGTCTAATGATTCCTCAGCATGATTAAGATGGCTAGCAAAATCGGATGAGATAAAACTCTGATCCGCACCAGTATCAAATAATATAGATGCATAGAAATCAGATAGAAGGAATGTACCCGTAATGACGTTCGGGTCTTGTCTAGCGGCAGCAGCTCCTATCTGAAAGGCTCGTCCTCTTGGTGCTTGAGCCCTTTGTTGATTTCTCTTGGGACAATCCCTAGAGAAGTGACCAGGTTCACCACAATTGTAGCAAGACCTGCGATCAGTAGCAGCAGCAGTAGTGGCTGCATTGTTGTTTCTGTTTGGAGCTCCCGTGCTCCTGCAGCGGTTTGCCCAATGGCCAAACTTTCCACAGTTTGTGCATTACATGCACTGAGAGTTTGGCGCGTGATGATACCGACAAGTGTTGCACAAAGGTGCAGTGCCAGTGTAGGGCTTTCTGACTTGCAGTGGTGGTGGCTGATTAAGCATTGGAGCCTGAGTAGTGGCAGCAAAGTTCCTTGCCACTTTTTGTTTCTTAGCCGGACGTTTATCCGACTTCTTGGAAGTTCCAGCCTTTGCCGTTTCAGCCTCATCCTTTAAAACTCCAGACTTTACCATCACCTTGGTAAGCTTAGCTGAGAGGGAGATAGCAGCCTCCAAAGTAGCAGGATAAGCAGCCAACACGATACTTTGGATGCAAGAAGGTAATCCCGCCACATAACGATCAATCAGCTTTTCCAATGTTGGTACCATTTCTGGCACCAAAGCTACCAACTCATGATACCGAGTGGTGAAGGTCATATGATCGGCTCCCTTCATTATATGATTCGAGAGTTCTGTTTCCAGCAGTTGTAGTTCGTGTTTCGGACAGAACTCGTTCCTCAGAAGAAGTTTAAATTCTGCCCATGGCATCGCCATTGCTTCATCTCTTCCCTTTGCTCGAATCTGAGCATTCCACCATGTCAGTGCTCGCTTGCTGAATGAACCAGCTGCATAGCGAACTTTATGGTGTTCTGGACAGTTGCTAATGTCCAGAGTGTTCTCCATCTTTTCTAGCCATTGGATCAGTCCAACAGCTCCTTCAACTCCGGTGAAACTTGGAGGTTTGCATCCTACAAAAGACTTGTAGGAGTAGTCCGAAGTATGACTAGTGTTTCCACTAGCCTCTCCTGTAGTATGGCCCGAATTGTTGCCGTGTCCTTGAATTCGGTTTATCATCTCTGGGATGACATCTTTCAGCTGACTTGTCAGTTGAGTACTCAGCAGGGTTGCCAAAGCGATAGTAGCAGGATCTATCATCTGAACATTGCTTGAGCCTGGTGGTGGAGAGTGTGGGGGAGGAGGAGGTGGAGGTGGTGGTGGTGAATGTGGAGGAGAGTCAGCTGGTGATGGAGTCGATGAATGCGGAGCTGAACCTTGAGTCAACGGTAATAGTGGTGGTTGTCTTCGCGGCGGCATTCTGATCATAACCGAAAAGAAATCGGTTAGTGCAGTGATCAGAAGCAGAAGACATTATGCAAATAGAATCCTATATCATAAGAACTCTACATGAGGGTCCCTAGGTTATAGTCTAGGCCAAACCGTTCAAGTAATATGACCTATATTTCTCTATAACCATGGCTCTGATACCAATCTGTCACACCCCGGGCCGGCGGGAACGGATCGGGTTTTCCCGTCGGGCGGAAGGTTCCCGGGGCGCGATATCTTTGAGTGATAATCGAATGATCAGATTGTTTACATAGCACATGAGATATAAATGAGAAATGCTAATCATGAAATGAAATAGAATTACAAAGTTAAATTACATTGTACATCATAATTTAACTAAGTAAATCTAATCAAAAAGAATCAATGAGTTTATATCTTGAACTGTACAAGATATACAAAAGTGATTCACTGTTTTGTCATATCAAAAGTATGCAGTCAAAAGTAAACTAGGTCTTCTAAGAGTCCACTAGCTTAACACTTGTACAATTGTATCTACACCTGTCCGTCACCTGAGAAAACATGCATTTAAACAAAGTCAACACTAGGTTGGTGAGTTCATAAGTAAGTAAATTGAAAACCATTGAATTGATCATGCACACATCCACAATGTCATAGTTGTTGCTTGTAATACTTGTTTCATCTGTACCACCCAATGGCCTCTCCTTAGTTATATGTACAAGTAGTGTATCACCTGATCAAGTATGCTTATATATAGGGAATCCTGAAAGGGTCAAGCCCAGACGCTATCCCACCACATACTCAGTCAAGTTCCACACCACTTGCGATACAACTAACGATATCCATTTCCCCGCTTATTCATCGCACTTGTGATGTATTCAGTTATTGTATTGATGATAGAATAATATATTGTATGGGGTTTAATTATCAAACCGAAGTATTGATAACCCTCGATGTATTAAGGAATTTTAGATTAATATAATCTTGTCCTTGTATTATTCTATACTTGAGGTGGGTTAACTGATGATACTCTATTAAATATTAAGAGTGTGAGTTAACCCCTTTCAACTTGTTCTTGAACCATAGTGCATAGAGCCTACAAGGAATCCATTGAAATCCTCACGTAATCAGATTTCAATGCATCCGATTTATCTCTACCACTTTGTATGTCTATTGTCCTCAACGAAATCTATTACTAGTAGTGTCACATGAGAGCAGATCACCTTCTCAACCTACTAGTCAATAGGGTTCTCGCTGGATTAATTACTTATCACTGTAGATTAATATCACCATGTGTCGCTTACCAGAACCTGACTTGAGGTCGCCCTGTCACCGGTCATACGTTACCGGCCAATGAATTGTTACGATCAACATACTAGCCCTACAAGCTAGAGGTTTGTCAAACCTATGGTACCACTATGCTATCGTCGGTTTAGTCACGTCAAACTAACTGGTCTGCGAATTTAAGGGACTTACATGATCACTTGAACAAATTGGCACATGATTGAAGTGATATAATGCAAACAGGTCAAATGTAATTAATTGTAATTGTATTCACTTGTACTCTTGTTCTCATTGTAATATGTTCTCCGTGATATTAACAAAGTTAAATAAGAACTAGTCTTATTAAGTTATGTTAATTAATTGAGTGAATGATGTTGTTATCATGAAATTATGTTATCATGATTATCATTCCATGCTACTTGTTATTCTTGTAATATGTGTTGAATTATAAAGTTAAGTGTTATAAGAACTAGTCTTATTACACTCACTTAATTCTTGTATCGAATGATGTAATAAAGATATATTATCTTTATATCATTCTTGTGTTTTGCTCTTGTAATCATATCATCATGTTTCCTTGTAATTGTTACAATATCATTTCTTGTAAGAATAACTAAGTGTTGTAAGAGTAAACTTACTACTAAGTTATTCTATTGTATCGATGAGTTATGATATTAAAAATATCATCATCATCTTATCTTTCCTGTATTCTTGAATTCAAACAAGCATGCATACAATGATTTATGATAATAAGCAATTTAATATCAAATAATCAAAGTATTAACCATATGTAAGCAAAACTTTTAAATAAATAAAAGTAGAGCATGTTTCTCAGCCCCGATAGTTGAAAATCAATTAAGATTAGAGAAAAGGGGCATATGAACTCACCTTGTAGATGTTGGGGTTGACTTAGCTTAAACGAAAGAATGCACGCGCTCTGAGTTGTAATTGAGTTTGTTTTCACGATCCTGTATTGATTTAACGTTGTTTGCAACTTGTAAGTATAAGTTCATAGAGCTTTGTATGTATATGTGTAAATGTTAACCTAAGGTTGGCTTTCGCGCGTAAGACTTGGTCATGATCACCGTTCGGTCTCTTATGTTGGTTTTAAGTCAAAAACCTTATGAGTTACTATCTTGTAATCTTTGAACTTGACTCATTCTTGCACTTGTACACTTTGATTTTATGAAATGTGTTAAACCCAGTGGTTTAAAATGATGTGTAGACCGAACTATGTGACCAAGTCCTATGTTGGCCTCTAGGTGATTTGTTGGGCCCTAGGCCCAAACCTATGGGCCTTGGTCTGTTCTTGAACCACCAAGAGTGTTAGACCATTTTGGAACATGTGAATCAGTGATATACAGTGTGGAAATACGAAAGCTTGGTCAATTGCTAAGAAACCTAATGAATAGGTGGCCTTGTGACCTCCATTGGGTCACGATGAGAAACTGTTGGGCCCGAAGTGGACCCAGGCAAGATTTGTCGGGCCAAAGATTAAAATGAACTATAGGAACCATGGTTGGGCCAGAATTAGGTTATTGACCAAGTAACTGAACAAGTGGCTCTCAAAATGAAGACAAGGGCCTCAAATAGGCCTTGGATTAGTCTAGGTGGGCCTCGGGTGGATTTGGCTGGGCCCAATGGGTTTTGTCTCGGGCCTTCATCAATAAAGTTCATGGGCCAAGCTGGGCCCTGCTTACATGGGTTGAAACAATCGTGGGCCTCGAATTTGGGCTTTTGGACAAGATTGTGGCCTTGAATCACATTTTGTGGGCCATGGGCCGAAATTGTTGGGCCCCAAGGGATTTCTCTCAGGCCCTGAGTACAATAAGCGTTGGGCCAACATGGGCCTGGGTCAATTGGGCCAAAACTGTTATGGGCCCAATTCAAGGAAAATGTGGGCCATTTGGGCATGTGTGAGTTAATTCCAAGAGCCAACTTCATTCCAAATGAGTTAAATGATTATACTATCTTATTCTGGGTCATGTTGGACTAAAATGGAGCTTGGGCCTGTAATGGGCCAAGGATTTTAGAGTTGGGCCAAGAATGGGGCATGATATGGAGCTGTTGGGCCTAAGGAAAAACGAGTTGGGCCTAACACATTTGCATGGCTATAGTTTGGTCGACTGATAGTTCTAAGCCTTGGCCGAATAGAGTTGGCTAGCTAGTGATGGGGTGTCCAACGTGTGAAGATGTAGCCGACTGTCAAAGGGTTGGCCGAATGATGGTAGTGCGGCGAATGAATACAACCTAGGTCGAATGAAGGGTCTTGGCCGAATGTTGTAGCTCGAATGAGGAGTGGTCGAATGAAATGCTGCATGGAGGTCGAATGGGTATATGGCCGAATGTGGTGTTGCATGGCGAATGAGGGCTCACGAATGAGGGTCCCTGGTCGAATGAAAGCGGCGAATAACATGGAGTATGTGGCCAGCGAATGGTGCTCTTTCGGCGATTATGAGGGCTGGTCGAATGAGCATGTCGAATGAGGTGAAGACCGACTGAGGCCTGTCGAAGGAGGAGCTGCTAATGTGAGTCATACGGCCACCAGGTCATTCGACCCCAAGGCCATTCGGCCGAGCTGGATGTCGGGGTCGACCTGGGTGGTTGTATGGTGGTTCTAGCTCAGCTCTAGGCTGGTCCATAGTGGATTAGAGATGCGTTCAAAGTGGTGAGGTCGAGAAACCCATGTATAAGCCGGTTAGGGTTTGGTGAAGAAGAAGGGTTTGAAAACCCTAAAAACCGTGACTTTGACCACGATTTTACCTGGTTTCCAGTGGTGTAAAGCTTAGATCTGTTGTCCTTTCTTGTAGAGGATGTCGAGGGCTACGCGTGGGCGAAAGAATCACTCAATTTGGTTGAGAAACGAGAGAGATATGGAAGAGAGAAGGTCTTCAATGGTGGTATGTGTGTGTAGCCGGAAATGTGAGGTGAGAGAGGTTGGGGAAGATGGAAAATGAAAGAACACTTTCATTTAAGGGTTTTTATACCCGCGTGGTGTTCGGGTTCGTTTCGGTTGCTCGGTTCGCGTTTTCGTTACGTTTCCGGAATGTAACGCGCGTATTTTTGGACTTTAATTTAAACGATTTTAATTACACAACTCTGATGAGTTTCAAAATTGTAAAACATTATTTATTTAGTTTTAATAATTTAAAATCGTTCGTGTCGAGTTATCGCTATCGTTTCGTCAGAACGCGTCGCCTTCGCGCGTATTCGTTCGAATCGTCACCCGAACAAACACGACGATGGTTTTGCTTTCTGACTTTGGTTTTCTACTTTTCAGTCATTATTTCAAAACTCTAAACTCCCAGATATGTTTGTGTGAGTCGTCACCCACGCAAACACGCTGCCAGTTTATTATTCTGAAATAACACTGTAATTGTGTTTGTTTTGTGTTTCCTCACTGTCGGACTCAACTAAACTTCTTGTTTTCACACTGTTTTTGAACTGTCTTGTCGGCCATCTGATTCCTGTCATCTGTGGACATCAGATCGCAACCGATATGTTTTCGTTGTTACTTGGACATTTGTTGTTTCTTGTGATTAGTTGTGTCATCTGTACTTAAGTTTTCACTCAAATACACACAACTCATGTTCAAATGTACGTTGTACATATTGTATTTCAGTTTTTCACAAAAATACGTACAACTTGTGTATTGTATATTGAATTCAGATAGTACATCTACTGTTCATGAGTTTGTATATACACACAGTATAAAATGAAAGTACACATACCGTACGGACTTGCCGGACGATCTGGTACTTGATGTTACATGGGTAGGTTGACTAAAAGCGTTCGTTTCGTGTTTACCCAGGAATTCTATTATGTTAAGAATGGACATGAAATTGTTGTCGTGCATGACGTATCATCTTCACACTGATGGTCAAAGATAAAGAACCATTCAGGCATATGAGGATATGTTATGGGTGTGCATAGTGGTGATTGGGGGTAGTTACGATGACTATCTACCCTTGGAGGAGTTCTTGTTTAAGAACGATTATCATTCCAGGTGTGGAATAATTCTGTAAGAAATACTATATGGAGTAGATAGTATAATCTAGGAGTTGGGAAGAGGATGGATAACAAGAACATGTAGTTAAGTGGTTAAAATGATAAATGAATGGATTGATTTAATCCAAATTCATTTGAAGGCAGTGCAAGACCATAGAAATGGGATATGTACGTGCGAAGGAGACCGCTCGAATTCCAAGTGGGAGACTTTGTGTTACTAAAGGTTTCTCCTTGGAAAGGCTTGATTCGTTTTCAAAGGTGGGGGAAAATTTAGTCCGTGGTTATTGGACCATTTAAGATTATAGCTCGGATTGGCGAGGTTGCCTCTCGCGTAGAGCTACCATAGGAGTTGAGTGGGATTCACAATACATTCCATGTATCTTATTTGCGAAAGTGTTTGGCAGATGAATCGGCTTATGTGCCAATGGAGGATTTGGTGATTGATGATAAACTCAATTATATTGAGAAACATGTGGCTATCTTGGATAGAAAAGTCAAGCAACTTCGAAATAAGACGATTAACCAAGTGATGGTGCAATGGCAAAACAGACGGGGATCTGATGCTACATGGGAGTCCGAGGATGGAATGCGGAAATTTTATCCTTTTCTTTTTGAGGTGTAAATAGGTTTCGGGGACCAAACCTTTGTAAGGAGAGGAGAATTTGTAACAACCCATTTTGGGGAATTATTGTAAGTAAAATGTAATTGGAGTATAAATTATGTTTTTACTTTAACTGATGGGTGTTTTAATAAATATTTGAAATAAAATATAACTATATGGTGGTGTTAACTAAATTAACTAAGTTAGTTTAACACTAGATGGTTGTAACTAGTAATTGGAGGACTAAAATTGTAATTAGGTGAAACTTGTATAAGGCTAAAAGGGTGTTGACTAGTCAAAATTGGGGGAACCATTTGTTTTGGGTTGTGAACGTCGATCAAGGGGAGGACAAGGAGAAAAACTCAAGAACTTCAAATTTTGATCAAATTGGATGTTGCATGTTGATCTGATCTTTAATGCAAGCATAATTTGGAGTTCCTCTTGCATCAAACTACATCTAGGTAAGATTTTTGGGTGTTCTTGTTGATGTTTTCGTGGGTATCCCATGGGGTATGAGTTTGATGGGTAAAACTCTCAATTGGGTGTTTTGAGAGTGTCAAATGTTGTTAATGATGTTGATAATCATGTAGGAACAACTTTTGATTGTTTTCTTTCATGATTTATATGTTATGATAATGGGGGAATTGGGGTTTTTATGGAATAGATGGTGTGTAAACTTAGTGTTTAAATGATTGGGATTTGATGATTATCACTAAGTTGTTTTAGTTTGTGGTGATAATGACGAAATTGTTCATTTTTAAACAAAATAATGGAGTTACATAGATGTGTTAATAATGAATGATCATTAGAAGATGAACTTGTTCATATATGGTGTTTGATGAAATGCAAGTAGAGTAATTAACTTAAATATTAGTTTAAAACTAATGGGGATATGAAATTATGTGTGGATATTAAATCAACAAGGTTGAGTTGATATGATTAAGGGTCAATTGGAAGTAATTGAATTTAAAATGGTTACATTGGGGTGAATGGGTGTATTTTGACTAATTGTAGTCAAACTTTATATTAAACCTATTAGTTGTGATAATAGGAATTGATAGTGAAGGTATAAGTGGCACCAAACGACCTGGGAAGGAATTTGTTATAAAGGATAGCTCGTTGAATCAAGGTAAGTCACCCAACTCTTCTACTAATTATGTGTAATGGTGATTTACATATATGAATGTTTTGTAGAAGATTTGGCTTTATGGTGAATAAGTCATGGAGTATTTGTTGATAGACAAATTTAAGCAATAGGAGATATATTGTAACAACCGAAAATTTAGCAATTCAATAATAAATGTGCAAGATTTCGGTAACTGTTGATGTTCGAAGAATTGTGTTATCAAAGAAATAAACACATTTGATCGTGCTTGAAATTCATGATGATATGTGTGACAACTCAAAATTATCAGGTTAGAATCATAACTCGAAAATGAAGAGAATGAGTGTAAGCGAAATCGTGAAACGAGGCTCCGATTTCAAGATACACTGAATCGAATATAGCAATAGATTAGAGGTCAAATATTTTGAACTCTTTAGGTATTGAAACTATAACCATTGGAAAGAGCTCGAAAAATCGTGAACGTAGGCGAAAACCGTGCGCAAAACGGAGTTCGTATGCTCCCGGAATCGCGAAACGAAGAAAAGACAAAAATCAGGCCGCCATGGACCCGCGCGGTACGCCCCAACTCGGCGTCCCGAGTCAGGCGATGCGCCCCGGAGCATATGTCGGCCAAAAAGTTGTTTTAAGCGACCAGAATGCGTAAAAGTTGAAAAATTCGTTCCTGATCGACCTCCAGACTCCATTTTAGCCCCAAAACACCTCCAAACTTCATATCTAAGGTTTCTAAACATCCGGATCATCCCAGGGATCGTATATACAAGTCCTGATCGTCGTTTTACCCGCAGAAACTCGTCAGATCAGGTAACGGTTCGTTTTAACCTTCTAGTTTGAGTTTGATTAATTAGATCTTGAATTTGAACGTAATGAGATAGTTAGGATTGTTGATTATTGCCTAGATGATGGCTAGGATTGATTATAAACGAAGAACACGAAGTTCTAACGGTTAAATCCTTGTTTTGAGCCGTTGTAATGCCCGGTTTGCATGAAATCACAACTATGATTATAATGGTTTAATCCATTTGATTATGACAATCTAGGTGATTAGCTTGGTTAATCTTTGAAATACAAAGATTAAATCTAAGTGTTTCAAACTAATCACAATCATTAACATACTTATTGGAACGATTATCTGATGTTTGTGATAACAGTCAGATTAGTATGTTAATCATGATTATTAAACCTATTCTAAGACTATGTTGTGATATTTCATGATATCTGGGTAATCAATGATAAGGATTTATCATTTCTAAGCCATTAATCTGTTTAGGAACTGTTTTAGCATTATAATCAACAACATTAACTATTTGATGACTTTTAAGACAATGTTTTTGACATTGAACGTTCAGAAAGATCTAATCAGTAGGTTAAAACATAAATGACTTATTAAGTATAAACGAATGCAGAAATTCACCATTAGTACCAGTTTGTGAGTGATCTTGCTACAGTAAGACATCAGGTGAGTTCTATGAGCCCTCTTTTACTATTTTGACGTTTTAGGGCTGATGTGCATGTTATAAAGTTATTTTAGGTAAATGATTGCTTTATCTGGCTACGGTCAGATAAGAGAAGGTGTTAAAGTAAATAATGTTTTAAGTTGTAAAGTTATTGTATGAAAGTGACACTAACCTGATTAAGGTCAGGTAAAGAATGTTTTAAATAAAGAACGTTTTAAAGTAAATAATGTTTTAAGTCTCAACTACGGTTGAGAAGTAAATGATTTTAAGAACCTCCGCTGAAATGTCAAGAATGTTTTAAAGACTCAACAACAGTTGAGAAATGAATGATTTTAAAAGTATTGGCCGAGGTTAATTAAGAAATGTGATTTTAAAGTCCCAGCTGCGGTTGGGCAAATGTTGAGCACTGCGGTGCGGATAATGATTTATGATTATGATGGTTTAAATGATTTAAACCATGTTATGTATGAATGATGTATGTCAAAAGTCCTGTGAAAGAACAGGCATAAGTCCTGTGAAAGAACAGGCACAAGTCCTGTGAAAGAACAGGCACAAGTCCTGTGAAAGAACAGGCACAAGTCCTGTGAAAGAACAGGCACAAGTCCTGTGAAAGAACAGGCCTGCCGACTGTGTGTCGCCAGTGGAGGAAATCTTATGCATGCATAACGTGTTGACTTCGGTCAACAGAACAGGCTACATTTATGCACTGTTTGATTGATGTTATGATGTTATGAATGTTATGTATATGAAATGTTTTATGTTTAGTATGATTGAGACTGTTGACTTCGGTCGACTGTGAAGGCTATTGTTTTATGTATATTAAAGATTTTATTTTTATGAAAAGTTAACTTAGAACTCACCAGCGAAAGCTGACTTGTTTTAGAATGCATGTCAGGTTGAATGGTATTGAGGAAGAATGACAGTAAGGCTCATGGCATACTTTGAAGACTACCCCTGGCTTAGACTGGCTGTGTTATATTACTGTTAGAAGAGTGGGTTATGTTTAATATGTAAAAGTTTGTTTAGATCTGTAAGATATTTTATATTTTCACTCGACATTCCGCTGCTATGATAATGTAATTATGGTTTAAGTATTATGGGTATGATGTTTGCCAACTGAGGGGTTTGGGGCCTCTCAAGTTGGTATCAGAGCCATAGTTTGAGAGATCCGGTTATCCCTAATGACTGGACTTAAACTGAAAATGGGACTGAATGATAAGAATGCCAGTCAAGGGTAGTTTGATGCCATGAGCTGAATGTTATGTACGAGTTAAGACGTAGGTGTAAGGTTAGGAAGGGAGTTAGAGTCATGCACGTTGGGGTGACGGAATGGGAAACGTTTAGAGCCTATGAGTTGGGTAAATGGTTAATAACACCTGATCAACGTCATTAACGATTTACAAAGCTTATTTCGTACTAAATTAATCCTGTACTGATTCTCCAATTGTTGCATCCTGTAGGTAGTTAAATGGCTGGAAAAAGGGGTAGACCACGTAAGCAACCACAAGAACCTGAAGAACCACATATCGAGAATGAAGAACCCATTAATGAAGACGACTACGAGCAACCGGAAGATGAAAACGAGTTTACTCTAGAGCCTATCGTAGTGAAGGCTATTTCTGATGAGGTCTGTAAAGTTTTGGATGATAAGCTACCAGCTTTGGTTACAAAAATACTGAAGGATACTTTGAAAGATAAGTCTGAAGGAATTAAGGAGAGCACCGAGGAAGAGGAAGTTGTGATCA
Source organism: Mikania micrantha (assembly GCA_009363875.1). Classification (NCBI taxonomy): domain Eukaryota; kingdom Viridiplantae; phylum Streptophyta; class Magnoliopsida; order Asterales; family Asteraceae; genus Mikania; species Mikania micrantha. The sequence continues at coordinate 78,420,323 of CM018698.1, forward strand.
CCGGAACTAAGAACGGTGATTCTACGTCAGAGAAACGGAAGGGTTGTGATTACAAGGCCTTTAAAGGATGCAATCCACCCTCATTTGATGGTAAGAAGGATGCCGTGGCTACTTGCCACTGGGTCTCAGCTATGGAAGCGGTTATCGCCATCAGTGAGTGCCGGGAAGACCAAGCTGTGAAATTTGCAGCTCATTCATTTACTGAAGAAGCTCTACATTGATGGAACACTGTCAAGCAGTCAAAGACCACTACTGATGTGGAGGGCTTGAAATGGGAGGAATTGAAGGAGTTAGTTATGAAACACTTTTGTCCAAAGAATGAAATTGATAAAGTTGAGCGAGAATTTCTGACACTGAAAGCTGGACGTATGAATCATCGGCAATATACGTCAAAATTTAATGAAATGTCAAGGTTGGTTCCTCATTTGGTAAGCACGGAGGAACGGAGAATGAAATTATATGTGGAAGGGTTACCACTTAAAGTCCGAACGCATGTGAAGGCGCATGCTCCCAGAACTTTTGAATCAGCCGTAGAAATTAGCGGCATTGTCTGGGATGATGTTGTTGAAGCTGAACCAACAAAGGAGGAACCGAAGCAAAAGTGGTCACCTAAATTTAAAAGGAATCGAAATGACAAATCCGGACCCCCTATGAAAAGGTTTAGAATGGAAGAAATTGAAAAGTGCCCTAAGTGTGGAAAGAGACATAGGGGAGAATGTCTTACGGGGACTACTTTGTGCTATCGTTGTGGAAAGACTGGACATCTCTCTTATGATTGCCCAAGTGTACCAAAATGTTACAACTGTGGTGGAATCGGTCACCTGAGCCGGAATTGTTTTAAACCAAAGATAATGCCTACAGAAGCCATCAAACCTGAAAGTAGCAAGGGAGGTGAGAAGCAAAAGGCAAAAGTTCGTGCCTTTACTATGACTAAGGATCAAGCAGATAAAGACCCGGATGTGGTGACAGGTACATTCTTGATTAATGATATCCCTGCTTCAGTTCTATTTGATTCTGGTGCAAGTATGAGCTTTGTGGCTATTGCTTTTTGTGATAAATTGTGTGCAAATGTTAAAAAGATAGAAAATGCCTTTAACATAGAAACTGCTCTTGGTAAATCTACTAAAGTAACGGAGGCCATTGATGATGATTGTTACATTGATATAGAAGGTCATAGATTCCCTGTTAAGTTGTTTGTGATTACGTTAGGAGGTTTTGATGTAGTATTGGGTATGGATTGGTTGGCCAAATATGAGGCTAACATTGTCTGTCGACGAAATATGATTTTCTTAACGGCTCTTAATGGGAGTTCAGTAACGGTTTACGGGGATAAAGTGTTTAACGTGCCTAAAGTCATTTCAATGATTAAGGCGAGTGAGTTTATGAGGCGAGGGTGTGGGGCTTATCTGGCTTATGTTATTGATAAAGAAATTAAGGTAAAAGAATTGGAAGACGTACCCGTGGTGTGTAATTTTCCTGATGTATTTCCTGAGGATTTGCCAGGACTTCCACCTGATCGGGAAATCGAATTCCAAATTGATGTTGTGCCAGGAGCTCAACCTGTCGCCAAGGCACCGTACCGTCTGGCTCCAACGGAAATGAAAGAATTAATGACCCAACTACAAGACCTTCTAGACAAAGGTTTTATACGACCGAGTGTGTCACCTTGGGGTGCACCAGTGTTGTTTGTAAAGAAAAAGGATGGAAGTATGAGAATGTGTATTGATTATAGGGAATTGAATAAGCTCACAATAAAGAATAAGTATCCGTTACCAAGAATTGATGATCTATTTGACCAATTGCAAGGGGCAAGTTGGTTTTCTAAAATAGATCTCAGATCAGGGTACCATCAATTAAAGGTGAGAGAACAAGATATTCCGAAGACAGCGTTTCGCACACGTTATGGACACTATGAGTTTCTTGTGATGTCTTTCGGATTAACAAACGCTCCTGCGGCGTTTATGGATTTGATGAATCGGGTGTGCAGACCTATGTTAGACCGATCAGTGATTGTGTTTATTGACGATATATTAATATACTCAAGGAGTGAAGGTGATCATGCGTGTCATATACGGGAAGTTCTTGAAATACTAAGAAGAGAAAAGCTTTATGCTAAATTCTCTAAATGTGCCTTTTGGCTACGGGAAGTACAATTTTTAGGTCATGTTATTAGTCCAGAAGGCATAATGGTGGACCCAGCTAAAGTAGAAGCAGTTATGAAATGGAATCCTCCGAAAACACCAACGGAAGTTCGTAGCTTTCTTGGATTAGCAGGTTATTACAGAAGATTCATCCAGGATTTTTCCAAGAATGCTACACCATTGACAAAATTGACGAGGAAAGAAGTAAAATATGACTGGGGTCCAACTCAGGCCCAAGCTTTTGATGAATTGAAAAAGAGATTAACTGAAGCTCCTATTTTAACACTGCCGGATGGTAATGAAGACATGGTTGTGTACTCAGATGCGTCTTATCTGGGTTTGGGTTGTGTACTTATGCAAAGGGGAAAGGTAATAGCATATGCCTCAAGACAATTGAAAACTCATGAAGCTAATTATCCAACACATGATTTGGAATTGGCTGCTGTGGTATTTGCTTTAAAAATTTGGAGGCATTATTTATATGGAGTGAAATGTACAATCTACACAGATCACAAAAGTTTAAAATACTTCTTTGAACAGAAGGATTTGAATATGAGACAACGAAGATGGCTTGAACTGCTCAAAGATTATGACTGTGAGATTTTGTATCACCCGGGCAAGGCCAATGTGGTGGCTGATGCTCTAAGTCGCAAGACAGAACACTCTGCTATACAAGTTAAGTCTTATAGTTTGGTAATAACATCAAAATTTCTAAATGAGCTTAAGGATGCACAAAAGGAGGGATTGAAGGAAGAAAATGTGGGGTTCGAAAGAATATTTGGTCAAGTCAAGAATCTAGAAGAAAATGAATTTGGTATTAAGATTCGATTTGGTCGAATGTGGGTTCCACGAAATGGGGACATCAGGTCAAGGATTCTAGACGAAGCACATAAGTCACGTTACTCTATTCATCCTGGTGCAACGAAAATGTATCAAGACCTTCGAAAAGATTATTGGTGGCCAGGTATGAAATTTAATGTAATGCAGTACGTAAATAAATGTTTGACATGTGCACAAGTAAAGGCTGAACATCAGAAGCCCTATGGTTATGTACAACCTCTAGAAGTTCCGGAATGGAAATGGGAACATATCACCATGGATTTTATTACAAAGTTGCCTCTCACGGTGAAACATCATGATGCTATTTGGGTGATTGTAGATCGGTTAACGAAAAGTGCTCATTTCTTACCGATACGTGAGACTTATACGTCTGAGAAGCTGTCTGAATTATTTGTGAAAGAAATAATTACAAGGCATGGGGTTCCAGTATCTATAGTGTCCGATCGTGACACGCGATTTGTTTCAAGATTCTGGAAACAGTTTCATGAATCAATGGGCACAAGACTCAATATCAGCACTGCATATCATCCTCAAACAGATGGACAGTCTGAAAGGACTATCCAAACCTTAGAGGATATGCTCAGAGCTTGTATTATTGATTTTGGTGGTAGTTGGGATGATCATTTACCACTAGTGGAGTTCTCGTACAACAACAGTTATCATGCTAGTATTGGAATGCCACCATACGAAGCACTGTACGGACGACGTTGTAGAACACCTGTGTGCTGGGGAGGAGTAGGACAGAAAGAAGTGGGAAGCAAAGCTGCAGTAGTTGAATTGACTGAAAAGCTTCAACTAGTTAAAGCACGAATGAAAGCTGCACAGGATCGACAAAAGTCCTACGCTGACAAAAGACGAAGACCAATAGAGTTTGAGGTAGGTGATCAGGTACTGTTAAAGGTTTCACCATGGAAAGGAATTATTCGATTCAGAAAAAGAGGAAAACTGAGTCCGAGATTTATTGGACCTTTTCGAATAATGGCACGGATCGGTAAAGTAGCCTACCGATTAGATCTTCCGGATGAATTGAGTGGAATTCACCCGACATTCCACGTTTCACATCTGAGAAAATGTCTAGCAGATGATGCAGCATATGTGCCGTTAAATGACATTGAGGTTGATGAAAAGCTAAATTACATAGAAGAACCAGTTGCTATTGTTGATACGAAAGAAAAACAGTTACGTAACAAGATAATTAGGCAAGTTAAGGTTCAGTGGAAACACCGAAATGGATCTGAGGCTACATGGGAAACTGAAGAGGAGATGAAACGACTCTACCCACATTTGTTTGAAATGTAACAGGTTTCGAGGACGAAACCTATTGTAAGGAGGGTAGATTTGTAACAACCGAAAATTTAGCAATTCAATAATAAATGTGCAAGATTTCGGTAACTGTTAATGTTCGAAGAATTGTGTTATCAAAGAAATAAACACATTTGATCGTGCTTGAAATTCATGATGATATGTGTGACAACTCAAAATTATCAGGTTAGAATCATAACTCGAAAATGAAGAGAATGAGTGTAAGCGAAATCGTGAAACGAGGCTCCGATTTCAAGATACACTGAATCGAATATAGCAATAGATTAGAGGTCAAATATTTTGAACTCTTTAGGTATTGAAACTATAACCATTGGAAAGAGCTCGAAAAATCGTGAACGTAGGCGAAAACCGTGCGCAAAACGGAGTTCGTATGCTCCCGGAATCGCGAAACGAAGAAAAGACAAAAATAGGCCGCCATGGACCCGCGCGGTACGCCCCAACTCGGCGTCCCGAGTCAGGCGATGCGCCCCGGAGCATATGTCGGCCAAAAAGTTGTTTTAAGCGACCAGAATGCGTAAAAGTTGAAAAATTCGTTCCTGATCGACCTCCAGACTCCATTTTAGCCCCAAAACACCTCCAAACTTCATATCTAAGGTTTCTAAACATCCGGATCATCCCAGGGATCGTATATACAAGTCCTGATCGTCGTTTTACCCGCAGAAACTCGTCAGATCAGGTAACGGTTCGTTTTAACCTTCTAGTTTGAGTTTGATTAATTAGATCTTGAATTTGAACGTAATGAGATAGTTAGGATTGTTGATTATTGCCTAGATGATGGCTAGGATTGATTATAAACGAAGAACACGAAGTTCTAACGGTTAAATCCTTGTTTTGAGCCGTTGTAATGCCCGGTTTGCATGAAATCACAACTATGATTATAATGGTTTAATCCATTTGATTATGACAATCTAGGTGATTAGCTTGGTTAATCTTTGAAATACAAAGATTAAATCTAAGTGTTTCAAACTAATCACAATCATTAACATACTTATTGGAACGATTATCTGATGTTTGTGATAACAGTCAGATTAGTATGTTAATCATGATTATTAAACCTATTCTAAGACTATGTTGTGATATTTCATGATATCTGGGTAATCAATGATAAGGATTTATCATTTCTAAGCCATTAATCTGTTTAGGAACTGTTTTAGCATTATAATCAACAACATTAACTATTTGATGACTTTTAAGACAATGTTTTTGACATTGAACGTTCAGAAAGATCTAATCAGTAGGTTAAAACATAAATGACTTATTAAGTATAAACGAATGCAGAAATTCACCATTAGTACCAGTTTGTGAGTGATCTTGCTACAGTAAGACATCAGGTGAGTTCTATGAGCCCTCTTTTACTATTTTGACGTTTTAGGGCTGATGTGCATGTTATAAAGTTATTTTAGGTAAATGATTGCTTTATCTGGCTACGGTCAGATAAGAGAAGGTGTTAAAGTAAATAATGTTTTAAGTTGTAAAGTTATTGTATGAAAGTGACACTAACCTGATTAAGGTCAGGTAAAGAATGTTTTAAATAAAGAACGTTTTAAAGTAAATAATGTTTTAAGTCTCAACTACGGTTGAGAAGTAAATGATTTTAAGAACCTCCGCTGAAATGTCAAGAATGTTTTAAAGACTCAACAACAGTTGAGAAATGAATGATTTTAAAAGTATTGGCCGAGGTTAATTAAGAAATGTGATTTTAAAGTCCCAGCTGCGGTTGGGCAAATGTTGAGCACTGCGGTGCGGATAATGATTTATGATTATGATGGTTTAAATGATTTAAACCATGTTATGTATGAATGATGTATGTCAAAAGTCCTGTGAAAGAACAGGCATAAGTCCTGTGAAAGAACAGGCACAAGTCCTGTGAAAGAACAGGCACAAGTCCTGTGAAAGAACAGGCACAAGTCCTGTGAAAGAACAGGCACAAGTCCTGTGAAAGAACAGGCCTGCCGACTGTGTGTCGCCAGTGGAGGAAATCTTATGCATGCATAACGTGTTGACTTCGGTCAACAGAACAGGCTACATTTATGCACTGTTTGATTGATGTTATGATGTTATGAATGTTATGTATATGAAATGTTTTATGTTTAGTATGATTGAGACTGTTGACTTCGGTCGACTGTGAAGGCTATTGTTTTATGTATATTAAAGATTTTATTTTTATGAAAGTTAACTTAGAACTCACCAGCGAAAGCTGACTTGTTTTAGAATGCATGTCAGGTTGAATGGTATTGAGGAAGAATGACAGTAAGGCTCATGGCATACTTTGAAGACTACCCCTGGCTTAGACTGGCTGTGTTATATTACTGTTAGAAGAGTGGGTTATGTTTAATATGTAAAAGTTTGTTTAGATCTGTAAGATATTTTATATTTTCACTCGACATTCCGCTGCTATGATAATGTAATTATGGTTTAAGTATTATGGGTATGATGTTTGCCAACTGAGGGGTTTGGGGCCTCTCATATATTGCTTGATTATTGTTGTTATGGTGTTTAAATGCTTGTCTATGATTGACTTGGTGTTTAATTATATGTGTGTTGAATGATTTGAATTAGTTCACAAGGTGTGTGAATTATAATTGAGGTTGACTCAAATTTTTGTAATGAATCACAAGTGGTGTGATCATTAAAAAGAACTTTTCACAAGGTGTGTGAATGTCCTTGATTGGTGAAATCAAGTTTATTTAATCACAAGTGGTGTGATTTGCTTAAACTTGAAAAATCTTGGGTGTAACAAGATTTAATTGGTGAATTGCGTGAAAACGACACGTTAGAAAGTCGTTTGTTGTTATTATTATTATTGTCATAAAAAGGTGATTAAAGTTGGATTTTTATGTTCATATGGTGTTATGACATGTATATGGGAGTATTGAAATGATCGGAATTGAGTGAGAATGATTCCGGTGGTCAGTACGGGTCAAAACGCAGAAAAAAAAACTAAAAAAAATCTGCATAATTGTGCAGGTCTGGGAGTAAGTTACGGCGGGCTGAGAGTAACTTACGGCCTAGGTCTGGGCTGGGAGTAACTTACGCCCAGAGCTCTCGGGTTTACGGCCCTGCTTACGGCCATGACTAACATTTGAGTTTTTTTGACCTTTTTTACTTAGGGAAGCATTGGGGATTAATTTACATAGTTCCTATGGATAAACGGGAGTTATTAGGTGGCGTTAAAAGGTGATTAAGCTTCGTGGAAGCTTGGGGCAACGTTAGGGATGATCTTACTTAGTTCTAACGAACTAACGGTGACTTAATTATGGTGTTTTCAGGTGAACGGAAGGCTTGAAGGCGGATGTGATCGGATCGTTTTGCAAGGACTTGGATCAAACATATTTTGGGGTTTAATCTTTGTTGTTTTGAAACAAAGTTTTTGGCGAATAACTTTAAAAGTAAATTGGTTGTTGAATGTTTATATAACATCAATCTTTTGTAAAATTTTTGTAAAGTGGAATGTTCAAAGTGTTTAATACACTTGAATGTTGAAAAATCTGGGACCTAATCTTATTTGTTTTTTATAACACGTGTCATGTGTTGGTGGGTTTTGGGCTTACAAGTTGGTAGACCGGAACTGACAATCAAAACGGGAACCGGTCATACCAGAATCGATGGGTACAAAAGGGTCCGGATTTTCATACAAATTAGAACCGAAACCAGAAAATCGGAACTGGTTCCACCTATACCCGGCCAAAACCCCAACCGGAACCGGTTGGAACTGGTCGAAACTCGGAACGAAATCAGAACCGGGTCTTGACTTAGTTGACCATAATCAGTTCAAAAAAAACCCGATTTGCGCACCTCTAAACCAGCTAATATGGCCCATTTGAAATATATGTTATAAAAAAAACCTCACACATTTAGGATCATTTATAAAGAGTGATGGAGAGATTGATTCTGACATAACTATCGTGTCCAGGTTGATACGAGCGAAGGGCAACAACTTATGAGACAAGAAGTTTTCGAAAAAATAAAAGGATATTCTATATAGTGACAGTACGTTTGACTATGTTGTATGGAACAGATTGTTGGTCAATCAAGAAGACCCAAGAGAAAAAGTTGTAGACAACAGAGATCATGATGTTAAGATGAATGTATGAGGCACACAAAGCTTGATAAGATAAGTAGAAGCCTTTAGAGATTAATTGGGGTAGTGTGCATCTCAAATAAATTAATATAGGAAAGACTAAGATGGTCCGGACATGTACAGAGAAGACATATGATAACACACGTTCGAAAAGTGAAGATTCTCATGGGGGAGGGGAAGAAGAGTAGATCATACCAAAACTGACATTGGATAAATAGATTAGATAATATTTATTAACTTTGCACATATGTGAGAACATAATTAGTGATAGGGTCTCTTGAAAATGTATGTTAAATGTTACATATTTTTAAATTTTTAGTTTTATTTTTTGATTTTAGAAAATTTAACGATAAAAGCCACGCCTTGGTACTAGGTATACCTAATTCTAAATAAAATGTTTGTTTGATACATATATATTATTATTTTGCTCTGATTGTGTGGTGTTAGATGTTCTTAGGAGCTTTTTGATGTCCTTAGGAGTTTTTAGGTGCTCTTAGGCATCTATATCTTATACTTGTGCTTTTGTGTACTCCACTATGATTGGGGTGACACTGTTTTATTTTAGTTGGATTATTACATGTATCTCTACGTGCGTTACTTGTATATTTATATCTATCTTGCTTGTATGTATTTGTAAAAAAAATGGCGAATACCCGGGCCATGATTCTTTTTAGAAAGCATCATCTTAATTACATTAAGATATGGGTAATTTTTGTATTTGTTCCATCCCTTCCAAACCTTGCTGAATAGTGAAAATTTATCGGATATGTTTGTTTGTTAAAAGTTATAGATATAAAAAATTAAAAACACACAAAATAACGTATAAAAAAACATAGGTATTTGAACTTAGGGTGATGTATTAGTTGTACTTCTTTATAAATATTAATCTTAATGAATGCAATCCTTCTACCAACACTGTTATATTTTAAACCAGGTAACATAAAAAGTGAAGATTGATCTTGTAATTCTATGGACCTTTGATATTGCTTCATGGGTTTTCACATATAGTATTGTTTCACATTAAAATTGTTTTTTATTATTTTAGAATTAAAAAACGACAAACTTTAATATGAATCAACATAAAACACACACATATGTATATATAATATCAGGCTTAATTTTAGAGATAAACTTTTCAAGGTTAGTATAATATATATATATATATATATATATATATGTATACACACACACACACATATATAGGGTGAGGTTATAGTAAAAGACTTAAATTGGTGATTAGTGTGAAAAGGATTTTGGCCATTGGATCTATAATTTAATAGTTGAGATCAAAGTTGTATTAAAAAATTAATGTAAGGGTATTTTAGTCATAAACACTTTTGCCGACTTTTGATTTATCATTGTTTCTTTTTGTTCGTCATTGTGTCTTACTACTTTTTTTTAAATGATGAGCTTTAAAAATAATAACGATGAAACATCACAATCACGTACATTTTATATGTAAATCAAAATGAAAAAACAACAACATATTCATGTAATACATAAAATGATAAGATAAAATCAAATAGTCATATTCATAAAACACAATGATAAATACACATGACACAATAATCTGAATTATATGTCACTAAAAAATGAAGTTTTGAAAAGTAAAATGTTTAAATAATACAATTGTGTAATTCTAATATGAAAAACATAAAAAAAACAACAAATTTATTTAATATATGAAAAACAATAACAAAAAAAAATGAAATGGGTTAAAACGTATAACACAATGAGGAATACATATAATATAATGACCTGGACGTAAAACACAATGACGAGTATATTACACAATGACCTGAATGTAAAACACAATGATGGGTATATTACACAATGACCTGAACGTAAAACACAATAACGAGTATATTACACAATGACCTCGACGTAAAACACAATGACGAGTATATTACACAATGACCTGAACGTAAAACACAGTGACGAGTATATTACACAATGACCTGAACGTACAACACAATGACGAGTATATTACACAATGACCTTAACGTAAAACACGATGACGAGTGTATTACACAATGACCTGAACGTAGAACACAATGACGAGTCTATTACTGTCACACCCCCAAATTTCAACTAACGGAATCATACAGTTTGGGATGTGACAAACCAGGATCTCAGATCATTAGACATAGCGAAGACCTCTATATGCTTTTCAAACATAACTTTGGTCTAAATTGAAAAATCCAGAGTTTTAAACGTTGCGGAAGCGTTTGTAAAGAGTAAAACAATTCAATGTTTGCAAAATGTAAATTACAATGATAATGTCTCAAATATTCAAACCCAAACAACTGTAATGTAAAATATGCATGAGACTCGATCTCCTAGTCCATGCTTGCTTGTTCTTGTACCTTATTGTCCTGAGAAAACATGTAATTCAAGTCAACACAAAGGTTGGTGCATACACAGGTTTGTATGAATAATCACAAATGTTTGAATCAATTGTTTGAACAAGCTGTTTGTATATAATGTTTGCAGATCACATAATCACACATTGCATAGTCATGATAGCTAGTCATCGCACTATTTACATAAGCGGTCGACACCGAAGCTGACTATTTGAATGTTGGTTGCCTTTCCACTATTGTCTAGCACAAACAATATTAATGTTGAATTGGCTAGTTAAACACTTGCGTAGACCTACAATCTACCAAGTGAGGTTTGTCAAACCCAATAGATCTATCTTCAACTACCACGCTTTGCACTACGACAAATTAAACGGTTCGATATGTAAGGAATTGTAATGCTATGTTCGCACTTATCGTAAATAGCCAACTCATGCAAGTGATATGTATCTAAAATGTTTGTTTGCACATGTTTTCTTCCCCAAAACAGTAAAATGTAAAAAGGGGTCGTGTACGCACCTTAGATAACAAACAGAATGATCACGTGTTCGCGAAATCACGTAGATAAACTTCTACGAAGAATCTGTGTTTTAACAATAACGTTGTGTTATTCCTAATATCCATATTGTTTTCGTGGTTACATACGTGTCAACACACATACATTAGGTTGTTTAAAACGTACATACGAAATCGTGTACGAATTTAAGTTCGTTCGGTTGAATCGTATAAACATATACTATTTCATTTTACGACGCACAATTATACACGATTAGAAATTTCGCTCAAAATATAAATTTTATCATTTCATCATGTTCGGGATTTAATTATGGTTTCAGCGCAACTGAAACGGGTTAAAACGGAGTTAGAATGAAGAAATTATTGTTAAAACATTAAAAATGGTTTTAATTTCAAAAACCGGTGGAAGCAGGGTTCGAACCCCCAACCTTCCACACAAATCACACGCTCTCTACCAACTGGTCTGTCTTTGTTTTCACATTAAGATTAGATTTCAAATGGTTTTAACCCATAATCCGTCGGGTTCCCTTTGTTTTCTCTCAACCGAACCCTTAGGACCCAAATTAGCCCATAATTCAATCCCGATCGATCTCAGCACCATTGGGTTTTATTTATACAAATCTAGACGATTTCTACCATAGTTTTAATTCGATTTTTAATCAAAAAGAAGTCCAAATTTATCTTATACATATTTTCGAAATGGTTATCCCATTCCATCATTTAAACTTGTTCAATTCGATTAAATCAGATTGTAAATCTATGGGGTTTTCACTTCACAATGAATTTCGAAACCTTCTGTAATGTTTATTTTGAATTCCAAGTTCAATTGATTAAAAACCCCCAATTTGTTTTTGTCTAAGAACCCTAGAAATCGAAATTATCTAAATTTTGGTACTAAAATAGAGAAGAATTAAAAACCACAGGGACCAAAATCGGAATTATCTAAATTTTGGTACTAAAATAGATAAGAATTAAAAACTACAGGGACCAAAATCGGAAATAACTCTTTATAAAAGTATAATCAACTATAAGAATAATAATTGTTAAATACTTACTATTATTTAATGTTACTGAATAATATTTTTAATTATTCGACCCGCTATATAAATTAATGAATACTTTTGTTCTCATATTCCTCACCCATGCTGATCCACAGAGGGGGGGAGTCATGGTAGCGTTGATATTGAATGTTTTAAGTAGGTTACCACCAAAGAGACTTAAAATATTTACGGTGCTACACAAACACAATTAAATGGTGATAACAAACATCAGTGTGAGCTTAAAACTTTGTTGCAGTTATGAATATTAGGTTTTGTTTGGAATTTCTTATTTAACTTTTGAAGGTTTTATGTTTTGAGCATACAAATTTCACACGAATCAACAAGCTGCAACGTTTGTGAGAATTCAACTAGTTTTCGTTAATTTTAAGTGAACTATTATGAGTAATACAATAAGCCTTTATACATCTACAATAAAAATCATACATCGAATTATATATATTATATATATTAAAAGGCATAAAATGATTCAGCATCCCATTAATTAACTCGCTTTAGGGTTTTAGAGTTGTAGGAGATCCTAACCTAGTCGTATTATTCGTATTCAGCCATTCACCGTCTTCAAGAATCACGAACGTCGTCTCTTATTCTCGTCGATTCACCCCGTTCACGTCTTCAGCAAGCCCATTTGTGATTCATCGATTCCCTCGCCGTTCAAGTCTTCGGCCGGCCGTTCACGCCGTTCACCCGTCCTTCTCTTCTCGTCAATTCACCCGCAATTCACGCCGAATATAGGAATCAACCATTCACCCCCTGTTCACATCTTACCCAGTTACCAAGAAATCTTAAATCATTAGTCAGTTGGGTTGGAAAATGTAAGACTTCGTTTGAAATCATTATTAATTTTTTATTTTCAACAAAATTTCAGTTATTAGGTTCTTGATTAAGTTTTTTAATATTTTGTAAATTCCTTTTTAAATTCTTTGATTAATTTCCAAGATTAGTGTGGTTATTAAGTTCTTGATTTTCTTAATTAATTTTTCTAAACTTCCTTTAAAATCTTTGTTAAATTTCATTTTTTTTAAAACTTCAGTGATTAAGTTCTTGGTATCGACAAAGACAATAACTTGAATTTTACAAATTTAACCCTGGAATCGAATTTTTTTTTAAAATGGGGTCCATTTTAAGATATTAGTTACAAATGGGGCTGAATTTTTTTTTCACAAATGGGGTTATCTCCATTTATAGTGGCGAAAATGAGGAAAGAGAAAATGGGGATGTAGGGGTGTAAGACGACAGTACCTTTGTCAGAATTAAAAATTCATGAAAACCTCATTTTCGCCATTGCTAGTGGCGAAATCAGGTGAAGTACCGTACCTGTGTACTGTCTTGCCACTTCTAGTGGCGAAAATAGATAGTTTCTCCACTCCTAGTGGCGGAAATATAAAAAGCTGATGACCCACGTACTTTTCACCACTGCTAGAGGCGAAATACCTAATAACTCCATTCCTAATGGCGAAATCATGGTAAAAGCCTGCAACATAGTCTGTTTCGCCACTTCAAATGGCAAATTAAAAGCATGAGTCAAGTCCATTAATTTGGACCGGCCCCCAACCACCTTAATAAATTTTTTGTTTTTAAATAACCAAACCATATTAAATATCATCATAAAAAAACGTATTCTTCCACACTATAAAATATAATGTTATCCCTTCAACAATTTGCACTATCAATTTACTAACATACTTCACACAAATATTTTTCAACTTAGAAATGGCAACAAATTACAACTCAGGTCCATTGATAAATGATTTGTTGTTTCTTGCTGGTTCACACAGATCAGATTATGTTTTCCAACGACCTGACGAACTGAGGGATGGCGGTTTACTCAGAATACGAAGGGGAGACGAAAAATTGTGGGGTTACCTTCCTCAAAATCCTATAACTGAAAACGTGTTACAATATATACGTTTGGCAGGTTTTTCTGGTGTCATCGAGTGTGAATACCGAAGGCTTGATAGTGCACTTATTTCTGCACTTGTTGGAAGGTGGCGTCCGGAGACACATACCTTTCACATGCCATTCGGAGAGGTAACCGTGACCTTGCAAGACGTGACTGTTTTGTTGGGTTTACGTATCGATGGTAATGTAGCCAGTGGTACTGAATATCACTGGGATACTGAGCAAATAATTGCCAATTTTTATAGTTTAACAGGCATAATGTTAAATGAAAGTGTTGTAAATGGTCAAAGAATAAATATGCCTTTTGTTTTAAATACAATAAAAGAAATGGGATTTCCTAAAAATCCAACAGACTTGCAATGTATTCAACATGCAAGGACAATAATTTTACTTTTAATCGATGGGACTTTATTTCCCGAGTCTTCTAGCAACTGGGTTAACGCAAAATATTTAAATCATATACATGATTTAAGTGATTGCGGTGAACTTAGTTGGGGAAGTGTTGTCTTATCCGTATTGTATATAAATCTTTGTAGGTCTACTAATATTAACACCAATGAGATTGGTGGTGCAACAATATTGTTGCAACTATGGGCATGGGAAAGAATCCCGAGCATTGCTCCAAGATGTTTCCAACAAATAGATTGGAATAAATCATATGGCGCGAGGTATGTTTATGATATCAACAATGGTACCCGTATTAGATTCCTGTAACGCTGCAATGTACCTCGGTAGCTCTTCAAAGTTAGACTCCCAAGAACCATAAATACTTTTTGTAGCCTCTTTGCGAGCTCGCCACGCTTTACTATAAGAAATATCAACATTTAGTTGATCTTTTATAAACGCTCGAATTTGTTTTACAGGATATGCCAAGTCTTCACGCATGTTATGGAGTATACGTGTTGCAACATCTTTAGACTTCAAACTTCTATTTTCGTTTCCAACAATTGTGCCGTAGCAGTTGTGTGAATCAACCCATCTGATTATCTGTCACATATGATCATTTCTTTTTTTAATAGCATAAACATACCAGTTACATGGCGGACCACTGGTAAAATTTGTGTTGCAGTTGTGATTCTCTGAGTAACATTTTGCCCGCCATTTGGCACTTTTGCTTTCAACGACATAAAGATCCTTGCCGCAATTAATATTCCACGACCGCACACCTAACATAACATCATTCTTATTACGAAAATACATTCCAAGGCCCACCCTTGCTGGATAATTTTCATCCCAGATCTCCATATCATCATCATCATCAGAATCATTAGTCGCATACGCTTTTAGTTCCTTAGGATCATTTGAATAATTTAAGTCAATATTTGCAGGTTGACTTATATTTGTTGAGTTAAACCGAGGTTCAATTTCAGGTTCATCAGCATCAAGGTCAGTAGTTTCAACAAATGAAGGAACCGCTTAAGATTCGTCACTAGTTGGTGTTTCAGCTTCTGAATCAGAATCAGAACCATCAACATTACTATTCAAATGCTGATAGCTTGTATTCATAGAAGGACCAGCTTCAAATACGTGTGAGTATGTAAATCCTTGATAAGGAACCATGGTTCCTAACGGAGACTCGTTGACAGAAGAAAAACCTCGTAGCAGATCCATACAACTTGATTGACCGACAGATATTCTTGGCCCGATAATAACATGAACATTACCGTTAAAATTAACAACATTGGCAACAAGATAATACAACACTTCGAGACTAGAGTCATTAAATATTTCGGAGGATTGATAATTGCCTTGAAAAGTGTAATATAACTTTAAAGTTAGCCGATACAAGTATTTGTCAACTTGAAGATGAAGACATATCAGATTGAGAAATTCTTCGTATGACATTTTCTGTTGGATGACAAGTGTAGTATTTCTAGTGTTACTATCACACGAAATTCTTCCATTTTCGTAGGATACAGCACCAGAAAACATTTTAAATGAAAAATCAAATGTTGAAAGATATAAATTTCAAACGGGTATGAGAAATGTATGGATGGTTATAGCTTGTTTTTAAACGTTTTTAGAATGAGAGGTGGTAGGTGGTTTAAATATGTTAAATGGAGGGTTAAATGTTGTCGTGTTAACTGAATGAGTGGTAGGTTGTATTTAAAGGGAGACAAGACAATTCTATTTATTTAGCCACTAGCAGTGGCGAAAACTACTAGCTTTTATGTATTTTGCCTCTAGCAGTGGCGAAAAGTACGTGGGTCATCAGCTTTTAATGTTTTCGCCACTAGGAGTGGAGAAACTATCTATTTTCGCCACTAGAAGTGGCAAGATAGTACACAGGTACGGTACTTCACCTGATTTCGCCACTAGCAATGACGAAAATAAGGTTTTCATGAATTTTTAATTTTGATAAAGGTACTGTCGTCTTACACCCCTACAACCCCATTTTCTCTTTCCTCATTTTCGCCACTACAAATGGAGATAACCCCATTTGTGAAAAAAAATTCAACCCCATTTGTAACTAACTAGATGGCGCTTCTCGCGCGTTGCCGCTCAAATTTAACACATTCGTTTTAATTGGGGAATGAACGCAATTGGGAAAACATCTAAATTCTCATGTTATGAGGAATTTGAATGATTTATCTAAAGGAATTTCTCACGAAAAATGAATTTATCACGAAAAAAGCATGAAAATAATGAATTTCTCACGAAAAATATCTTTAAAAATGAATTTATCACGAAAAATCACTAAAAACGAATTTATCACACGAGAAAATAAATTTATCAAATGAATTTCTTAGGAAAAATATCATTAAAATGAATTTATCACGAAAAAATCACTAGAAACGATTTTATCACACGAGAAAATGAATTTATCGTGAGAAATCATTTTCTCACGAGATCTCGTGAGAAACACTATTCATAAATGAATATTGTTTATATAAATAACTAGGGTGAAACCCACGCTTCGCGGCGGTAATCGGGCCAATTGATAATAAAGTTCTGACATAAATGTTTATCGTTGTAAAAATGAGCATTGGAAACATGAAAACAAATTTATAAACACCAAATAAAAAATCCGAAGATATTTAAAAAACATTTATACCCGCGCTTAGTGGCTTTAATCGGACCAATTGATAATAAATGCAAGACTTGAACCAGATTTAAAAAAAATTATACTCGCAATTCGCGGCGTTAATCGGCCAATTGATAATAAATACAAGACTCGAACCATATTAAAAAAAGGAATTTATACCCACGCTTCGCGGCGTTAATCGGGCCAATTGATAATAAGAGCAAGACTACAAGCAGATTAAAAATATATATATATACCCACGCTTCGCGGCGTTAATCGTTACAATTGATAAGAAATACAAGACTCGAAACAGATTAAAAAAAAAAAGAATTACAACCGTAGCAGCGTCGGATCCTTACAAAAAAATACCACTGTTCAGATATCGTTACAAAAAAAATGGGATTACAAAAAAAGAAGGAAATATCATCGTATCGTCATACATTCTAAAACAATAAATCAAATCGTCTGCAAAAGTTTTAAGGGTTTGTTAATTAATTATTGTTATCATTTAATTATTTTATAATAATTAGTATTAACATTAATCATTATTAATTTTGACTTTGCTGAAAAAAAAGAAAAAAAGAACCAATTAGCACTGTAGATGCCACTTATAAATGATTTTATAATAATTAGTATTTAATAGAGAAAAATTGATCCAGAAGATAAACCCATTTCATTCATTCTACTGATCTCAATCTCACGATTACACATATACACATAAATATAAAATTAACTGCTACCAAATAACTGTAAATAATATTCAATATATATTTGATTTTATAACACTCCCCCTCAAATATATATTATCATATATTATACACTATTAATAGCATACTTCAAGATGTTATTAAATTGGTACTTCAGGACCTATAAGATAAACTGATGCTACTGGATCAGTTATGCTGCCTCATTAAAAACCTTACTAAGAAAACCCAATGGGATAAAACTTAGTCAAGGAAAAAAGAGTACAGCGTGTATAATATTCTCTCATAAATTAACTAACATCTTTTAATCTACGAAGTCCGATCCTTTGTGATAGTTGCTCAAAACTGCTTCTTGGTAAAGACTTTGTAAATAGATCAGCTAGATTTTCACTCGACTTGATTTGACGAACATCAATTTCTCCTTCTTTTTGCAAATCATATGTTGAGAAGAACTTTGGTGAAATATGCTTTGTTCTATCACCCTTGATATATCCTTCTCTAATCTGAGCTATACAAGCAGCGTTGTCTTCATAAATAATAGTTGGTTC
The DNA here is from genome assembly GCA_009363875.1 of Mikania micrantha. Taxonomy (NCBI): domain Eukaryota; kingdom Viridiplantae; phylum Streptophyta; class Magnoliopsida; order Asterales; family Asteraceae; genus Mikania; species Mikania micrantha. Next base: position 78,438,821 of record CM018698.1, read on the forward strand.
TTTCTTGATTTGTTCCAATCCACATGCTTCTTGTATATGATTAATCATTGATCTTAACCATACACATTCTCGACTGGTATCGTATAGTGCTATTAACTCGGCATGATTTGATGATGTTGCTGTAAGTGTTTGCTTTGTAGACTTCCATGAAATTGCTGTGCCACCGTATGTAAATACATAACCTGTTTGAGATCTTGCCTTATGTGGATCAGATAAATATCCAGCATCGGCATACCCAACAAGTTGGGACTGTTTGTTTTTCTGGTAGAAAAGACCTAAGTCTCTTGTCCCGCAAATATACCGGAATATGTGCTTTATACCATTCCAATGTCTACGTGTTGGGTTTGAACTATATCTCGCTAGAACATGTACCGAGAATGCAATATCAGGTCTCGTATTATTTGCGAGATACATAAGTGCACCGATAGCACTTAGATATGGTACTTCTGGACCAAGTATTTCTTCGCCTTCTTCTTGTGGGCGATAAGGATCTTTATTTGCATCAAGCGATCTAACAATCATAGGTATGTTAAAAGGATGTGCTTTGTCCATATTAAAACGTTTTAACATCTTTTTGATGTAATTTGATTGATGCACAAATGTCCCGTTACACAAATGTTCAAATTGTAGACCAAGACATAATTTTGTGCTACCAAGATCTTTCATCTCAAATTCTTTCTTTAGCATTTCAGCAGCCTTTTCAATTTCTTCAAGAGATCCAATAATATTGATATCATCAACATAAACTGCTATTATTGTGAACTTTGTTAAAGATCTTTTTATAAACACACATGGACTAATTACATCAGACTTATATCCTTCTTTTTCAAGATATTCACTAAGTCTATTATACCACATACGACCAGATTGTTTTAGACCATATAAAGACCTTTGAAGTTTTATAGAACACATATCTCGAGGTGTTGATTTTAATGCTTCAGGTAACTTTAATCCTTTAGGGATTTTCATGTAAATGTCATTGTCAAGTGTACCATACAAGTATACGGTAACAACATCCATAAGTCTCATATGCAGTCCTTCAGATATTGTGAGACCAATTAAAAATCTAAGGGTTATCGCATCCACTACAGGGGAATACGTTTCCTCATAATCAACTCCTGGGATTTGAGAAAACCCTTGTGCTACAAGTCTTGCTTTATATCGTACAATTTCATTCTTTTCATTTCTCTTTATTGCAAACACCCATTTATAACCTACTGGTTTGACGTCTATAGGTGTTTGGACAACAGGTCCAAAAACAGCTTCTTGCCATTTTGGCCAATCATTTCTGTGCATGCACTCTTCTAGAGTTTTTGGAATATAATCATTTTCATTTATTACATCTGTTGCTATAGCATATGTAAAGATTTCGTCAATGCAAGTTTGATTTCTGTTCCACGTTATACTATTATGTACATAATTAATAGAGATCTCATTTTCATTTTGTACTAGTGTTTCCTCTTTATTTTCATTTTCCTCTGGAATCATATTTGTTACTTCAGGAACATTTGCCTCTTCATTAATCTCTTCTGGAGTTACATTTATAAGATTTTCTGAGTTTTCACCAACTGTGTTATTTTGCTCTTTTCGTTTTCGTGGGTTCTTATCTTTAGAACCGATTGGTCTCCCACGCTTTCTTTGTATGTTAATTGTTTCAGGAATTATTTCAATTCGAGCAGGTGTATTTGATGCTGGTATATGTGACTTTGTCACTTTACTAGTGTCTGTGAATGCATCTGGTAATTCATTTGCTATTCTTTGCAAATGAATAATCTTTTGTACTTCGGATTCACATTGACCATTTCGAGGGTCAAAATTAGATAGTGATGATGCATTCCATGTTAGTTCTTGTGTTACCAGTCTTTCTTTATTTGTATCTCCCCCTAAGACTGGGAATATTGTTTCATCAAAATGACAATCAACATAACGTGCAGTAAACACATCTCCTGTCATTGGTTCTAAATATTTAATAATGGATGGTGAATTAAATCCAATATAAATACCCAGTCTTCTTTGTGGTCCCATTTTGGTACGTTGTGGTGTAGGTATAGGTACATATACCGCACAACCAAAAACTTTAAGATGGGAAAGATTTGGTTCTCTTCCTGAGACCAATTGTAATGGGGAGTATTCATGATCAGCAGTTGGCCTTAATCTAATTTATGTGCTTGCATGTAAAATAGCATGCCCCCATGCAGAAGATGGTAATTTGCATTTCATTAAAAGTGGTCTAGCGATTAATTGTAATCGTTTAATTAATGATTCAGCTAAACCATTTTGTGTGTGAACATGAGGCACTGGATGCTCAACATTTATCCCAATTGACATACAATAATCATTAAAAGCTTGGGATGTGAATTCACCAGCATTATCCATTCGTATGTTTTTAATTTGATAATCTGGAAAATTTGTTCTTAATTGTATAATTTGAGCTAGAAATCGAGCAAATGCCACATTTCGAGTAGCTAACAGACTCACATGTGACCATCGCGAGGATGCATCAATTAAGACTAAGAAATAGCGAAATGATCCACATGAAGGATGTATAGGTCCACATATGTCACCTTGGATTCTTTCCAAAAATGAAAGATTTTCTTGTGTTACATTTGTTTTAGAGGGTTTAATAATGAGTTTGCCTAATGAACATGCTGCACATGATAATTCTTGTGGTAACAAAACTTTCATGTTTTTAAGAGGATGACCATTTGAACTTTTCATTATTCGTCTCATCATTATGCTACCTGGATGACCTAAGCGATCATGCCATATAGTGAATGTGTCTTTGTTTAGTGATTTATGATTTTCTATCAGGTATGATTCAATAGGATCTATATTTGTACAATATAATCCAGAGGATAAAGCTTGAAGACTTTCAATTATAGTTTCATGACCATATTTGTTAACAATAATTTGAAGATATTCAATGTTATTGTCGGATATTGTTTTTAAATGATAACCATTTTGTCGAATATCCTTAAAACTTAGTAAATTTCGTCTTGATTTACTAGAATATAATGCATTCTCAATAATTAGTTTAGTACCCGAAGCTAATATGATGTTTGCTCTTCCAGAGCCTTCAATAATATAACTAACACCTCAGATAGTACCAACGGGTGTTGTTACGGGAGACAATGTAGAGAAAAATTTCGTATGTTTAAGAATAGTATTAGTACTACCACTATCTACCAGACATTCATCACCAATAATAATTCTGCTGTAACTAGTAAACATATTTTCTTCAGGAAAAAATAATACAAAAGAAATTAGTAAAGATTAGCAAACTAAACCAACACATAATTAAAAAGAAACATTACACGAGTTTAAAAACAAACTAAAACATAAGTCATAGTTTAAACATAAACAAACATTAAAAGAAAAACACATAATACTTAAACATCACGAACATTTTCGATGAAATCACATGCATCGAGATGTGTGTCTGATAGTGGTTCAGAAGATGAGAAATTAGGTACATTCTCAAGAAGATTTGTCTCAACATTTTTTCCTTTTTCTTTAATCATTCTCTGATAAGCTTCAACAAGGTGTTTAGGGGTGCGACATGTGCGAGACCAATGATTTGACATTCCACATTTAAAACATATGTTATTCTGAGTCCCACTAGCTCTCCCCCGAGAAGGTCGCTCTAAATTATGTCGAATTGATTCGCCTCCACCACCATGTTTATAATTATGAGACTCTCGTTTCCATGAATAGCTCCGTCCTCGACCACGACCTCTGCTAGGGCCACGGCCTCTTCCTCGCCCACGACTACTATGATAAGAAGCCACATTCGCTTCTGGGAATGGGCGGGAACCAACGGGTCGCGATTGATGATTTTGTAGTAGCAGCTTGTTGTTTTGCTCCGCGACCAACAGACAAGATATTAATTCAGAATATTTAGTAAATTGACGTTCCCTGTATTGCTGCGATAGGAGCATATTTGAAGCATGGAACGTTGAAAAAGTCTTTTCAAGCATGTCTGCATCAGTTATTGGTTCTCCACATAATTTGAGTTCAGATGTGATACGAAAAAGAGCAGAATTATACTCACTAACAGATTTGTAATCTTGTAATCTCAAATGAAGCCATTCGTAGCGGGCCTTTGGAAGTAAGACCAACTTCTGGTGGTCAAATCTGTCTTGAATATTTTTCCATAGTTCAAGAGGGTCCTCAACAGTGAGGTATTCCCTTTTCAAGTCTACATGAAGATGATGACGGATAAAAATCATGGCTTGTGCTTTTTCTTGCAGAGAAGTTTGATTCTCATCTTTAATCATTCACCCAGATTCTTTGCAGTCACATGTATTTTAGCATCAAGAGTCCATTGTAGGTAATTATTACCCGAGATATCAAGTGAGGCGAATTCAAGTTTTGATAAGTTTGACATTTTATCAGGATGAATGACTCAGAAATGACAATAGAATAACGAGAATAATCTTCAACAATCGTCTGAATCAAACTTGGTTGAATCCGTATTCTGTCTGAATTGTTCTCTAAAATCAAAATCAATCGTGTTGTCTTTGATGAACATTCGTGTGTAGAATTGAATCGTAAACTATCTTCAGTAATCAAAACAGGTTTAGGCAATCGTGCTGATAACGTAATAGAGAAAAATTGATCCAGAAGATAAACCCATTTCATTCATTCTACTGATCTCAATCTCACGATTACACATAAATATAAAATTAACTGCTACCAAATAACTGTAAATAATATTCAATATATATTTGATTTTATAACAGTATTAACATTAATCATTATTAGTTTTGACTTTGGTTAAAAAAAAAGAAAAAAAGAACCAATTAGCACTGTAGATGCCACTTATAAATATAAATGTATGTTATATAATATTTTAAAATGGACCCCATTTTTTTTTTAAAATTCGGAAACATGGCGTAGCCTTTAAACCCTGGGGCGTCTTTAGAATCCCTTCGGTCCTTCACACAGATCGTCTTGTCGCCGCCGCACGCAACTCCGGCGACCTACTCACGGCCAAATCGGAGTTACTCTTCATAGACCTTATGCATGTTTCCTCTTTCTTTATATGATTTACAGATTACATACGATTTCAATTTCAAAGACATATTGTTGATATGCTTATGCATTTGCATCTGATTCGTAGTTTTTTCTTTCCTTTTTTTTGTTGCTAATTTTGTGTTTTCTTGATATAGGAAGTATAACTAGATGCGAGTTGTTAAACTATTGGATTTTCAGTTTTATGTTCAGTTTTTCTTCATGTACCAAGACTGATAATGCAGTTGTTATGACGAATTAGGGCTTGAGATTTGGGACTAGTTTCAAATAGAAAGCAGGGAACACTATTTGGGAGTACTGGCTGGTAGTATTTGGGATGCACACTAGTGATAAAGACTAAATAGGTGTCTTTTTTTTTTTTTTATTTGAGATCTTAAAAACGTTAGATTTTGTAGATTAATCTTTGACGGAAATGGGGTTTGAGAAATGCCTAGTTTGTTTAGGCTTGTGACACCTTAGGAGAATCTCATATTGTTCTGTCCTGAATTGGATTAGAACTTCATAGTTAAGCGTGTCTGATTGAGGGCAATCCCAAGATGGATAACCTTCTGGGTAGTTTTCAGGCAACCAAAAACAAATTTGTTAGCTCATGTCAGGCAAAACAGACTATGTTGGTTGGTATGAGGGCCAGATGTTAGAGGGTCAATTCTAGAAAAAATTGGTTTATTTTTGCCATTGAGTTTACAGAAAGAGTTAATATCTTCTATGCCATCATAACATATTAGATATTCACAAGTAATACTTTAAATTTTTGTAGCTACCATCATTTTTGTTTATGTTTTCTTTTTATCTTCCTGATTTAATAGTCATTTGTGCTATGTAATTAATTCGTAAACGGTTTTCTCATCTTACCAGAAAGAAAGAAAGAAAGAAAGCGAGACCATGTTGGACATAAATTTATTTAGGGAGGAAAAGGGGGGCAATCCAGAAATTATACGTGAATCTCAACGTCGTCGGTTTGCAAGTGTAGAAATCGTAGATGAAATTATCCACCTTGACAAAACGTGGCGGCAACGTAATTTATTTTTTGGTTCTTTTTTTCTAATTTTGCATTTGCTGATTGTCTTTTTGGTTACTGTTACCTGCTTACCTTGGTTTAAAAAGCGCGCCTGAAGCGCGCCTAGGCGCAAGGCGACTCGCCTTATGTGACTCAAGGCACATGTTGTACCAAAAACGCACAAAAAGCGCAATTTTTTTGGAAAAAATCTCAGTGAGGCGCACGCATCTTGTACAGGAGGTGTTTTTGTGCTTCCAAGTGTTAAACATGTAGCTAAAAATGTTGGTATATGTAGGTACTTTATACATTAAATAATATATCAACCTTATTTATAACTATATTTTGGCTAGGGAATGCTAAAATCCTATGGGTGTATAAAAATAATAATATAAACACCCTGCGCCTTGCGTACAAAAAGCTCACCGCTTCTGTGATTTGCGCTTGGGTTTTAGACCTTCTCGCCTCAGTGCACTTCTTGCTTTTTAAAACCAAGTTGCTTACCAGAATTGACATTGTATATACAATTATTTATTTCAATTCTTATTTTGTGGTTTACAGGTCAATTTGAGCTGGAACAGTTGCGGAAAGACAGTAACAGGATCAACAAAGAAGTGGCTAGACTTCGGATTGTTAGTCTTTGATCTTTTCACTGGTTAAATTAAAACTTTGTTTTTATTAGCATGACATGTTTGCTTTCTGGTATAATAGGATGGTCAACGGAACATTCCATTTAAATGCAAAAACTTGTTTGTTTGTTCAATGAATTATAACCATAGTTGTTAAAAGCCCTCGGGCACTCGCCTAGGCGCAAAAAAAAGCCACGCGCATGAACGGCGTCTGGTGGCAGCCTAGGCGCACTCCGGTGACAAGTTCAAAAAATTTCAACCATTGATCAGTTTAAAACAACCATAAAAAGTTTTTTTTTTCAATTTTAAAAACTCTATATAAGTAGATTATTAATTGTTTTATAGTTAATCTTTCTATATTTTTTTTAAAATTTTTTAAGCCTAAACCATGTCAAACCTCTAAAATCGTTTTTTCATAGTTGGACTTTCTATTTAATTTTTTTTGTTCTTTTGGAGGCAATTGATTTATACTTTCGATTACATTTGGCATCTAAATCTAAATCTATAGTAACAAATTGTCAAATTCACAATAATATGCAATCAAACTCACAACAGTCTGCCATTAACTAACTAAGTTGTCAATAAACTAAACAACTAAGCAAAAAACATCTAAACAAGAAAAATGATCTAAGCATAATTATAGACATATAGTTAGTTACTCATAAGTCACAAGAAACAAGCAAACATCAACTAAATTTTTAGATTGAAACCTACTTTCACGAGTTCAAAAAGTCAAAAAACTAAGAAACAACAACTAATGATGATGAGCAAAGCACAATGTTACAAAACTATAGTGAGTTACTCACAAGATGGTAAGAAACAAACACACCACAACTAAATTGAAAATATAGTTACAACTCACAAGAGAGAGACAATTAGGGCAATAGGCAAACATGAAACAAAACTAAACACTTCAAGTAATACAAACCTTGATTTCTTTGTGTGAACGCAAGGAAACAACAAACAAGCAAAAAACAATGAGCGTCAAACAGTAAGCCAGGGGATGATTGCTTTCAGATTGTGCTTGGCCATGTGAATTGTGATAGGGCGTTGGATTAATCTTGATTATTTTTCAAGTTTAGGGTTTGTTTTGGTTAATTGAAATTTTCGCTTTGTTTAATTGATATGGGTAGAATTAAATAGGTAGAGTTTAATTTAATATTAATTTATTTGAATTTCCTAAAAGTTAGGTAATTGAGTCATAGATTTGTTTTTTCCAGTTTAAATAGGGGTTTAGATCAAAGGGTTTTGTATGTATTTTTCTCTGTTGGTTAAACTTGTAATTTGGCTGAATTAGGACGTAATTTAGCAAGTATTTTAATGTTTTAATTTCATCTTTATCGAGTCTGTTTCCGTTTTTGTTTTGTGTTATGTTTATCAGATTATAAAGGATAAATCTTATTTATGAGGAATCCTAATAGAAGGATGATTAGGAAAAGCTGTTAGCACCCGCCATCCTTTAAAGGATTAGGATTGAGCCGGCTATAAAAACCTTTCTTTTGTAATCTGTTTTGATTCATTCGAATAAGAGAGAAAACCAGAAGGGTTATCTTCTGATTTTTGGTGAGCTGTTTGTGAAATTGCTGATACCAATAACTTCATTCTCCATTAAATAAAGTTTTGTTTTCTAGTTCATAATTTATTTTAATTGCAAGTTCCTAGCTTTATTTTCTGGTTCGGATCAGCTCTGTTCAAAAGGGTCTGGTCTTCGTGGGGGACGATTTCTCTTTTGTTTGCCTTAAGGGACCATGATGAGCACGAGCAACTGGCGAAGAGCCATAAATGATTGCCATTTAGGCATTAAGCCCTTGGTGATGACCAGACGAGGCGACAAGTCGACGATAGGTTTCTGACCCCTTGATTTCTTGACACTCTCTGATGGCTCATGGCTCCCACTCTGTCTTCCTCTCTCTCTCTCTCTGGAGAAGGAGAATGGACATGCTATAGCCAGATAATAAAAGAACGCCCATTGGCCGACCCAAGTTTCAGAAAGAATCCCTTCCTCCCCCACATATAGATATATATGCCTAACGGGCCACCTCTGCAGGTAAGTTTACACCTAGCATTTTTAATCCCCCTCATGACAAATATTTTGACCAACTCAACTTTATGCTTCTGTTAAAATCTGATTAAAACAGATCATTGATTGTAGATAGCTTGATTGAAGCAGAATGTAATGTGTAGATTATTGCACTAGGGTTACTAAAAATTATATGAATTGGAATAAATTTCTTGTATTGTGGGTTAAAGCTGATCTTATAAGATAACACAATAGGTTTATGAAATTTCAAACTACAACATGTGCAAGTGTACACTCAAAATTGATAAACTAAGTTTTGAAATTAATTTGTTGAAGTCTGGAGAAGATGCCAGTTCCATAATTAGAAATACAGAAGAAAACAAGGAAGCAATTGCAAGGAAACAAGTTGAGGTTCAGGAGGCCTGGGCAGCATTATATTCAAAATTGGATACAGTAGGGAATCTTGTGCATGATTCAGTTCCTGTTAGCGATGATGAGGTAGTCATTATTTTATTTTAATGCAATTTGTTTTAATACGTATTAGCTAATTATGATTATTTTCTTCTATTCTTTACCCATTTTGTACATGGTTATATTTTGATATTACCCTTGTTTACCAATGATAAATCTAGGCAAACAATGCTGTTGTGCGGACATGGGGAGAGAAAAGAACAGATGCAAATCTAAAAAACCATGTTGAGCTTGTGGAACTTCTTGGAATTGCAGATCTGAAAAAAGGTATTACAATGATAAATGATTTAAATACTTGATTGAGTTTTTTATTCCTTCCTTTTTCTTTTTAAGTTTGTTATCCGTATTTTAATGTTTATAATTCTGATTCATAATGTCTGCAATCTTGATCCTGTCTTTGGCTTCTGTTTGATACTTCATATTAGAGGTGGCAAAATGACAGTCCGGCAGTTGGGTAATGAGTCAGAAGTTTTTCAAGTTGGAACGTGTTAACTCTGTTACTGTAAGACTTAAAAGAAGGTTTAGGTTGGGTTGACCTGTCAACCTTTTTTTGTTCTTTTTTTCTTGTACCTTTTAAATAATTCTTGTATAATTAATGGATAAAAATTTTTATTACTAAGATAGCAATTTGATTATTTTAAATAAAAAAAATTTAAGAGGTTGTTATTGTTTAAATACCTTGTAGGTTACTTTGACCCATTTTGTTATACCAATTTTTGAAGTTTACCCTTTGACTTCTTTATATATAAAGTATAATTCAAATGGGACTAAATTGCAACTCCTACTTAGTGCAACATGTATGCAAGTTTTATTGTTCTGCACATTATATGAACTATATTATCATTCTTCACTAGATATGGTATATATTGCTGCAATTTTGTGCAATAAAATAGGTGGCTAGATTATCTTTTTTTTTTTTTTTTTTGTTTTGTTATCTAGGTGCTAATGTTGCTGGTGGCAGAGGATATTATTTAAAAGGAGACGGTGTGCGTTTAAATCAAGCTCTTATAAATTTTGGGCTTGATTTTTTGGAGAAAAGGAAGTACACGGCGTTACAGACTCCTTTCTTTATGAGGAAAGATATAATGGGAAAGTGTGCTCAGTTAGCACAATTTGATGAAGAACTTTACAAGGTAACATGCCTGCGGGCTCAGTACTTTAATAAAACTTGTATAAAGCAAGTTTTTTTACCCACCACATTATTGATTTTAATCATTTAATTTTAATTGGTTTGTGGGTGATGCAAACCATTTATGTTGTAACGGATTTCATCACAAGGTTTTTTTTTTATTATTTTTATTTATTGTTTATTATTATAGGTGACAGGGGAAGGGGATGACAAGTATCTGATTGCAACTGCTGAACAACCACTCTGTGCTTATCACATAGATGATTGGATTCATCCAAACGATCTTCCAATAAGGTTTCAGTGATACTGTTTACTAAAAAAATTACTGTCTTGTAAAACCATCTCCAATGTATACTTCAAAACACCAAATACCAAGTAAAATAAGAAACTTGTGGCTATTTATTTTTGAAAGCGGGCAATTAATCTGTTACAAATAAACATAGCAACATGGACAATTGGTTTGAAGGGGGGCATAATTAAATTTTTTAAGGGAGAACTCTATAATGAAAACCATAATGAATGTGAGTTTTTAGTTGCTTTTAGTTTAGTTTTTAAACTTCTATTTAAATGTTATTACAAAAAAAATATATTAGTTTAACTTCAAAATGAAATCGTTTGTTTACGGTTTCTTAAATAAACTAGTTTAATTGAAATAAATTTGAATTTCCTAGTGAAAAAAATGATGTAAAACTTTGGTGCATACATTGGAGTTGGAATAAATTTGGTGCAACATATTTAAAGGATATTCTATATTTTACACCAAAATGTTGTAATTGTGTGGTTTATACATTGACATGGTCTATTGGTTTGAGTGTGTGTGTTCTCTTTTTAGTATTTTGGTTGTATAATGTTGGAAAATTTGTCAGATATGCTGGATATTCTTCTTGCTTTCGTAAAGAAGCTGGTTCACATGGGAGAGACACTCTTGGAATTTTTCGTGTTCATCAGTTTGAAAAAGTCGAACAGTTTTGCATAACCAAACCAACTGCTAATGATTCTTGGGAAATGCATGAGGAGATGATAAAAAACTCTGAGGAGTTTTATCAGTTGGTAGGTATTTTTAAAAAGATACAGTATGTGATTTTTGTTTCATTTGAATTGTATGCTTCACTCAATGTTGTATTAATTATATTACAAAACACACTGCCTGATGGTATTAGTATAGATGCATAAACAGGCCTGGGCCCGAAAAGCATGATCTTTTTAGTTCTGGTTGGTTAATTATATTACAAAACACACTGCCTGATGGTATTAGTATATATGTCTATTGGTCCTAGAATGTAATAAAAAAACTTGGTTAGATCCGGTACTTGGCAATGTTTTGTTATAGACTTGTAGGACTGGTTAAGCACTTAGTCGTGATGTCTGGTCCTAAAGGTCTAGTCTCATGAGCCCATTACATATTGATTTTTCCATGTAATATTCCATTTTATTTTGAGACAACATGTCTTGGAACAACTCACAATGACTTCTGAGTTCTGCTTTTGGTCCATTTTGGTAAATTAGGTTTTCTTTTTCTAATCCATTTTGGTAATTATAGTCTGCTGACCTTGTTAAATTATGTTTTTTTTTGGTGAGAGTATTAATAATTGAGATAAAAATGGGCTTGCAAATATAAATGCAGAAGTCTTTGGTTTTGTAGTATGTGAGGACACACTTTAACAGTTTCATAGTTGACTCAAATGATCAAACATTCAAACTGAACAAAGACAATCATGCACACATTCTTAATAAGCTGCATCTTTATTTATATAGGTTTGGTTTATATGTAATTTAATTTTTTTGTTTGACAGTTGAATTTGCCTTATCAAGTAGTGGCTATAGTTTCTGGTGCTTTAAATGATGCTGCAGCAAAGAAATATGACTTGGAAGCATGGTTTCCTGCATCCAGTACTTACAGAGAACTTGTGTCTTGTTCAAATTGCACAGATTATCAGTCCAGAAAATTGGAAATCAGATGTGGACAAAAAAAGGTTTGTTCTCTTTCATCATGATCTTATATTTTTTTTCTCAACACACACGTCTTGTTTAATTACAGTATAACCTTGATATACGAATAACCTTGTCAAATGAAATTTCTCCCAATCCGAATTATTATTATAGTTCGTGATACATTAATAACCTCACTAAATGGGTACTTATTGGTCATGAGGGTATCCAATTTTTTCATATTACAATGTTGGTTTTTGTAATCATAATTAACACATTACTTTCTTAAACAAAACGAACAAAAAATTTGCATGTTGGTCCTGAAAACTGATTTGTCTCAGTGGAAACCTGTGTCAAATGTTCCGACTCGGTTCATCTTTTAGTTTATCTTTGGTATGCTGGAGTAGAAAGCAGAATAGAATGTGTTTGTTTGCAAATGTATGAATGGAAAGGTCCTAATGCGATTTTTTCCATTTTATTCTTTTCATTCTTATGGGATAGGGGTAAAAGGTTTGTTTTCATCTCATCCCCTAGACTCTACTGATTAGTGGACTTTACTGGTTATATTTTTTTGTTTGTTATTCTTTTGGAGTGAAGTTTACAATATAATTTTTTATTAAAATTAATTGATGATTTTTTTTTTAATTTTAGATTTTAAAAAATAACACATTTCTTTTATTTTATGTATGCAGACATTCAACTTTGTTTTTTTATTATATTATGTAGTAACTTGAAGGGAATTTGTATTCAACTAGTGGGTTTCCCGCGCGTTGCGGTGGTTGTTCCGCCATGATTCCGAATATCAGAACGCAGACACGATTCCGTATATCAAAACGCAAATATAGAAACACGTCATAACTGTTGTCACTTATCACGAAAAATTTCTGTGACCGTTTGGGTTCGAAATTTATATAGACGTTCGTGAGGTAATTGCAATCAAATTAATATAATTTGACTATTATCCGATAACGTAAGGACGTGTTAAAAACACGCGAACATTAAAATTATGTGAGTAAATTAAGGGAGATTTAAAAATATGAGTTCAAACTCCAGGGTTCAAAGTGAAACTTTAGAAATTAATTCAAGTGGCCAAATTAAAGAATCTAAAGTTCACTATTCCTTTCATTTCCAAATGTGTATATATAATAATATTTATATAAACTAATATATAATTACTTAATTACAAAAATAAATCTAATATATCCATAACACATTGTCTTGTCTAGTGTAAAAAAAAAAAACGCACATCCAACGCTATACTTGAAGTCTTGAACTGCCTTTTCATCATCATGCCATTCTTTGTCATTTTATTCTGTTCCACCCAACCCAACAGAGCTGATCTGACTATTTGTAAAATTGTTTTCCAACCTTTTTTGAGTTAAAATATTATTCGTCTGTATGTTTATGCTTGTGCTTGTACCGTTGTACGCATGTGTAAAAAACAAAGGTATGCATATGTCATATGTGAGCAAGGGTCTTTTTAGATGCAACCTTTTTATTCCTTTGGATAGAAGTAATGTTTGCCTTCGTCTCATCTTCACATCCTATTGATTAGCGGGATTTTGCTTTGTTTGTTTGTTTGTTTATTTGTTTTGAGCTAAGATATTACTGTTGCATATGCAGGGGAATGAACAGGCTAAGCAATATTGCCATCTTTTAAACTCAACTCTAACCGCAACAGAAAGGACTCTTTGCTGCATACTTGAGAATTACCAAACCGAAAAAGGTGTCGCCATACCACAAGTTTTACAGCCATTCATGGGTGGCAAAACTTTCTTAAATTTCTTAACGAAGTTGAAGAAATGAAAGGATTTGTTGTTTTGAAGGGATAAATAACTCCAAGATGATTTTGATTTCTAATACATTGAAACAATTGCTCATACTTGTATTCAACATGTAACATGTTTGACATATTTGCTTGAATTTCAACTTTTCTAGAATGTTTTTGCTTGGTGTATTTTTATCATGATCTAAAAGTTTTGCCTTGCTCCTATTACTAGATAATTATAATATTATGTCATAATATGTCACTTTTATCATATTTTTGTATTGCATAAAGATATATTATCTTTTTATGAATGATAAACTAGTTCAGGCTTGTGAGTTTAGTCACTTCAAGCTTGAACTCATTTGGCTTGAATTGATGCTTGGATTTAAGTTTGTTGAGGCTTCATTTGGCCTTTTAGAAAGTTAACTTCAATATTACCGACAAGGAGTTTCAAATAAAGGTGGGCAATCTGGTTTTTTTATTTTTGAAGTGGTTCCGGTTTTGGCTAGTAAAGTCAATAACTGGTTTTGGTTTTTACTCTCTCATAAACCTCTTGTGAGAGGTTTATGAGAGATCTTGGGTTGGAGTCTCACCTAGAGCAAATATTGCTCTGGGTTGAGCCAGGGGTTTTTCTAGTTGTAGGTTTCCTTCTCAACGAGTGGCTTAGGTCATCACGCTCTGTTATTCGGGCGGAAGGGTGATCTATTTGTCAGGATGATTCCGGATGACCAGGCGTTTGCTGTTAAAAAAAAGTGTTTGAACGAAGTCTTAAATTTAAACTGATTTCATTTTTTTTAAGAGTTAAAACTACAAGAGAAAGGTTTGGCCTGAAAAATTTATTATCAATTTTTTATAGCACTAGTCATGATAAAGGTCTTGAACTCATGTAAATCTTATTACACCAAGATTTCTCAAGTTAAGCAAACCACACAACTTGTGATTTACCAAACTTGATTTCATCAATTTAGAACATTCACACACCATGTGAATAATCCAATTTCATGATCACACCACTTGTGATTCAAAACACCGATTTAAGTCAACCTCAATCATAATTTCACACCCCTTGTGAATTATTTCAGATCTATCAACACACATAAAAACAAACATCGAGTCAATCATGACCAAGAAATAAAAACACTAAATCAACAATAACCAAGAAATACACCTATTGCACACCATTGTCAATCTACAAGTATTCAATCACCAATTAACCAAAAGTCAAATCTCCCACACATAAACATTCAAATATGCGTAACACCATGGCATATATCAATTAGAAGAGTTGGGTGACTTACCTTGTCCCAATGGGCTATCCAACAACAAAATCTCCTTTTCTGGTCTTTTTGTTCCACTACCACCTTCAGTATTACCTCCTATATCATACTTATATGTTCAATACAAGTGTTGACCAAAATTAATCAAATTACACCAATTTGACACCTTTTTCACCAATTATAATTAAATTACATCCATATGACCTATTAATCATAAAATTTACACCTTTTGTGATTATAACAACTAATTCACTTCACCCATCCCTTTAAATGTGTTTTTAACCAAAAATTCAAATTGTTGACATTTCATCAAACGACTTGGGTGCAGGAAATTCATCCACACATTTCAACCACATCCAAAACCCATCAATCCCCAATTTATGTTGCTAATATTCCAAGTTCAATGATCATCCAAATTTCACACATGTACAAACTAAACAACTTGTGAAATCATCAAATCTACAACTTTTAAATTCTATCTATAACCCCCTAGTTCATAAACTCCATGAACCATATAACCCCATATATCATACTACCTCGAAATGCAAGAACATGATCAAATTGTTGAATCTTGGATGATTATCATGATGGTTAACAACGTATAACACCATCTAAACCTCCAATTTCGTATTTGACCCATCAAATCCACACCCCAAGGGACACCCACGAAAATCCCACCAAAACCCACCAAAATTTCTTACCTAGATGAAGTATGAAGCAAGGAGAACACAATTTCCTTCTTGCATGAAGAAATAGATCATGATTTGAGCTCCAATTTGATCTGCTCTTCAAGATTTGTGGTTTCCTCCTTGTTCATCCTCCCTCTCACGTTTACAGCCAAACACACACATAGAATGTGTGATTTTGACCAAAGTCAACACCTGTAACCTCTCATTTTATCACTTTGAGCTATTGGCAACTTTGGTCCCTCTATTACTAGTTAATTCTAATTAGTTATAACTAAGTTAATTTAATAACACCCACCATATTGTTGTAATTAACAACTATTATTAAAACACCCAACAACCTTACCCAGTATATTCCCACTTTTCAGTAGAGTCTGAGAGGGAATGATAGATACAAACCTTACCCCTATCCCAATTGGGATAGAGCGGCTGCTCCGAAAGAGTCCCCGGCTCAAAGTTATCGTTTGAAGTTGACCATCCTAATGATTTTAACGTTACTTTCACAAATAACTAAAATAACGTTAAAATTAGTGCACTCTTACTTTTGCCTCTTAAGGGCCCACACATATATAAATCATATGACCACCAACTAATATTTAACACATAATTATACACCAATTATATTCGTTTTAAAAAAATTTCTCCAAAATGGGTTGTTTGAGTACTGGGATCTCATCCCTACTTCCCTAGTGAGAGGAATGCTACCGAAGAAAAGACTTCAAAATGAGAAAATGCAATGAAATTTTACCGCCAACATGATGATATCTACTGTTTGCAAATTATTATATTTCATTGCATTATTGAAGAAAAATTTAAAAGCTGCAAAAATAAGCAGACTTGAAAACAAGCACAAATTCACCAAATGGTTTACATCCTTTTGTTGTCACTTCTCATCTAATCATAATCAAACCACTGGAGTTAACAGTGGCTTCTTGCGAAAATGAGCCTCTAGGTTCCCAACAACAAGATCAGCCATCGCGTTACGGGTTTCCACGGTCCCACTTCCAACATGTGGCAGCAGGACAACGTTATCAAGACCAAACAGCTCCTCAGGCACGTGTGGTTCCTGCTCAAATACATCCAGACCCGCACCAGCTATCCGGCCTTCAACAAGAGCAGACACCAATTCTGGTTCATCTATGTGTGGGCCCCTCCCGATGTTAATTAGATACCCCTTGGGACCAAGTGCATCGATGACTTCACGGTTAATTATGTGACGCGTTTCTTCTGTTAGCGGGCATGCCACAATCAGGATATCACAATCAGAAGCTAACTCAACGACACTTGGAAAGTATTTGTATTTTGATCCGGGTTTCTCTGATCTTGAATAGTAGCTTATGGGGCAGTTAAATGCTTCAGCTCGTGTAGCAATGGCTGTCCCAATTCTTCCCAGACCTATGATTCCAACCTTTTTGCCACTGAACTGCAAATATTTTGAACATGTCAAAATTCATCCAAATTGAACAAAAGAGCTCAAAACTGAGCTTCAAATACCGTGCTGAGTTTGATTTGGCTCACGAGCCTATCATTGGTATAAATATGATGGCTTTATTTAATATAGTGGATATTATATATGATTATGATAAAACTAAATAATATATAGAATTACAATTATAAATATACATATAAATAACTAACTAACTATATATATATAAACTAATAAAATGATTATTAAAATCATAAATGAGTTGAGCTAGAAAAAGTACTCATGAGCCTAAGCTCGAAATGAGTTCGTCTCAAATTCGAGCTCTCGGCTCTCC
Source organism: Mikania micrantha (assembly GCA_009363875.1). Lineage (NCBI taxonomy): Eukaryota > Viridiplantae > Streptophyta > Magnoliopsida > Asterales > Asteraceae > Mikania > Mikania micrantha. The sequence goes on from CM018698.1 coordinate 78,456,518, forward strand.
TAAGCTACGCAAACTTCAAAGAATGTTCTGCTCATTCACACGTTTCAAACAGCAACAATTCTGGTTAAACCTGTAGTTGTAGCTGTATACACAATCTTCTAGTATATAAAAAACATAGGCACTAGATTTGTATGCTTATGTTTATGCATGTGCTTATGCATCTATGTAAAAAAAGTAAATCATGTATATATAAATGTGTGTGTGTAACAAAGTATAATGATAAAATTAATAAAAGATTTGTGGCATATCTTAGCCAATGGTCTCCTAAGAAAAAAGCATCTTTATCCCAATGGGATAAAGGTAAAATTTGTCTTCGTTTCACCTCCCAGGCCCTATCGAAGTTTGTTTGTTAGATAGGTTTTAGGCTTGCTTTAGGTTGTATTTAGCTTAATTCGAAGCTTGGTTGGGGCCAGGGCAATTGTTTCAGACCTGTTCAGACAACTTTAGACATAGTTGAAGAAATCACTAAACGCTAGTCAGGCAGCAGAGATACCGACTAGGGAATAATTAGATTGCAATTTTATACGTAATTTTTCAAAATTATACATATTATATGTGTGTGCAGGTCAAAATTTTTATATATAATTTCATAAAAATGTTAATGTTTGCCATAATTTCACCGGATTTTGACCGGGAATTGCAACGTTAGCCAAAAGTTGCCACAGTCGCCGAAATTGGCCAATTTTTGGCCTACTAGGACTGCCTAGGTCCCTCATAGGCCCAACTTTGCGAAAATTCCTACGTGATGGTCCGACTAGCAGTAACTTTTACAACATTAGAGTTAGCTGAAATTTAGCCTGAAAAATGAGTCTAAGCACCTGAAAATAGTGCTCTTGAAGCAAGGCAGCAGATGCACAGCCATGCTAGGCAGTAGGCACATGCCTTGTGCGCTTAAGACAACAAAAACACCCTTTACCCCTGATGGTGACCATCAAAGGTGGGGATGCCAATCAAATTCCAGCATATACTATTAAGTATTAACCATGTATGTCATTCTCATTCTTAGGCACTCTCAATTCACAAGGCAACTTGGTAAAACTAATAGTCATCTAAGTACACCTAAAATTACCAATGAGGCATTGCCTCAATGGTACCCAAGATTCTTTCAAACGGGAGGTATTGGGTTCAAATCCCTCCCGCAGCAAAAAGGGGTCTAAGGGGGTCATGGGGTTTTCTTAGTGGGGTTTCCTCCTAGGATGGTTGTGGTGGCTCATGGGATGTCCAAGTAACTAGACCTTGATGACATGGCATGGAAACAGTGGCTTCACATGATTGAGACCTTCGCCCGTAAAAAAAAAAAAAGTGCACTAAAATTGAAAATATGACATCCAATTGGGGGGACAGAGCCAACGATTTGCCTATGCTAACCTTAGATGAACCCTAAAATTTCCTGAAACATCAGCATTGCTCAAATGTGTGTAGTCCTAATCTTTCTGTGTCTAATAACTGATTTAGCACAATTAATTCAGGCAAATCGATCGTAATTATGTTAAAGAAAGCAGCTAACAAGTTCCTAAATCAAATCACACCGAACAAACATCATCTGAATTTGAATCAGATGAGGAAATCGAACCTTAGTAGTCAATTTGAAGTCTCCTTTCTTCCACAATCCACTCCGAACATACCGATCGCACTCACAAATCCTTCTCAGCGTCGCTAATATCAATCCAATAGCTAAATCAGCCACATCTTCAGTCAACACATCAGGTGTATTCGTAACCCTAATTCCTTTCTCCTTACAATACCCCAAATCCACCTTATCTAGCCCCACACTGAAGCTCGAAACGATCTCCAGCGCCGGTAACGAGTCGATCAATTCCCGGTCGGCGCCGACGTTGGCGTTTCCGACGACGGCTCGGATTGAACCGGAGTTCTCCTTGAAGAAGTCGTTTTTTTGGGGGATGTTCCACATGCGGAAGAGATCGAATCGCCTATCGAGTTCTTGTTCGAGGTAAGAAGACATCGGGAACATCATCAGTACCCCGATAGCTTCCATGATAGTGCTTGAGTTTCAGTTGTCACCGACGACTGAGCTCCACAGATGTGGGAGAGATAAGAGTCACGGTGTTGCTGATAAGGATGTGTGTGTGTGTGTTTAATGGTGATGACCAGATGCGGGATGACGCTTGGTTGCTTCTTACCAATAAAAAAACTCATATTACATTCATTATTTTTGTCCATTATATATTAAAATTAAACACTTTTTTTATTTATATTTATTAACTAACCTAATATTATGTTTACGTGACACATGGTCAAATCTCGGTCAACGAAGCCTTTTGAATTATAACTTCTTTTTTCTTCTATTTTTCGATCAACAAAACTTGGACTTTTCTCATATTTAGGGTCTGTTTGGATAGAATGAATGGAATGGACGAGGGAATGGAATGGACGTGAAAAAGAAACGGATCATTACCATTCCATTGTCATATTTGGTTATATATGGTAATGAAATGATTTATTACTTTTGTTGTTTGGTAATGGTAGACATGAGAAGATAAAAGAATGTAATACAAATTATGAGTCAAGTCATGGTTCTACTCATTGCTCGAATCATGGGTCGGGTTGTGGGTCATGATTCGGATCATCGGTCGGTTCATTGTTTAGCACATGGTTCGATCATGAGGCATTTCATGGATTGGGTCATAGTTTGGTTTGTATATCGGGTCGTGGTTTGGGTCGGGTTATATGACGGGTCATGGTTTGGGTCATGGGTCGGGTTATATGACGGGTCATGGTTTGGTTCATGGGTTGAGCCATTATTTGAGTCAAGGGTCGGGTAATTGTTTGAGTCATAGATTGGCTCATGATTCAGGTCATGGTTCAAATCATGGTTTGGGACATGAGTCAGGTCATGGATCGGCTAATGGTTTTGGACATGGGTTGGGTGATTGGTCAGATCATTCCTTCAAGAGAAGGAATGAAAAAAACACACTCCTTCTCTAAGGAATGAAAATCATCAAAAGTGAATGAATCACATTCCTTGTGGAATGATGCATTCCATTCCTATGTGGTAACCAAACACGTTTCTTTTCAATCCAATGTAATGACTCATTCCATTCCACCATTCATTCATGCATACCAAACGTTACCTTAAAGACTAAAGAACCGACTGATATATTTTTAATGATTTTGTTAAGTTATTAGCTTTTAACTGGTCAGAGGTTGTGCTGATTGTTGACAGCTTAATAACATTGACCAACAAATCTATTTGAGATTTGTCTCAGGTTTGATTCTGATAGGAGACGAAGGCTTTTACCCATTTCACGAGGTTCCTGCGCATTGTGTGTCATCATAGATTTTCATAGAGGTCAAGTACTTGACCTTGCTTACAGGTTGTAAAAGTTAGAGATATAAGTGAGAAAAAACGCCGTTCGAAAAAAAGTGAAAGTATCTTATCTATCAAAAAATTGTTTACATAACAATCTTAAGTGTGATTATACATCTTAGATACAACCCTTCAAAAACCTCAATTGATAACATATGGTGACTAGATGGTCTCTAGATTTACTAAAAGACGTTTGTCTTAATAGTATTAAAATAATATTAATGAGATTCTTCCTATAATAGGTTTAGAATTCAAATCTAATAGTGAACAAAAAGATGAAAAAAAAATTGTCATTAAAAAAAAGATTAAGATCTCTAGATTTAATTTATTTTTTATTTCATGTTTTCCTTTTATCAATCATAATGTTTCAAACTTACTATTGTAGCTTTAATGAATTCAAAAATTTTGTGCATTATTCATTTCTATTAATCTGAACATTATTCGTTTTACATGAGATTGATTGTTCAATACATAATCAATTTAGAAGGGTACGTTCATACGGGATTGTGAGTTGCGAACCTCAACTGCTTGTTTTAGCCCTCATAGTCGGTTCGGGTTTGGTCGATTTTTACTAAGTTTGAGCTAGAACAGACCCCGTTTTATTTTCCGACCCTCATAGCCAATATTGTTTGTTTTACTAATAAATAACTTACAGTTTTTTTATATTTACTAGACTAGAAACTTCCAAATGAGTCAATTATTTAAAAATTAATCCCCCTCGTACATGATTAAATACGTTGATTGTCTTTGAGATTAAACATACTTAATCAAGCATCTTTTTATGCACTCTTGTTGTGAGATTTCTCTAGATCATACATATATAAAACCCATGATTAGTGAGCAACCATCTAGTGAATGAACGAACAATTTCAAATTTGATTATTCGATTAGACTGTTTTGGATGGGTTTTTAATGCCTCAAAATAGAGTTGAGTTATATAAAACCATTCTCGTATACAATCTATACTTTATAATAAAAGAATAACACTCCGTCACTTGTCATTACTAGGTTAAACTACATGCCACATGTCAATAAATGATTGGACAAATTGCAATTAATGCCACTTGTCACCATTATGTTAATTCTTAATATTTTAAAAATAAATTAAATTTAATAAATGTAGTCAAACTTCCTAATTTAAAAAGATGATATTAATTTTTGTTAAATACTAATAAAGATTTAATCATATCAAACATTTTCCATTTTTGATTAATAATTTTGAAATTCAAAAAGTTTTCAAATTAAATTATCAAGATAATCAACACAAAAATTTTTAAATTTTAATTAAAGAAAGAATAATGATGATAATTATACAATATATCAAAACTCATATATGCATGCATGCATGTGACTATGCGACAATAGTTGTCATCCCGACATAAAATGTAGTTGTCGTAAACATGTATAGATTAAAGATGAATCGTAAAAATTTTATTTTACAATTTGTATATCTTAATGGTAATTCATATTATATGATATAATTATATGATTCAACCCGTGTAATACACGGGATCAATAAGCTAGTTATGTTTAATAAATTATTAGAACAATATGATTTTAACGAAACTATCCTTATAAAATATGTGTGTGTGTGTATTGTAATTTTTGTCTCTAAAGAGGCCTCCGAGTGGTTAATTAGGTACATGTTATCTATCGTAGAGATACAAGGCCCAAATCCAATTATAGATAGGTGTAAAATGTAAATTAAGAAGTGAATTACATGAGCGTTGGTATTTATAGTTTTTTTTTAAAAAAAGGTAACTTTATTTATAAAAATGTAACAAAGTTTGTCAATTGTTTCAATTAAGTAACTAAAAGTTTTTGTTTTTTGACCTTTTAAAGAGACAAAAATTTCATTTGTTGTTCTAATACTATACAATCAACATGTTTTTAGGTTATCAATGATGATATGTTAGGTTACATTAGATATTTTTTAATCTTTAAGATGATGTAGAAAATATAAATAATAACATGGATTTTTTAATTAAAAATGATATAGACATTTGAATTAAAAAAATAAAAAACACCTTTTTTATTTTAAAATTGATAAAATAATGAATTTTAAGTTTAAAAAAATATATTTCTTTATTTTTAAAATTATAAAATTATAATTTTCGTGTGTAATAATAAAATTAAAAAACACAATTTGTATTCATAAAATTGTATTGTATTTTTTATGTTTTATACTATAAAATTATGCTACAAAACATTAATAAAAAATAAGAAAAAAAATGATAACACGATGACATGGTAATTACACAATGTTAGAGTAATAAATTAAAGTTTAATTACTTTATATATAAACAAAGTTTCAGTTACTTAATTGAAATAATTGAAGAACTTGATTGCATTTTTTGACAGTTTCCTTCTAAAAAATAAAAAATTGCGGCAGTTTTTAACTTGTTCTTCCATTTAGCACATTTCATATGTAATATTTTTTTTAGCTAATTAAGTTTAAGTTATTAATGGTTATAAAACTAAATTTGAACAATCAATAACACTAATTAATTAATAATAAATAACATTTAAAGTAAATAATAATAACAATCTATCTATTCTAATAAACAAAAATGTTTATTTGCCACTTGTCACATTCTAAAGCCATAATGCCACTTGTCAAATTTTTATGCACTTATTTAATTATCTCTTATTAAATACATTATATTATCTTTCCTATTAAATAAATTATATTTTCTATCTTATTAAATAATTATAATAATAATAATAATAACTAATGATATTATTTTTATTTTGCAAATTTAAAAATAGTTTTTATATATTTAAATCGAATCATTTTATTATAAAATATATTTTAAAAAGTTTATAAAATATATTTTTCATAAATATCAATTTTTTCAAAAATAATAAATATTTCAATTTGTTATTTTACAAAATAATAGTTTTTACAAAAAAAATTCTTAAAAAATTATTTCAAAAAAATAAAATATAAGCAGAAAAATATGTAAATGATAATAAAAGTTACAGTTTTTTTTGTCTTGTATGTTTAAGGGTAATTTCAAATTATGTTCTTTAACTTTAATAATTACAAAAATATTACCTTCTCATCTTACTTTAAAATAGTTAATTTTTGATAGAAAATTAACTAATTAGATTTTTAACTTTCGGCAGTTCAAATATCTCACAAATCAAGTTTAAATCATCATGCGTAAAATATTAAAACATTATGTACAAGCACTTAAAAATGTTTATAGTTGACAATTTTTTTCGATGTCACAACTAACATAATTACGTAGTTAATTATCAACTTCATTTAAAGTGAAAAAACATCATAAAACACCTAATTTTATTAATATTTGTAAGATCATAAAGACCGCTTTCCAAATATTCTAAGTCCTTGATTCCCCTAAAAAATATTACCTTCTCATCTTACTTTAAAATAGTTAATTTTTGATAGAAAATTAACTAATTACATTTTTAACTTTAGGTAGTTCAAATATCTCACAAATCAAGAATGTTAGAGATATTACTATTGTTATTAAAATTTTTGATTATTGTTTTATCATCTAAAGTAATTATTAATACATAATTTAATCATTTTATATAAAAATATCATCATTTATTATTTTTAAATTTTTATTATTAATTGATTAATATTTTATATTTAATCCGTGTGTTCACACGGGTAATAAACTAGTTATAATAACATAAAGAGGTGCATTACTTGAAGCAAAGCAATACTACCTTAGATAATACCTACCAAAAAAACTATGTTTAATCATGGATCGTCGAATAATTTAAAGAGTAAATTACCAATATGATCATTCTGTTTGCTAGTATTTCACTTTTGGTTCTCACGTTTCATAAATTACCCATAAAGTTTCAAACTTTTGACATTTGTAACACATATAGTCCTTAAGTCATCAAATTACACTCACATAATTGACTAAATTAGCATCACATAAGGACTATATGTGACAATAGTTTTATGATATAAAGAGCCAGATTAATTGGTCCGTCGAGGATGCATATGTGGATTTTTACGACACGGGGTTTATGTTTTATGTGGCTTATGATGTCAAACAATTCCTAAATAAGGTTACATCAAATTAAATAATTGTGTGAAAAAAAACTCAAATAGCATTTGAATTTAAATTAGGAACTACATAATTTTGAGAAAATCTAACATCCCTTCTAGACATATGACAAAATTGAAACGATAGAGAAAAAATTAGCTTGAACCTATGTAAGCATGACATGCATAAATCAAGAAATAACATGCATACATCAAGAAGTAGTTCAAATTTTATTTATAGTAAATTATGGTTTTAGCGTATATGCTTTAAATGTTTTAATTATTTGAAACAAAATAAAATTTTATATCAATAAAGCTTATGTTTTAATTATTTCAAACAAAATAAAATTTTATATCAATAAAGCTTATATGGTTTAAAAAATAAAATACTAAAGGTTTTGGCTCTAACCATAGTAGGTTTGAGAGTCAAAACCATTATAACATTTAAGTTTGGAAGCCAAAATCGTTAGATGTTTAAAACATATGGGTTGCATTGATTGAAAATTATATTTTATATCAAAATAATTAAAACAGCTAAACCATATGAACAAAAACCGTAAATTACTCTTTCTATATTTAAGAAAAGTAATCAAGTCTAGTCGTATAGTGATTAAAAAAAGAAAGAAAAAAAAAGTGTATTGTTGTAATTTAATTATTTAAATCATATCCTATACAAAAACATAAAATTGCAGTTTAAAATAAATTAATAAAGAAGTAAAAATCAAAAAAAAAAAAAAAAAAAAAACTAACCTTGGACGTCAATTTGAAAACACCAGTACCGGTCTTCCATAACCCACCTTTAACATACCGATCGCTCTCACAAATCCTTCTCAACGTCGTCAAAACCAATCCAATCGCCAAATCGGCCACATCTTCGGTCAACACATCCGGCGTATTCGTTACCCTAATCCCTTTTTCCTTACAATACGCCAAATCCACATGGTTCACTCCCACGCTGAACGTCGATACGATCTCCACAGCAGGCAACGACTCGATCAATTCACGATCGGCGCCGAAATTGGGGTATGTGACGATGGCGCGGATCGAACCGGAGTGGTTTTTGAAGAATTCGTCGGTCTGATCGAAAGTCCACAGGCGGTGGAGATTGAACCGGTTATTGAGCTGTTCTTCGAGGCGAGAATTGATCGGGTGGGTCATGAGTACATCGATTGGTTCCATGATCGAGGTCGATGATTGATTGTGTGAGATCAATGGGAGATAGGAACAATAGTCCAATGGAGTCTGATGACAGATTTATACTGCTAATTATATTATATGCCGGCCAAAAATCATAAAAAAAAACTAATTAGTATTATATATATAGGGGAGGGATATTCTAAGAAGGCAAAAAACCATGAGAAGTGTGAGAAGCCACGAGAATGTGACACGTGTATTTTAGGGTTAAGGGTATAAACGTCAACACATAAATGGAGGCTGCACATGCAAGTCACATGTTAATTCCACCAAATTTTTTAAACGTATGTAACTATTTTATACGTTAAATTTTTTTAAAAAAAAATTACACCATAAAATCACAAATTTCTTTACCTTTCTAACAAGTATAATATTGTTATATTTAACAATAGAAAAAGAACAAACCTGATTGTTCTTGAAACTTGTGCGTTTTTATGGTGTTTTCATATTGTTTGTGAAACTAGATGTTTTATGGTGTTTTGAACATAAACAAAACACAACGTTTTTTAATTGCGTCATTTACACATGACGTTTTATGGTGTTTCTGTACTATGTAATTTTCACAGACATTTTATGGTGTTTTTGAATTGTAATTTTATTTATGGTGTTTTTGAACTGTAATTTTATTTATGGTGTTTTTGAACTGTACTTTTATTCATGGTGTTTTTGGACTGTATAATTTTACACATTGTCTTTTATGGCGTTTTTGAAAACTAAAAAACATGTCGCTCTAAACTTTGTGTTTTTACGCATTTAAGTTTAAAACGTCATGTATAAAATGTTTATGAACCAGGTGTTTTTGTTATGGTGTTTTTCAAATGTTTATGAAATATAGCGATTTATGGTGCTTTTAGTATTCAAAAACACCATAAAAATGCCTGGTCTTAGTTTCATGAATATCCGAACACAAAAACACCATAAAATGTTAACACCATAAACACAATAACATATCTTGAAAAAACGCCATAAACAATAAAATATCTCGAAAAAACATCATAAACTAAGTTAAAAACAACACGTACAAACTTAGGTGTTTATGGTGTTTTTCGTTTTCAAAAACACCAAAAAATGCCCTCTTTTAGTTTTATTAATATGCAAATACCAAAAAATAACATAAAATGTTAACATCATAAACACCATAAAATATCTTTGAAAACACCATAAAACATACATATGTGTAAAAAACACCATAAAAAATCAGTTTCGTATATATTGGAAAAACATCATAAACATATGGTTCGTGAAACTCATTTTAGGTTGTTATTTTAATTTTAAAAAATATACTAATATTATACTCATTAGAAAGATAAAAAAATGCTCGATTTTATGGTGTAATTTTTTAAAAAAAATACTAACGTATAAAAAAGTTATGAACGTTTAAAAAAGATGGAGGAAAATGCATGTGACTTGCATGTGCAGGTTTTTGGCTAGATCTTCCCATTCTACCCCTCCTGATGGTTTTAACTTATAACTATTTACGAAAATACCACTAAATTAATCTCAATCACAAAACCAATTGATCTAATGGTTGAGATCTCTTCTCACACTTCTCATGGTTTTAAAATTTTTTAGCCAAACCTTATACTATATATATATATAATAATATAATTATTTTATAAAAGGCAATATTAACTTATTTTTCCTTTTACTTCTGCACATCATTAAGATCAGAGGTTTAAACCTGAGCATGAGAGAGAGTTTATGGATTTATCTGGTTCCTGTTTATCTGATGGGTGAAGGGGTGAAGACTGGGCCTACCCTTGGATGTGTGCCCATTAGGGCTTAAATCAATCGTTCAGCGTCTTCAGCCTGAATTAGTATTATATATAATAATATAATTATTTTTTAAAGGCAATATTAACTTATTTTTCCTTTTACTCCTGCACATCATTAAGATTAGAGGTTTAAACCTGAGCATGGGAGATAGTTTATGGATTTATCCGGTTCCTGTTTATCTGATGAGTGGAGGGGTGAAGATTGGGCCTACCCTTGGATGTGTGCCCGTTAAGGCTTAAATCAATCGTTCAGCGTCTTCAGCCTGAAGTCGTTCAAAAAAAAAAAATAATAATCTCTTCTTACTTGGATTTGAACCCAAGACCTCTTTATTGAAAGACAATGTTTTTATCAAATGCGCTAGTTCACGATGTAAATGTGAATACAAAAATAATTGAGTTTTACCGACTTATTAACTTGTGTATTACACATAGTTTATAAAAATAAATATTACAAAATAATCCCTAATAAAAAATAAATATATAAATAAAATATAAATTTTATTGCCTTTTCAGTTTTAGAAAAGAAAAGAAGAAAATATTTTATAAATATTTAAATACTTTTATAAATAATACAATAAGATTTAGAAATTTGAATTTTCAAAATTACTGATTGAAAATATAAAGTTTGAAATAAGACAAGGGTTGTTCAAAAAGCTCGTAACTCGGATTCGGCTCGTAGCTCACTCATATAAAGCTCGTTTGTAACCGAGCCATCTCATTTCTGCTCGTTTTGTAACCGAACCAAAGCTGGCTCGGCTCATTTGTATAACATGCTATACCAAAATATAAGGTCAGTTTTAAATAATTATATATTGGTGCCATATTTGTAATTATATTAAAGAAAAAATAATAATAAAAATAAAAGAAAACATGATTTATAGCTCACAAATCACAAACTCACATTCTAAAATCTAAATTAAGTAAAAACTCAGCCAAAAACGAACCAAGCCGAACTGGCTCGGTTAAAAACGAGCCGAGTTCAAGCCAAAATTCCAAGCTTGGTTTACAATCCGAGCCGGCCGAGACAAGTTCGGTTTAAATCCGAGCTGAGTCCGAGCTTGCCTCTGGCTTGGTTCGGTTCGGCTCATGAACCTCCTATCTGAAACCAATTGCTGAGACATAGGAACTCGCTACTGGAACAAAAACGTGTGTGTTTGTGCGGGCGGGTGTAACTAAAAAATGGTGAACGCCAGTATTAGGCGTCCCTCACCGACCAGTCTCACGGCCAACATGACGGGTGTAACTAGCCGTTAGACCTTATACAAAAATTAACTGTTATTTTAAAACCTATATTAACCATATAAGTCGACATTATTTGTATACCATTCTTTGTAGTATCTCTTAATATCACACAACTTTATTCAAATAAATTAAATGCAATTTTCTTCATCCTCTTTCATACTCAAAAAGCTCTAATCCTGAATTTAATGAAGTTGAAGATATGATATATAGAAAATTTGGAATGCTTATAAGGACTAGCCAAGACAAGGCTCTATTGTATGAAAAATATTGAATAGTCGCAAAACTTTTAAATATGTTTCAAAGTTATTATTATTTTATGATGTTTATTATTTTTACATCCACCAACTAAGCACGACGTGATTGTTTTGAATGATACATATGAAAGTAGACATGACTAAAATTATGACGCATAATAACATGAGTTACTTATTTATTATACATTTAAAGTTGTGTCATTAGCCATAGTGATTGAACTATGTATTTAACAAATAATTTTAAGAAACTTTTTTATATAGAATATAAATAAAATAAAACCAAAAACTTGAGAGTTTGTGACTTATGGTTAGTAAAAAAATGTCTAATTGTGTTTAACAAGTTAGAGACAACATGATTAACAAAAGTATTAAACATAAAAATGACTCTTTTAACTATTTTATATCTTATGCTTAAACATGTCTTATGTACCCAAAAAAAGAACAAAATGATATAATCTAACCTTCTAATTTTAATTAGTTTTATAAAAGCAAATGATTATGTAGTTTCTTAAACATATTTAATAATATCATAAAATATGTTTAGGAATATTGTTGAAAGGTTCTTGTCTCCTCTATCATCCTCTTCTCCACCATCCTTTCCACTTTAATTATTGAGGGTTTTTGTTATTATTATTATTATTTTTCCTAATTCATTAAATTTAGTTTTCTTAGTTGTTTATTTTATTTTTCTTAGTTAGTATATAATGTTTGTCAGTGTATTAGTATGGTATCTGTCACCAAACAATGACACCCTTCTAGTCGTTGCTAATTATAGAACTTTTATTTATTTGTGTACCAACATTTGAATAACAAAAACATAAGAAGGCAAATTTTGACTTTGATGACAAGAAAGAAAAAATGATCACTTCTTTTCTCAATGTGTAGGCCCCAAAATGTATAATAACTAAGGGTTTACTCGTGCTTAATTAGAGTGGCGACCTCGTGTTTATTAATTAGATAGAAGTCGTCACTCTGTCGTAGATACTAAAGACGTAGAACTTAAAGCGTAAAAGATATTTTTTTTAAAAATCAAGGTAAAAAAAAATTTCACACAATACCTGCCAAAAAAAAAGATTAAAAAATATATTAAAAATTTAAAAACGGCTAGATTGTGTCATAAGGTACCCAATTAAGACTTTACAAAAAAAAAAATAATAAATAAAGTTGCATCATTCTCCTCTAATGATAAGAAATATGATACCCAGTTATAGCGACGCTATCATTAAGAATACCATAACACATCCCAAAAGCGGTCATGAAGACTAAGGGGGTGTTTGTTTTTTTGAAAAAACATCTTCTAACCTCTTCTAACCTCTTATGTCTGCGCCGCGCAGACGCGGGAAGAGGTTAGACTGTTTGTTTTTTCGAAGACATTTCATTAAAAAAGGTCTGCGCGACCTCTTCTTGGCGCAGACATGGACCAAACTCTTCTAACCTCTTCCAACCTCTTCTCCTCATTTACTCCCCCATCGCCAGCCACTTCGACCGAACTCCTCCACCATCGTCGCCGTCGCCCCCTGCTCCACCGCCCTCGCCGTCGCCGCCCTGCTCCACCGCCATCCCTTCGACCGTACCCACCGAGGCTTCCTTCGACCGTACCCCACCGAGGATTCCTTCGACCGTACCCCACCGAGGGTTCCTTCGCCGTCGCCGCCTGCTCCACCGCCATCCCTTCGAACCACCGACGGTTCCTTCGTTCGATTGCAGGTTAGATCGATTGCAGGTTAGGGTTCCTTCGTTCGATTGCAGGTTAGGGTTCGTTCGATTGCAGGTTAGGGTTCGAGATGGTGACGGTGGTGGACGATCGGAGGGTTCAACGGTAGTGGAAGACGGTGGGGTTGAGCAGATGATCGGAGGTGATGGTGATCGGTGGGGTTGAGCAGATGATCAGAGGTGATGGTGATCGGTGATGGTGATCGGAGGTTGGAAGACGGTGGGGTTGAGCAGATGATCGGGTTTTGTTTGAAGAGGTTTTTGGAAAACAAACACCTCAAAAACTCTTCTTGCAGGGGTTTGGTCCACCTCTTCTGCAAAAGAGGTTTGCAGATGTGGTCCGCAGACCGCAGACGTTTTACCTCTGAAAAAACAAACACCACCTAAGTCTCTCCAAAATACAAAATGAAACTCTAGTGCAAAAACAATCATCGCTCTCAATGTATACAAAAAAATAAATAAATAAATAAATATGCAATGTTAAAAATCAAGGAATTATAATAAGAAAAATAAAAAAAAGAATTGAAAAATAACAAAAAAAATTTGAAATAATTTTTGGTACCTAAAATAATTATTTTTAATTAATTTTACGAACATGATCATAATTAAGAAATTTAATAGTAATATGTATATTAACAGAAAAAAGTTAATTATATGCACTTTCACAAAACGAAAAATGAAGGATTGTGTTGAAATAAATTAAAGTTAAAATGAAATTAAAGAAAGATAAAAATTAATGACTAAAAATAAAAGTTAAATTAATTGTATAGACATCAGTGTAATTAAAAAAATATTATTTAATTATTATGATTATTTAATTAAATATATGTATACACACATATAAATATTACTGATTACAAACAAGGATTGTTTTTCACAAATGTATAGTAACTAAGTATAGTATAAAATTAGTGAATATTGCAATTACTTGAATTTGTGACACTAGTGTGGGTCGTGTGACTAAATACGTGAAGAGAAATGTTTGAAATTAAGATAGCTTGAATTTAAATGTTGAAATTAAGATAGCTTGATTTTAGATGTTGAAACATAGTTAAAAACCAAGTAAATTTTATGAGCAAAAAAAAAAAAAAGTTTAAGTCATCCCAAAAAATATGTGGTAAAAGTACAAAAATGAATTATAGAAGGTAAAAATATATCACATTTGATCTGTTTCATTTTGAAAAAATTGTATCTAAACATAAATATGCATGCTTGTTATATAGACACCAATGTCCATAGGGAGCAATAATATCCAGGATCATTTGGAACTTCGTTTCAAGAGCAGAAGAGCTGCTTTCAAGTAGTGTTCGATCAAACACGTATTAATCTATATTCTATTGATTCATCTAAGGTTATCGACAAAAAATATTTGTCTATACCACTTTGTTTCGTTTTGTCCAAGTTTCTTTTTATTTTGTATAACTCACGTCCTTTTTTGTTTGTTAGTCTTGGGAATACCCCATTTGAGCATTCATACATCCAATTGAAGGGTTCGAACAATCCACAATTTTTGGAGTCAAAAAGTCTTCAAATCATTTGTTTGAAAAAAATTGAAACCCTTATTATTGGATGTTCATAAAGTCGAAATTCTTGACCAATGGAGGACAATATTATTAGACGTGACAATCTTGATGTAAAACAAGATAAATGAGTTGGTTGGAATGGGCAGTTATTGTTAAGCCTAATAAAATGAATCGTTTCGAAAAACTTAAATTTAGTTCAAATTAAAAAGAGTTGTAATTAAAAAACAAATAGTATTTTTAATAATCTTTAATGTTTTCTCATTAAATTTATTAATGATAATTTTCATCCATTTAAATTCATTCAATTCACATAGTTTTTAAGTTACACATCTTGACCCGCATTTTGTTGAGGTATTACGCATCTCAACCTATTCTATGTTATGATACAACCTATTTAAAATCAAAATACAATAATTATTCATCCAAATCAATTCATTTATCTTGATTTTGGTCAAGATTGCCAAGTCTAATTATTGTATTTTGGGTTTAAATGAGAAGTATCATAACATAAAACAGGTTTGAGAAGAGTATCATTTTAATACAATACATGTCATGATATGTACTATAAAAACTATAAGATTAGAATAGATTCAAATATGTAAGAATTATTAATAGTATATTTGATGATAATTATGCAAGCAACTTGACTAACTGGGAGGAATAGGTAAAGTGTGGCCGCAAGCAACCGGATCGGTGACCTCAAAGAAAAATTGTTTTAAATGGGAGTTGAACTTGAAATCTTTAGGTTGTCTCTCATTCACTTTAACCACTACACTATTTCATTGAAGGTTATATTTTTGACATAGTTTGTTTGGGTCTAACTCATTTCATATCAAAAACACATATTTTGATCCGTCCTCCCGACCTGCCACATTGTCACCTATTATATTTTTATGTTTTTGTGTGTTTTCGGTATCTAATGTGTGGGTAAACATGAATGAATAGATAACTTTAAAGGTTACCGACTTCAAAGGTTACCCTTGATTGTTATCAGACGTAAGAGGTGCCTAATGATGACGTTCATTATTTTTTTTAATTGTTATCTGGCGTGACAGGATAATGACTACGGTTCCAAAAACACTATTCATGACAAACATATTGGGTAGTAGGTTGAAAGGGTCGACTTGGGTTGGCTCACTTACTTAAAAGAATTACTTAACGATTGATGCATTTTGTACTTTGTATGCATTGAATTCTAAACTTAGTTGCCTTTCAATGGTCAAACTATTCAGTTCACACTCTCATTTAAACAACCAACGAATACATGAATATATTTTAAGTCGGTCTTCCGAGTAAACCCAATAGCAAAAGGCCACACACGCCCACAAAACGCAAACAACGTTGGTGACCGGATCACCCACCATTTCTAAAGAAAACCCACCGTTTGAAGGCCCACGGTGGTAAAACCTCTGGCCGACCTGAAAGATGCTTTAAGTGAGACTCAAACCCATAACATTCGATTTTTTTCTAAAAATGGGGTTCTTATTAAAAAATGTGTTACAAGGAGTGTTCAGATTTTATTTTTTTTCACAAATGGGGCTACCTCCATTTCTAGTGGCAATTTT
This sequence comes from Mikania micrantha, assembly GCA_009363875.1. Classification (NCBI taxonomy): domain Eukaryota; kingdom Viridiplantae; phylum Streptophyta; class Magnoliopsida; order Asterales; family Asteraceae; genus Mikania; species Mikania micrantha. The sequence goes on from CM018698.1 coordinate 78,473,145, forward strand.
AAGGAGAGATAAAATTGAAGTGTAGGGGTGTAAAGAGTGACGGATTCTGTCAGAATAAAAATTCTTTTTTTCCCCTCAAATCTCCACTCCTAGTGGCGATTTCGTACAAATTCAAGAAAACGGGTACAATCTGGTACGAAATCGCCATTAGGAGTGGAGATTTGAAAAAAAAAGAATTTTTTATTCTGACAGAATCTGTCACTTCTTACGCCCCTACATTTCAACTTTATCTCTCATTGAAATCGCCACTAGCAATGGAGGTAGCCCATATGTGAAAGCAAAAAAAAAAAATCTGAACACCCTTTGTAACCCATTTTTTTAATAAGTACCCCATGTTTTTAAAAAAAGAAATTCATAACATTCACATTGAAAAGCTAAAGGGTTACATGCTCCTAAACCAATTGATTTAGGATCATTGATCTAAATTTAAGCATTTAACAGGCTTGAAACAAAAGTTAAAAACACTTCTTATTAATTTACCATGATATAAAAATAGTTAAAATACACTTCCTGTATCATTCTACATTAAAGTATATAAGTATTATGTAAGATTCAACACACACACACACATACATACATATGTGTATCTATGTATGTATTATGTATATATGAATGTATAGGGTTGATGATTTTTGTGTTATTTAATAAAAAATGATATTTGGGATTGCAATGTGATTAGCCAATCTTAAACCGTAAAATTGTTGAGTTTGGTTTGGTATAAATTCTAACGGTCTCAAAAATCCCAAAATTAGAAATCTGAAACCTAGAAAGCTGAAACCGTAAAACCAAAGAGAAACCGTTAATAACGCTTTGGTTTGGTTTAATTTTTAGATGTTCGGTTTTGGTTTAGTTATTTGTAAATCATTATTTACGGATCACCTAAGAAAGGGTCATGATGTGTTACTTTAACACATCAGTTTTCGTACATATTCGAGTCAGTTTTCGTTTGTTTTGTTTATATTTTGAGTCGATTCTAGTTCCTTTTTACATTTTAGTGTTTTTGTGCAGGAATGTGACCCGGAGGAGCGGAAATGAAGGCAAACGGGCGTCGGAATCAAGATCGGGTGAATAAACGAAGAAATCAATGGATTTAGACCTAGGCGGTACGCCTATCGCGACCTCCTGAACACAGGCGATGCGCGCGGAATCCTCAGCTGGCAAGCTTCCTTCTGACCCGCGCGTAACGCCTGACATTGTGCATCCACGTCAGGCGTTACGCCTGATAATGGTTTTGAGCCCTAAAACCCTAATTTCTTGCCCTCTATAAATGCATCGCATTCCAGCCGCTTTTGGTATCTTCTTCTGCGTATTTTGAACCCTAATCAAGCCTTGGAGCAGCTGGAGCTTAACCATGGAGTATTGGGCTTGATTAGGGCTTGTTAGAGTGAAGAAGGAGCTAGATCTTGAGTATTTCTCTTTACTTTTCATGTTCTTAGTTTAAAGTTTGGATTTTTAATGTTTATAGACATTGATCAGACTTGTCTAGCTACTGTAGTTATGATTTGTGGCTAGATCTATGGTTGTACTTAGGTTTGGGATGATAAAGTTGTGAACTTTGATGATTATGGACTTGATTTATGCTTAATGATGATGTTTGCTTTGTAATCAGTTGTAAAGCTTGAAACTTAGATGAATATTACAGATGTTTAATGATTATATTTGGTGTATTTTTGATCCACATGTGTTTAGGAATGTCTTTCCACACATAGATGCATGTTAGGCCTACTACTTTGTGTTTTAGGTTAGTTTATGGGTTGTTGATCACATTCCATAGGATTAGACTTCATTAAATATAGTTATTTGCATTTGTAACCTAACCTAGAAATCCGGGAGGTGATAGGTTAGATGGTTGGTCTCTTACACTTAGGAATTTTGAGTTAAACGACCCGGGAGGGCGTTGTCTTAGATCTACTTAGTGTAAGTGTCAATCCATGTTAAAGTTGTCAACTTTATGACTCTCTAGTATCTTAGGATGCAAACTGGTGGAGAAATCCGGGAGGTGATCCACCAGTTAGAGTGCAAATGCATGTCGGGGAGTCCGGGAGGATACCCGATTGACTAGTGTATTCATTACAGACTTAGGATTTCTATTGGAGTTGCCTGGTATCTGATCTGGGTCCCCTTTAGGTAATTTTAGGTCTGTTCATTAAGATCCTAGTCTTCATCATTAGTAAATCAGTCCAGATCAGCATCTGTCACACTTTTGATTCCCAGCCTAGGTACACCTGTTTTCCTCATCATATTCAGATTCCAGATTCAGTTTCAGTTTTAGTGTTGCTATTCTTAGTATAGTTGTAGTTTAGTTCACTTAGTCAAATCATGTCTGATTAGGTTATTAGTTGCACCAAAACCCCCCCTCTTTTACTTTGGTTTAGTTTACAGTCTAGGTTAGTTTGCCACACTAGTGTCCGTGGTTCGATATCCGGACTTTCGTCAGCTATTCTGCACCCGACAGGTACACTTGCCTTAGGAGCGGTCTAGTTTAGGTTTTCCGATTATTACTAGGTGTTTAGGTTAAGTATAGGTCTAGGATTAGATTTGGTGTCTTTAGCTTAGGTTAATTAGATTAAATTTAGTTCTGTTTTTAGTATACTGACCGCTCGCATCAAGTTTTTGGCGCCGTTGCCGGGGACACTAGGCAATAGCAAAGATTACTTAGATTGTGACTTTTAGTTGCTCTTTTCCTGTTTTCCTGTTTTCTTCCCCCCCCTGTTAATTTAGTTTTCCTTTTAGGTTTAGTTTAATTTTCCTCTTTAGTGCCTTTATTTGTTTCGTGTGCCTTAGTTTAGATTTTTCCTTGTGCATACTTGAGCCTTACTTGCTTGTTTGATTAGGGTGTCGATAGTTGCATGCCCCACACCCGATCGCAGGGAGCACCAGAGTTCGAGCTTACATCACCAGAGCAGATTCTGAGGGCCCGACAGCAGGTAAGTTTTCTTGATCTTTCTCTTGACATGGATCCACCACCTCCGCCACTGAGGCGTACTGTTCACGAGCTAGCCAGTCATGGTGTTGTCGGTGCCCGGTCTGCCATCACGAGACCGGGTGTCAACAACAACAACTGGCAGATCCCATCTCATGCGATGTCGACTATTACGAATTCGACACAGTTTCATGGCCTGGACGACGAGGATGCACCAGGCCATCTCTCTCTCTTTGTGCGTATATGCGACACGTTTCGCATTAATGGAGTTTCTGAGGAGGCCATCTACCTTCGTTTGTTTCCCTTCACCCTCGCCGGACGAGCTGCTACATGGCTGAACCTTCTTCCTAGGGATTCGATTACCACATGGGCTGACCTTCAGACGAAATTCCTGAAGAAGTATTATCCTCCTTCTAAATCTGCCAGATTACGGGATCAGATCCACTCGTTTAGGATGGACGAGGATGAGCCATACTACATGGCATGGGAGAGGTTTAACTCCCTTCTGAGCAGATGCCCACAGCACGGCCTATCCGATTGGGCCCTCGTCGAGAAGTTCTATAATGGACTGACACTGGAGACGAAGCGCAGATTCAATACAGCCGCTGGGGGGCACATCATGGATAAGAAGGAGCCGGAGGAGTGTGAGGCGATGTTCGAGGACTTTGCCCTAGCCGAGTATGATTACCCATCATACGCGAGGAGAGCTGCACCGGCAACTAAGCCCACTGTTGCACCGCCCATTCTTGTTAGAGGAATGCACCATGTCACCCCTGACACTAGCACCGCCGCAGCTTTAGAGGCACTTGCTAAGGATATTAAGGAATTGAAGATGGCTGCTGCTAGGTGTGAGATATGTAGGGGTGGACATACTACTGCTGAGTGCCCGGTCACTGATCAGGCACAGGTTGAGGCCATCAATTCTGGATGGAATAGGCCTTTCAACCAAAACCCGAGCTGGAATCAGAATTCACATTGGAGGAATCAGAACCAGGGACAGCATCAGCATCAGCAGTCCAATTGGCGGGGCAACCACAGCGGCAGCAGTTCCTATGAGAAGCCACCGGCTCGTCAGATCCCGATCACTGAGAGAGACACTCCCGAGAGTTCTGGTAGCCGAGACAGAGACACGAAGCTTGAGGACATGATGGCGCAGCAGATGAAGATGCTTCAGCAGATTATGGACAAGGACAAGCTACGGGACCAGAAGATCGAGGAGCATGATACATTGTTGAGGAACCAGCAGGCTGGATTCCTGGATTTGCAGCGATCAGTGGGAGAGTTAGCTAAGAGATTTGAGGGTAGGCAGGATGGATCGTTTAGGGCGAACACTGACCCTAACCCGAGGGGTCATGTGAAGGCAGTGACCACACGTAGTGGTCGGGGAGGAGATGTTGAGCTGCCACCACCGGTCATACCTGATGAGGATGAGCCGGTGGACGAGGAGATAGAGATGGAGACTCCTGCAGGGGCGCACGTGAGGCTAGTCCCTGCAAGTACCGCGCCGAGCAGCGAGTCTTCAGTTGATAGGTTGAGGAGGGAGCAGGTAGAGGAGAAGAAGAAGGGTAAGAGAGTGGCGGAGGAGCCTGAGATTGACTTGACTAAGCTTCCATATCCTGCACGCGCACTGCAGATGAAGCGTGATCAGGAGTATGGACACTTTTTGGAGATGTTTAAGCAGCTTAAGATCAATCTCCCGTTTGTTGAGGCACTCCAGCATATGCCTAAATATGCTAAGTTCTTGAAAGACCTCCTGTCTAACAAGAAGAAGTTGGAGACACTCTCTACCGTGACTTTAGGAGCTAGGTGTTCGGCTCTGGTTCAGAATAACCTGCCAGAGAAGCTTGAGGATCCAGGGATTTTTACTATTCCCTGTCTGTTTGGCGGTTCTTCTGTGAACCATGCTTTGGCTGATCTAGGTGCTAGCATCAATTTGATGCCCTATTCCATTTATAAGCAGCTAGATCTTGGTGAGCCGGCACCTACACGCATGAGTTTGGCATTGGCTGATCGGTCAGTCAAGTATCCTAGGGGGATTGTTGAGAATGTCCTGGTGAAGGTGGACAAGTTTGTCTTCCCGGTTGATTTTGTGATACTTGACATGCAGGCTGATGACCGAGTTCCCCTCATCATGGGACGACCTTTCCTTCGCACGGCGAAGGCCATGATTGATGTTTATGAGGGGAAGATCTCATTGCGTGTTGGAGATGATACTGTCACCTTTGATGTGGTGAAGTCCATGAGGAACTCCAGTGGTCAGGACGATCAGGTCTACTTTCTAGATGCATTTTTCTTGTCACACCCCGGGCCGGCGGGGTTGGATCGGAGTCCCCGTCGGGCGGAAGGTTCCCGGAGTGCGATATCGTGAGTGATAATCGGGTTGATCAGATTGTTTACATAGCATCAATGTTAAGAATATCTAAAGCACAATAAAGCATTAAGATAGGATTACAAAGTTAAATTACAATGTCGATATTTGATAATTTAACCAAGTAAACCTATTCAAAAGAATCAAATGTTTCTATCTTGTATCTGTACAAGATATCAAAAGAGATTCGTATTAACTACGAAAGATGTGCTCTTCAAAAGTCTGCTGGGTCCTCTAGTTGGGCTACCTAGCATGCAAAAATTCTGAACCTTAGCTTATACCTGTGCATCACCTGAGAAAGCATGTAAGAAAACGAGGTCAACACAATGGTTGGTGAGTTCATGTAGTTTTTAGTATGTGAAAAGTAGCTTTTGTTTATTGATTCACAGTTCCCAAATCCATGTTATCTGTATGTATTAGTTTCAACAATGAGTTTAACAAGCATTGTGTTTAGAAGTTTATGATAATCCCCCAAAAGCATTTTAGTATCCCTTAGGTAACAACCCTAATCTTATTAACACCACCTGTATCATCCAACTCGGTATGCTTATATATAGGGCATACCCCTGGGTCAAGCCTACAGCCCGCCCAGACGACGTCCCACCACATACTAAGTCGCATAGGACATTGCTGTTAATGATAATTAAGCGTCTTACCTAACATTCCACCTGCACAAAGTAGCATATGAGTATCAAGTTTGAGAGGCACCATTATGGACAGCTTAATACCCTAGGGAGTTTAGCCTCCATCCATAACAGTCCTAATGATTAAATCAAGAAGAACACTGAATGACTAGTAGGGCTTGACCACTGTCAAGGCGCGGCGGTCAATCAGTCTGTCTTACATGATTCTAACACCGAAGAGCACTGATGACTAGTAGGGGTTGACACCTAGGTCAACACGCGGCGGTCAACAGTCTGTCTTACAATGTCCGACAAGGAGGAACACTGATGACTAGTAGGGGTTGACACCTAGGTCAACATGCGGCGGTCAACAGTCTGTCCTGCAATGTCCCATAGTTTAAGCATACAAGTTTAAAGCATCCACATAGTTTTACTGATGACTAGTAGGGCTTGACCAATGTCAAGACGCGGCGGTCAATCAGTCTGTTGTCTGAGCCTTCCCAAGTATATCAAGCATTCACATTAGTATCATCAAATAGCATATACCCTTAGCACTTGTTATGAACACATAGCTTTAGTATTAACAAGTAGTTTATGCCCTTAGCACTTGGCATAATCAAATAGCATTGAGTTTGAATAGCGTCTTATGCCTTTAGCACTTGGCATAATCAATAGTATAAAGCAATTTACTAAGTTTAAAACAATTGTTCCAAGCTTTCCAAGTATAGTAAGTATTTATGAGTATCGAGCCTTCAACTGTTCGAGTATTCAAGTGTTTCAAGCATTTAAGTGCTTCAAGAATTCTAAGCATATAAGTCTTCGTGAGTTAAGTTTCCCCAGTTTAAGTTTAAGCAAGTAAGTATAAGTGACAAACGGAGTTGGCACTTAGATTAAAAGTGTAAGACATTAACCCTTAAAATATTGATATACAATATTAGGGTTTAGAATATGTGTTTATAGTATTAGTTTTCGAAACGAGTGTAACAAGTGTCAGCATTTAGCTTAAATGTTTCATAGCCTTAGCATTGAGTATGTTGTCTAAGTCTCACGTGTTTAGCATAACATCAAGAGTATAGATTAAGAATCTAGCCTCTAGCATATGTATTTAGTCTAAAGTTTGAGAATAAAGTGTATAGCATAATCATCAAGCGTATAGTTCAAGCACATAGCCTCTGGCATAGTCACTTAGACTTTAGCCTATAGTTTAGAAATAAAGTTTACGGTACACTCATCAAGTGTAAAGTTTAAGCCTAAAGTTTCGTAACATAGATATCAACCATGGAGTTAAGTATACACAATAACACATAAGTGTCAAGCATACAGTATGAGCACTAAGTATAAGTGTAAAAGCATTTCTTTAAAACATTTCATTGTTTATTCAGAATGTTTAACATGCTTCTCAGTCCCGAGATAAAAACAAATATGTTTGAAAAGGGACAATGAACTCACCTTGTAGCTGTTGGGGTTTGACTTAGCCTAAACAAGAATGTACGCGCTCTTGATTGTGCTTGAGTGTATTTTCACGATCCTGTATTGATTTCACGATGTTGATAACTCATTAGTATGAATTATAGGGATTATGTGTGTATGTATGTGTTAGCCATAAGCTTTGGCCAACACTCAAAGTCTTCGGTCTTTATTGGCCCCTCTTTATTTGTTATTGGTTCTTGTAATCCATAGACTCTCTTTGATTTATTCTTGTCTTATCTAGCTTGTGTTAAAAGCCCATTTGTAGTTTCATGAAGTCATGTTATAAATTACAAGACTTTGTTGCAAAAGTTGCCGTTTTGGTAGTAATCCCTTGGTTATCATACATATTAATGTTGAGTTAAAGAGTTACAATAGTTTTTTAGTCATGTGGGCCAACAATTTAAGTTGGGCCAATGATATTAGGTGTTGAATCATAAAGGCCTTGCCAAAAGTTACAAAACTAGAGTTCAAGTGGCCTTTTGGGCCTTGTTTTGGGCCTCTAAGGATTTTATTGGGCCCAAGGTGGGCCTAGGCAATATTTGTTGGGCCTAGAGTCATATAGAGCTTTTGGAATCGAAAATGGGTCAGAAACATGTTGGTGACCAAGTTAATGACAACATGGCTCCAAAAGTGAAGACAAGGGCCTCAAATGGGCCTTGTTGTGGGCCTCGGGTGGATTTTGATGGGCCCCATGGATTTTGTCTCGGGCCTTTGCCAAAAGAACTCATGGGCCAAGTTGGGCCTGGGTTAGAATGGCTGAAACAGTGATGGGCCTTGAATTTGGGCTTTTGGCCAAAAATTGTGGCCTTGGGCCAAAGGTAGTAGGCCTTGAGCCATAAGTAGTGGGCCTTGGGCCATTCACTTCATGTTGGGCCTTCCAATAGTAAATGGATCAAATTTAGAGGTGTTGGGCCTGAAAGGTTGAGGTGGCCCCACTGGTATTTATTTGGGCCTACTGTTGGGCCTTAATGAAATGAGTTGGCCATATAAGGATCTTTGGTTAAGTCTCTTGGGCCAAAGAAGTAAATTGAATATGTTCCAAGCTATCAATTTAATTAGAACCCACTGTGGCATGTTTGTTGTTAATGGGCCTGGACAAAGATATTGGGCCGAATCTGTTATGAATCAAACAATGGGTATGGGCCGCATTCGTGGGCCCTAAGGTTTCCTGTTGGGCTCTAATTCAATAAGGTTGATTCAATTTGTATTGGGCTCAACATAGGCTGCATGGGCCTTGGTCATGTGTATTGGGCCGTCTGAGTGGGCTAGGACCAATAGGATGCTACTGGCCTATGAGGCACTGCTGGGCCGAGTACTTAAGTCAAAGAAAAGAGTTTAGCTTGGATGTGGTTATATAGGCTATACAATGTCTGGGTTGAATAACAATCTGTAGGCCGAATGAGGCCTGTTGATCCTTGGCCGAATGAAGTTTCTTGGGGTCGAATGAGTAGAGAAGGTGGGCAGCGAATGATAATGGGCGCATGAGCCCATTCGGCGAATGGGGCCTTGGTCGAATGTGGTTCCCAAAATCAACATGGTCAAATGGGTATGCTAGAGCCGAATAGCGTGGACCACGAATAGCATGCCGAATGACATGGTTGTCGACTGAGACCTGGTTGGCGAATGAAGCAGGGTCGAATGAGGGCTGTCGAAAGGAAAGAGCCGAATGAAGAAGGGCGCATGAGGCCATTCGAGAGGGCTCTTTCGACCAAAGGCCATTCGGCCATAAGCCCTTCGCTGGGCTGTGTAGGTGGCGGTCTTGGTTGTTCAAACCAGTAGTTTCGAAGGTTGTAGGTGCTAGGACTGGTCATCGGGGTTCCAAGGGTCGAAGGGAAAGAGTTTGAAACCGGTTTAATGTAGTGGCTTGAACAAGGTGATGAAAACCCTAATTTTTCGTGACTTTGGCAGCTCCATACCTCGATTTGTAGTGGTTTTCAGGGCAGATCCCTTGTACTTTCGTGTAGAGGAGATCAAGGGCTACGCGTGGACACCAAGAACGCCCATTTTCGTTGAGGTATGACCAAGATATGGAGGAGAGAAGTGGTGGAAAACCCAAAAAGGGTGGTGGCCGGAAATGGGGTAGGAGAGAGGAGGGAGATGGTAGAAATGAGGGGAAACCCTCATTTGTGAGGTTTTTATATCCCGGGTGATGTCCGGGTTCGTTTTGGTTGCTCGGTTCGCGGTTTCGTTACGTTTCCGGAACGTAACTCGCGTATAATTACGCAATTAAATAAAAGAACTCGTTTTAAACGTTTGGTGGGTAATTATTAATAGAAATATGTTAAATATTATTATTCTTAAATGTTTTAACGAAATTTATTATTTTTAACGCGTTTCCTTGATTTTTTTCGCGTATTTTGTTTTACGCGCTTGAAATTAAAATAGTTTTGTTTTGGTTTATTTATGATGAGTTTCAAAATTGTAAAACAGGAAATATTTTATTTCCTTAACTTTATTATCGTTCGAATCGTCTTCGTTTTCGTTTCGTCAGAAAACGTCACTTACGCGCGTCTTCGTACAGAGCGCTAACTGTACGAACACGATCGTACGTTTCACTTTCTGATCTTGTTTCTACTTTCCAGTCATCATTTCAGATCATTAGACCTTCATATTTATTCGTACAGATCGTCACCTATACGAATAATTCGTCTGTTTAACATTCTGTAACAACAACTGTTATGATTTTGTTAAGTTTATCCTCGCATACGTTTATACAACCTGGCATCAAATCACACATATGTTTACTTGTTCATTGTTGTCTGATATGTTTCTGACTATTAAACCCTAAGGTTTTAAATCAGGTTTCAGACAATCGCGTATTAGTTTAGTGTTAATCCTCCGGTGTACATAGTATTAACATAGCCTCGTGTAGCGTGTACCTGAGTTACTGTGCACTTCACTGTGCAATTTACTATTCCGGTGACGGTTCCGGCACAGATGTTACATTTCTCTACTATGGATCGTTGCCTGGACTACATTAGTGGAGTTGATCTGTTAGGAGATCAGGACTTAGGTGATAGTGATGAGAGTGTTGAGAGTGTGGGAGTTGAGGTCCAGGCTGCTGCTATTGAGGCTTACCTTGATTACATTCCTAGCAGTTTAGCCATGGAGCCTCCTGTTTATCCCACTGTGTTTGAGGTTGAGAGTTCTGAGCCGGCTGACAAGCCATCTGTTGAGGCTCCCCCGTCATTAGAGCTAAAGGAGTTGCCACCTCACCTTGAGTATGCATTCCTTGATGGGGACTCGGATCTACCTGTCATCATTTCAGCAGCTCTGACAGCCGTAGAGAAGAGTAGACTCATCGCTGTGCTTAAAGAGCACAAACAGGCGATTGCGTGGAGGTTGATGGACATTAAGGGTATTCACCCTTCCTTTTGTACGCATCGCATTTTGATGGAGGAGGATTATAAGCCGGTGGTTCAGCCACAGAGGAGGCTTAATCCTAATATGGGAGAAGTGGTCAAGAAGGAGGTCCTTCGCCTGTTAGATGCTGGGCTCATCTACCCTATTTCAGATTCATCATGGGTGAGCCCAGTTCATGTGGTCCCTAAGAAGGGAGGTATGACTGTAGTGGTGAACGAGAGGAAGGAGATCGTTCCCACACGTACAGTCACAGGCTGGCGGGTGTGCATTGACTATAGGAAGCTTAATGACGCCACCCGTAAGGATCACTTCCCACTTCCTTTTATCGACCAGATGCTGGAGCGTTTGGCGGGACAGCAGTTTTACTGTTTCCTGGACGGCTTTTCAGGTTATTTCCAGATCCCGATAGCACCGGAGGATCAAGAAAAGACCACGTTTACCTGCCCGTACGGCACTTTTGCATACCGTCGTATGCCGTTCGGGTTGTGTAACGCTCCAGCGACGTTTCAGAGGTGTATGGTAGCTATCTTCCAGGATATGATCGAGACTTCCATGGAAGTGTTTATGGATGATTTTTCTGTTTTTGGGAGCTCGTTCGATCAGTGTTTGATCAATCTTGAGAGGATGCTTAGGAGATGTGTGGAGACGAATCTGATGTTGAACTGGGAGAAATGCCACTTTATGGTCACGGAGGGGATAGTTCTAGGTCACAAGATATCCCGTGACGGCATCCAGGTCGACAAGGCGAAGATAGAGACTATCAGCAAACTCCCACCCCCTACGAGTGTGAAAGCTGTGCGAAGCTTTCTAGGTCATGCGGGATTTTACCGCCGGTTCATTAAGGATTTCTCAAAAATCACTAGACCTATCACTCGTTTGCTGGAGAAGGAGGTGGAGTTTGTGTTTGATGATGATTGTGTGCGAGCCTTCGAGTTTCTGAAGGAGAGGCTGATTAGTGCCCCGATCTTGATAGCCCCCGACTGGAGCCAACCATTTGAGCTCATGTGCGATGCGAGCGATTTCGCAGTTGGGGCTGTCCTTGGGCAGCGGGTGGATAAGCATTTCCACCCCATTTATTACGCGAGTAAGACCCTAGATGCCGCGCAAGAGAATTACACGACTACCGAGAAAGAGTTGTTGGCGGTAGTCTATGCTTTTGATAAATTTAGGTCTTACCTCGTGCTCTCCAAGACTGTTGTCTATACTGATCATGCGGCTCTCCATTACCTTTTTGCTAAAAAGGACGCGAAGCCTAGACTGATCAGATGGATCCTCCTTCTGTCCGAGTTTGACATCGAGATTAAGGACAAGAAGGGAGCTGAGAACGTAGCCGCCGACCATTTGTCGCGACTTGAGGATCCGGAGAGGGAATTCATTCGAGAGGGTGCGATGAGAGATTGCTTTCCACAGGAGACGCTTATGAGCGTAGGGATAGAGGAGATCTGCCGCACAGATAGGCTAGATGAGGGATTACCGTGGTTTTCAGACATTGCCAATTATTTGGCCAACGGTTTCCTTCTTAAGGGTCTGACATTCCAGCAGCGCAAGAAGTTCTTTGCCGACACGAGGCATTACATCTGGGATGCGCCTTACCTTTTCCGTGTGTGTGCTGATCAGGTTTTTAGGAGGTGTGTGAGCAGAGAGGAAGGATTGGAGATCCTTAGGCACTGCCATGAGGGCCTTACTGGTGGGCATCACGGGCCTTCTTCCACAGCGAAGAAGGTGTTTGATTCAGGTTTTTATTGGCCCACCATCTTTAAGGATGCTTATGAGTTATGTAGGAAGTGCGATTCCTGTCAGAGGACAGGCAACATCTCATCCAGGAATGAGATGCCCCAGCACCCTATTCAGGTTGTTGAGATTTTCGATGTCTGGGGCATCGACTTCATGGGACCTTTCCCTGCTTCTCGAGGGAACAGGTACATACTCGTCGCGATTGATTACGTTTCTAAGTGGGTGGAAGCACAGGCGCTCCCCACTAATGACGCGCGAGTAGTGGTGAGATTTCTGAAGCACTTGTTTTGTAGGTTTGGTACTCCGAGAGCGTTGATCAGTGACCGTGGCACGCACTTCTGTAATGTCCAGATGGACAAAGTGCTTGCCAAGTACGGGGTCACCCACCGTCTGTCGACCGCATATCACCCGCAGACCAGCGGTCAGGTGGAGAACGCGAATCGGGGAGTTAAGAGGATTCTGGAGAGGACTGTCGGCCATACTAGGAAGGATTGGGCCGACAAATTAGATGACGCCTTGTGGGCCTTTAGGACAGCGTTTAAGAATCCGATTGGGACGACTCCCTATCGGATGGTCTATGGTAAGGCGTGTCATCTGCCGGTTGAGCTTGAGCACAAGGCCTTTTGGGCCTTGAAGGCTGTGAATTTGGATATGTCACAGGCCGCCAAGCACCGGTTCCTCCAGTTGCATGAGTTGGATGAGCTGCGCGACGACGCGTACGCTCGATCGTGGAGTTATAAGGAGCGCACGAAGGCGCTGCACGATCGGAGGTTGAGGAATGTTAAGGAGTTCGCGAAGGGCGATCGAGTCTTGGTATATGACTCGAGACTGAGGCTTTTCCCAGGAAAGCTTAAGTCGCGTTGGAGAGGCCCGTTTATGATTCGCGAGGTGTTCCCGCATGGTGCGGTGGAGTTGGAGTCGGGTGACCACACTTGGAAGGTCAATGGGCATCGTTTGAAGCCCTACATTGGAGGCCCGATTCCGTCTGACGAGGAGGTTATCCTCCTCGAATCCCGAGCAGGTTAGGGATTTGGGCTAGGCCCAGTTTGTATATAGTGTACATAGTTTTATTTGGTGTTTCGAGTCTATGTGATTGATGATGTGTTTGTGCTTTAGCGATTATGTCAGATTCAAGTGTGGGTATGACATCTGAATTGTTCGATATCACCATTTCGAACAACTGATTTCATGACCGTGCATTAAATCTGAATACTTTATGCATCACTAGTTGCTTGACTCGATTTCTCTTTTATTTTTGTTAGGTTAATTTTAGTTTTTAATTTGTTTAAGTTTTGTTTGCTTTTAATTCTATGTTGATTTTGGATTTCATTTTCTTTAATTAAGTAGTTTAATTTTATGTTCTAGTTTAACGTAGGTTATTTAGAATTTTAATTAAATTTCTTGCCTAGTTTAATTTGCTTTATTAGAATTACTTTTAATTAGATGTAGTTTAAATTAATTTTGCCTAGTTAAGATTAGTTAGAATTTAATTTAATTTTAGTTAATAGGAATTAGTTAGTTTAAATTTAGTTAATTTGATTTAATTTACTTTAATGTAGTTTAATCCTCGTTTAGTTTAAATTAAGTTATTAGAATTTAATTAGTTTAAATTTATTTGATTTTTAATTTTTAGATTTCTTTAATTTAATAAAAAAAAAAAAAATCAAAAATCAGATATTAAAAACAATCCGCGCGTAACGCCCCATCCGGGCGCGCAATCTCGCGCGTTGCGCGCGGGTTCAAACTCAGCGAAAAAAAATAAGTCAACAAAATGCCACCTACCACCGTCACTTTACCACCACCACTACTCTCCACTTCGCCGAAACCCTAAATCCCCCACCGCCGGTCATCACACAACCACCAACCATCACCGTGCACCGCCACCATCGGCCACCATCATCCACGCAGCTGTCATCATCAAACCGCCGCGCTCCAGTTTCCGCCATTCAAGCACTCCGGCCTCCACCATCGCCATCCTCCGGTCAACCACCACCGCGCAATCGCCACCGCCGCTCGTCTCCATCCTCATCATCTGACATCACCATCATCATTCTCCGCTCACCACCTTTCCTCAACCACCGCACCATTACAACCATCACTCTCCCAAAAAAAACCCTAACCTCCATTTCCACCGCCGGTAGCCACCTGCGTCAACAACCACCGCCATCCTCCGGTCAACACCCTCGACACCATCCACCACCGTCTACATCCAGCCGCCGTCGTTCTCTTCATCGCAACCATTTGTCGTCACTACCACCATCATCCCGAGTCTAGCCCGCCGCCATCAATCAATCGCCGCCACCGTCGCCGTCTACATCTCCAGTAACCGCCAGTGTATCTCCACACCACAATCATCATCTCCTCTCATCGCCGCCATCAACAGCCGCCGCAACCACCGCCGGTCACCATCATCTTCTTCTTCTCTGTTCACATCCGACCACCACTGTCACCGCAACCACCGGTACCCTCCTTTTCTTTTTATTTTTATTTTTGATTAATTTTGTTTTTTTGATTTTAGATTAGTTTAGATTAGGTTAGGTTTGATTTGGGGATGATTGTTGAGGATCGACCGGAATATGGCCGGATTTTGGCCGGAAAATAGCCCCGGTGCAAAGCCCCCATTTCGAATTTTTTTTTAAAATTTTTTAGTATTTATTTTATTTTATTTTATTTATTCGTTTTTATTTTTGTTTTTGTTAATAAGGTTTCATAAAAACAGAAAAAAAAAATAATATAAAAGAAAATAATAATAATAATAATAAATAAACAAATAAAC
This sequence comes from Mikania micrantha, assembly GCA_009363875.1. Classification (NCBI taxonomy): domain Eukaryota; kingdom Viridiplantae; phylum Streptophyta; class Magnoliopsida; order Asterales; family Asteraceae; genus Mikania; species Mikania micrantha. The sequence continues at coordinate 78,488,402 of CM018698.1, forward strand.
AAATAAAAATTAATGTAAACTATGATAAATATATATAAATGTATTTGCAATATAAATAAAATTATGTATCCTAACAATAAATAACTCTAAATATGTATATGTATAAATAATTTTGCTAGATGAAATAATTTTTTTTTGTAAAATACATAAGGTTAGCATATATTAATAATAAAAATAAATGTAATTTATATGTATGTATACTAGTGTAATATTCTTGTAACTTACAATAAATGTAATTATATATGTAGTTGTAAAATTAATTAGTCGTATGTATGTAATTTATGTATATCTCATCTTAATGTAAATGTATATTGTTTGTAAATTAAGTAATAATTATGTTACAATATATACGATTGTAAGTATAAATGTTGTATGTAAACTTATGTATTTTGTATAACTAATGTAATTTAAATATATGTATATGTATGTTGTATGTAAAACTATAAATAATAATATATAAGTTTTGTCAAATAAATAATACACTTGTAAAATACAATGTAATTTTAAATAATAAATGTCCTAAATTAAATAAAAATAAATTGTATATTATAATAAATACAATTGTACAAAAATAATTTTAATAAAAACTTTTGTATTGTAAAATAGAAATGTATTATGTATATTATAAATAAATTGTAATAAGTATGTATTCTAAAACTTGTAAAATAAATAATGTAAAAAAAAAATGTATATTATATTGTAATTAATAATTGTATGTAATATATGTATGTAGATTTTTGTAAATTAATTAATTAACTATATTTTACAATAAAACTTGTATAATATATTTAATAACAATTTGTATTCATGTATAGCACAAATAATTAAATAAACAACTTTGTACATAAATAGCATAATCAACACACTTTGTAAATAAATAAACACTTGTAACATAAAATTAATAAATTTAGGATTTAGGTTTGTAATTAGCTTGTAATTTGTTGTCTATTTGTTTGTTGTAAATTATCGCAGAGATGGCAGACGCTTCTACATCGGGCAGCAGGTCCAAGAGAGCACGTCGTGTGACAGTGGCCGAGGCACAGGCCCAGCGGAGGCAGCAGCAGCAGCCACGGGAGAGGCAGTACCACTATTCAGCTCCCATCGTCATCCCACCGGAGGACGCTCCTGCGCCGCTACCGCAGCTTCGTCGACGGGCCGAGCACACCTTCCTCCAGTTCGCGCCCGGGACTCCTGAGCACGCACGGATGCAGACCCTCGTCGACTTAGCGTCGATTCAGCACCGGTCCTACGCGAGAGACGTACTGCAGCAGCTAGGGCGCGTAGATGAGTTCGACACGATGATGTCTCCACAGTGGACATCAATACTCCGCTGCAGCTGGCTGCAGTACGACGAGCTTACCGTGGAGTTCTTGTCCACTTTACAGTACGATACAGGCTCTCTCACCGATCCCGGTGCTGTATCGTTTGTTCTGGGGCGACACCCTCACACCATGAGTGTCGCCCAGTTTGCGGTCGCCTTCGGGCTTTACACGCAGGAGCAGGTGACGGCTCCTGAGTTTGAGAGCTACCTCCGAGGCACTGCCCGGGTCGCCCGGCCCGGGTTTGCTGCAGATGACGATGTCGCTGCCTTTTGGAGGGAGATCTCCACCCAGCCTCACACCGACCGGAAGCTGGCTTCCCAGATCCGAGACCCTTTACTGCGATATCTTCATCGGATTCTAGGGAGCACCTTGATCTATCGCCACTCCGGCAAGGACAAGGTGAGCGCCCTGGACCTCTTCTGCCTCTATTGCCTCCACGGTCGCCACCCGGCGAACCTCGCTGCACTTTTGCTTACATCTTTAGCGAGGCCTCGCCGTGGAGGCAACACGGCGCGCCTCGACATGGGGCCTTATATAGGGCACCTGGCGCACGTATTCCGGGTCTTCCAGACTTACCCCGTCGAGCATGTTACCCGAGGCCCGGATACGACGCCATATGAGCTGTACGATATGCAGACAGCGGGGATGGTCACATTTGACCGACCACCCCGCTGGATGCCCATTTTGCCAGCCCCGGTGCATGCGCCCGCCGTTCCGCCTCCATCGACGCGTCGTATCTTGCACGTTGGTGAGCGACCACCTCGTGATGCCCAGGGCCGCCGGCCTGTTCGTCGTCGTCTTACCCTTATGTATCTCTATCAGATGATGGATACGATAGACGCGAACATCCGGCGCCTGGGTGAACGCCTGGAGGTTGAGTTGATCCCACGTATGCCAGACCCTCATCTTCCATCCGATCCCGAGGACGGCTCTGACACCGAGCCTGATGTGGGCGCGGATGAGGATGAGGAGTAGTATATAGTTAGTTTAGTTTATGTACTTTGTTTTACGTTATATGTATTTGAACTGGACAGTATCTATGTCATTTTTTTTTGTATGTCTGTTGTTTATTTATTCGTTCTGTGGTTGTGTTTATTTATTTCATGTTTTATTGTGGTTGTATATTATGTTGTGCATTGGTTGTGTATATTTATTCTAAAATTTGTATAATGTGTTGGTTGTATTATTTGTCTCATTTTTGTAATGTATTCGTTGTATTCAATGTTTGTATATAATGTTGTATCTAACACTTGTAATTAATTTGTTGTACTTTTGTGTTGTGTTGTAAATTGTAATTATCTTATTGTTGAATTAACAATTGTATGAGTGTTGTTGTATATTTAGAGGCGCGCAACTCCATTTACGACACGTCTACATATTTCAGGGAGTTCGTGCTAACCTTTTGTATATTTATTTTCATTAATAATTATGTGCCAGTTCTGGATTCACATTGAGGACAATGTGTTGTTCTAAGTGTGGGTATGTCAGGCTGGCGCCTTTTTAGTTTTGTAAATTTTGTAAAATCAAGTCATTGTATATATCAAGTCAATTTTGTAATTTAGCTTTGTAATTTAGAATAAAATTTTTGAAATTTTTGTAAATAAACTCCAATTTGTAATTAAATAATGAAATTGTAATTATTTTAAATTAAAAAACACAAAAAAAAAAAAATTAAAAAATTAATTAAAAAAATCAAAAACTTTACAAAAACATTTTTCTTTTAAATTGAGTTAATGTAAATATTTTTAAGTCAGTTTTTGAGTCTTTTTGTTTTCGGTTAATCTAGTTGGTTTGTTTGAGATCTTAAATTGCAGTCTGGTTCTAACCATTCGTACTCAATTACATTCGGGTGGCGACGACTTAGGCTATTTCATTTGCAAATGACCGGCAGTGATTGATTTCTTTTTGGAATAGACTCACTCGTGCTGATGATTGTGTGATCAGCTAAGTCTTTTCCACTTTTTACCCTATTTTTATCTTTCTGTAAATATTTGTTTGTTTATTTATTTATTTTGCATTTTCTGATTGAGTTTAGAGTTTTAGGATGTATATATCTAGAGTCTTGAAAAATGTCCTCGTTCTGGCTTGCATTTTATAAATGGAAGATGATCGGACTACGATTAGGGCTTAGGATTTTATAGGCTAACTTGTGTATTGATTTGGGATTTGTTGGTAGGCCCAGCCGATAGAAAGTTCCTTAGGATTTGATAGAATAAAACTTAAATTCAGGATTCTTGTGGGTTTAAGACTTGGAAAATTCGGGAAATCTGAAACTAAGTAATAGTGAATAAAGGAACCTCTGTAAACTAACAACCTAGATTATTTAAAATTTAAACCTGGCACATATGTTCTCTTTTTATGAAAATAAATCCGAGACTTATGGTGCCCGCTAAATAAATTCCACAATCCACTAAGAGAGCTGAGCCTGTGCAAATAAAAGAAAGAGAGAATAAGAGCTAAAAAGCAGTTGTCATACCCCGGCTCATAACCGAGTTGTCGCACCCCGAGAAATCCCGTCCCTTTCGGGGCGCGAGCGGCGGCAGATTGTCAGGATCGCAGTCTCCGGTCACACAACATGCGAGACCTATATGTCTGGTTTCATACATACGTCCAATAACTTGGATAAAATAGTTTGTAAAATCAGAGTTGCGGAAATAAAATATATGTTAACAAAACAGTTTAACATTCATAGGTAGCGGAAGCGTTAATTTAAAACGGTTTTCAAAATGTTAAGTAACAATAGTTGCGGAAGCGATTAAAGATGTTTGACAATACATAAGTAACATGATCAAATGAACACATTGTTTAATAGACTAAGACACTTAAACAGATGCATGCGACTCCAGCCTAGCATCCTATTCCTTGTGTGCGTGCCTTAGTTACCTGAGAAAACATGCGAGTAAAAGGTCAACACAAAGGTTGGTGAGAGCACAGGTTTATAATCAGCAGTAAACATCAAATGTTTAAAGTAAACGTTTAACAGGTCTATTTTTCAATACAATGCAATATCAATTGATAGCTAGTCAATATGTTTTATATCATATGCGGGTTCGCAACCGAAGCTAACATGCTGCCTCCCGCCATATCCATCCAAGATATGGTAAATGTTGTTTGGTCAATTATGCACTGTTCCGACCTCCAGTCGGGGTGGCCATACGGCTCGCAACAGTGGGGCTTGTCAGGCCCAAATAGTACTATTCAGAATTACCACGCTGAGCGCTGCGCGCTATTAACGGTTCGAGGTGTGTTTAATGAGGACTTATCAGTTTTGTGGATGAATGCCACACATATGCATATACGATATTAGCATGTACAAAAATAACCAAAAGTGTGTAGGTTGTTCAAAACAGTTGTTTGCAATGTTTTCTCCCCCAAAGGTAGAAAATAGAAAAAGGGGCCGTGAACTCACCTGGTTAGCAGTTCCGGTATGTTCGTGTGTTCGCGTCTGCGAAAGCTAGCAGTCCTGCTAGTAAGCACCTATAACCATATAGGTGTGAGTATGTGTTATGTGTTGTGTTGTATCCCATACAACTCCAAGTGTCGGTGTGCTCAACCGAGTGCGTGTGTTAACTTGTGAGACTCGACGAATCGTTGGTGACACGATCGTTGTGTTTATGTGCCTTGATGCACATAAGACACCAAAATGTATCCTATGACTCTAATCACATAAGTTGCTATTTTTAGAAAGTTTCCAACTTAGGAAAGTGTGGTTATGAAATCCCATTTCATAAACTAATGACTTCCATTATGATTATAAAACACGTTTAAATTCCCAAAACATGTCGTTTGTGCATAAATCACCATTTATGCCTTTTTGCCTAAATAAAGTTTCCTTATTTGGAAAGTTTCCGTTTAAAAGCTCGTTTTCGCAAATCAAGGTTTCCAATATGCTTAGAAATCATTTCTAAACATATTTCAATATCCCAAGTTCATCAAAACACTTTAAAACATCAAAAGCCCTCTTTTGATTTATAAAAGTTTCCATTTTTAGCAAGTTTCTACAAAACCAAGTTTTTGACAAAATCAAATATCCCAATGTGTTTCTAAACACTTCAATACACATTTAACAACATCTAGACATGTCTAACATGTCTAGATTATCACAAATCCAAGACTTGCACATAAAAGTTTCCTTTTATGGCAAGTTTGTCCAAATCATCGTCAAATCTACCAATAACTCAATCAAACTCAAATCTAACATTCTAATATTATCAAACCAGTAAATCTATAACATCTATTCAACAAATCACCAACAAAATCGTGCATGATGGTCACATGGAGTTGCATGTGGGTTTTCACCCATTGCATGTGCGATCTAAATAAAGATAAACATATAAAACTACCTTAGAAGCTCTTAGACGACTGATTTCGAGTTAAACAGGAGGTATGGAGCTGCTACGATGGCTGGATTTGATTTCCTCGTCGATTGAGAGCTCCTCGATCTTCCTTGATGTTCCTATAACTCCAAATCACCAAGAGATGGCTTCTAATGGTGTTAACAGAGGTTGAAGATGGATTTCAGATGGGTTTTAGTCGCAAAAATAAGTGGGAGTTCGGAGAAAGGATGTAAGAGTTCGACTGAAATGAAAGAGGTGGGTTTTTATTGAAATTTTGATCTGCATGGCCTTCGCGTACCGCGGAGGCCGATCAAAAATCATCATCGCGTACCGCGATGTAATTCGGGAGTCTCGACTCCCGGTTTGCTTCGCGTATCGCGAAGCTTCTCGCCGAAGGGGGTATCGCGTACCGCGACGGGCCAACTTCATTGTTTTTCGATTTCGATGATACGATTTCGCTCGTACTCGATTCCTAACGTTTATCCAAAGCATCTAATACACGTTTAGCACATAATCATATAGTAACATATAAGTTTGATCACCAACGTTCGTGAGACTCGTGTGTGTGTTTCGATAACTCCTCGAATTATCTAAGATAGTTTGTGTTCGTGTTCTACAAAGTGTTTGCACGCTTGATTAATCCTAATCAACGTGTAATGCACTATTCAATAACTCCCCGAATCATTGTTTTGTGTTAGTGTTGTGTTTGTCACACTTGGCTCCTAAAACCAATGTGCAATGTATGATTCGATAGTTCCTCGAACTATCGTTTCGCAGTTGTGTGTGTTCAACTCATCTAATTAAACATAATTAAATGAAATGCAACAAGTATGAATGTGAAATGTAAAGGATATAAGAGTCGCAATTTACCTGAAATTGCCGGGTGTCACACGAGTGAAACAGTGCTGTAATATGCTCAAGTGAGGTAAAAGAAAAAGAAATTGAGAGAATAAAAAGGCAAAATGCTCACACCTTCATCCATCTCCATCATTAGGTTAAAATTTTAACTTTATCTAGGTAGTTTGCATATAGAGGTGGGTTTAAGTCTTCTGATTTAATCCTGTGCCTTGAAAGCTGTTGTTTAGGATTAAGATAACTCGTTTTAACCAAGGGATGGGATCCATAAGATGAATGATTTAACTTGAACATAAATAAATCATGATTAGGGAACTTGAAATTGGTGTTTGGGTTTAGATTGGACCGTTATATCAATAATCGCTGTTAATACGCAAGGATTTAGGATTGATATACCTTTTGCAAATAAAAGCCAAGCCCTGATCTATGATTCCATTTTGCTAGCTTTTTCGAGGACGAAAAAGGTTTAAGTGTGGGTATTTTTGATGTGTTACTTTAACACATCAGTTTTCGTACATATTCGAGTCAGTTTTCGTTTGTTTTGTTTATATTTTGAGTCGATTCTAGTTCCTTTTTACATTTTAGTGTTTTTGTGCAGGAATGTGACCCGGAGGAGCGGAAATGAAGGCAAACGGGCATCGGAATCAAGATCGGGTGAATAAACGAAGAAATCAATGGATTTAGACCTAGGCGGTACGCCTATCGCGACCTCCTGAACCCAGGCGATGCGCGCGGAATCCTCAGCCGGCAAGCTTCCTTCTGACCCGCGCGTAACGCCTGACATTGTGCATCCACGTCAGGCGTTACGCCTGATAATGGTTTTGAGCCCTAAAACCCTAATTTCTTGCCCTCTATAAATGCATCGCATTCCAGCCGCTTTTGGTATCTTCTTCTGCGTATTTTGAACCCTAATCAAGCCTTGGAGCAGCTGGAGCTTAACCATGGAGTATTGGGCTTGATTAGGGCTTGTTAGAGTGAAGAAGGAGCTAGATCTTGAGTATTTCTCTTTACTTTTCATGTTCTTAGTTTAAAGTTTGGATTTTTAATGTTTATAGACATTGATCAGACTTGTCTAGCTACTGTAGTTATGATTTGTGGCTAGATCTATGGTTGTACTTAGGTTTGGGATGATAAAGTTGTGAACTTTGATGATTATGGACTTGATTTATGCTTAATGATGATGTTTGCTTTGTAATCAGTTGTAAAGCTTGAAACTTTGATGAATATTACAGATGTTTAATGATTATATTTGGTGTATTTTTGATCCACATGTGTTTAGGAATGTCTTTCCACACATAGATGCATGTTAGGCCTACTACTTTGTGTTTTAGGTTAGTTTATGGGTTGTTGATCACATTCCATAGGATTAGACTTCATTAAATATAGTTATTTGCATTTGTAACCTAACCTAGAAATCCGGGAGGTAATAGGTTAGATGGTTGGTCTCTTACACTTAGGAATTTTGAGTTAAACGACCCGGGAGGGCGTTGTCTTAGATCTACTTAGTGTAAGTGTCAATCCATGTTAAAGTTGTCAACTTTATGACTCTCTAGTATCTTAGGATGCAAACTGGTGGAGAAATCCGGGAGGTGATCCACCAGTTAGAGTGCAAATGCATGTCGGGGAGTCCGGGAGGATACCCGATTGACTAGTGTATTCATTACAGACTTAGGATTTCTATTGGAGTTGCCTGGTATCTGATCTGGGTCCCCTTTAGGTAATTTTAGGTCTGTTCATTAAGATCCTAGTCTTCATCATTAGTAAATCAGTCCAGATCAGCATCTGTCACACTTTTGATTCCCAGCCTAGGTACACCTGTTTTCCTCATCATATTCAGATTCCAGATTCAGTTTCAGTTTTAGTGTTGCTATTCTTAGTATAGTTGTAGTTTAGTTCACTTAGTCAAATCATGTCTGATTAGGTTATTAGTTGCACCAAAACCCCCCCTCTTTTACTTTGGTTTAGTTTACAGTCTAGGTTAGTTTGCCACACTAGTGTCCGTGGTTCGATATCCGGACTTCCGTCAGCTATTCTGCACCCGACAGGTACACTTGCCTTAGGAGCGGTCTAGTTTAGGTTTTCCGATTATTACTAGGTGTTTAGGTTAAGTATAGGTCTAGGATTAGATTTGGTGTCTTTAGCTTAGGTTAATTAGATTAAATTTAGTTCTGTTTTTAGTATACTGACCGCTCGCATCAGGTCACCTAAGTTTGCAAGAGAACGAATGAATCAAAGAAAAGTTGGGAAATAATGTAAGTTCTCGAAGGGATAAAAAACCACAGATTTTAATGTCGCCTAGGCCCTCAAATTAGTTGAGCCGACCATGCAAGCATGAGACCAAATTTTGGGAAATAATGTAATTAACGATTCAAGTTTTGCAAAACAAGAATTCTTACTTGATCCTACACATCAAACCATTGAAAGAAGTAGCATTCCATGATCCATATTTAATAAATGAAAAGTGTCATTTGAGTAGAACCAAACATACTTACAAGCTGTGGCAAAGATACATACATTTAGCACATACTACATTGTTTCTTGATTGCTGATCTGATCAGATCTTGCCACGTGGACCAAGCTTCGGTTTCTGTTGCGGGCCCTTCACGATCGGTAATATGTCTCCTGTGGCGGTGGAGCTGAAGTACGCAAGCGTCGAGCCACCTCCCAACAACAAGAACTTGAGTAGCAATCCTCTCTTGGTAAAAGGTGCAGCAAATGTCTCAAAGAACTTGCTCTGCAGTCAAATTGATCAAAATGTACATCATCAAAAGAATGGATTCAAGGGTGTATAACCATAACTATTCGAACTGTTAGATATTTTAGTTTAATTGGGATAATTTTGTTGATCGATACGAATCATGATATTCATTAAACAAGTTGGGTTATGGGGTGCACACTTGTTTAAGGTTTTATGATTCAGTAGGGGTTCCAAGAGGGCAGAGGTCAGGGGCTGCCCCCGGATAGTGGCGTCCAAGGGGCGAGCCCCTGGTTGGGAAGAAGAAAACTTGAAAACTGCCTCTAGGCAGTTTTCAAACCAGCGTATACCCAATAAATCATGATCGATCAAGCATATTGGTTCATTCAAAAACAATACGATTTCATACTTGTTGTTCAATTGCGAATTGAATTTTATCCGATTAAACATTGGGTAAACAACAAATAGTTTGATCTGAAAGTGTGATCTACGACTTTCAATTCATCCGGTGATAAAATCGTGTTCGTATTCTGTAATATTCTCTACACGAACCGCTTATAATGAAAATTTTAGGCTAAACTGCTGACCGTCGTTTCTAGAACGAACATCTCAAACCGTTTAAACCAGTTGATTTTCTTTGGATCGAACGGTCCGATTGGTTTAGAAGTGCTCAAAGGTACATAAAATTCATTGAGGCATTAGGTCGAATACCTGGAGGGAGTTGTAAGGTGAAGGAGCATCAGAACCATACACATCCCATTGACCAGTGGTGTTGCCCAAGTCTTCCAAATCAAAATACACACTTTTGTCACCGTATTTAGCAACCACAGCTCCAGCTCTATGCATTTAGTATCACCAAAAAACAAACCCAAAGATTCAATTAGTGTAGCAAATTAACTTATTTTTATGTTGTTAATAATAAATTTATATTTTTTTTTCTTATGTTATTCCTAAATGGTAGAAATAAAATTCAAGCATGTGCGATCATACATCGTGAACAATAGAAGCCCCTAAATATCATGATTGCCACATTTTACCTCTTATGTTTACTGGTTGTAACACTTAGTTATTATTGTATTTAGGTGAATAGACTTTAGCGGTGTTCAATGAATAAATTTTGAATAATTTCAATAATTTGAGTCAAATAATTTTGAATTTTGAATATTTTGAACAGAGAACAGTGAGTCATCATTATATTTTAGTGGCTGAACTCTAAGGGTGTTCCATGAATCGAATTTTGATTAACTCAAATAAGTTTTTAATTTTGAATTTTTGAGTAGGAAACAACGAGTTATCATTATGCTTAAGTGACCAGATTCTACGTGTATTTAAATGTTTAATGAATCGAATCTTGAATGACTCAAATAACTCGAATCAAATAAGTTTGAACTTTGAATTTTGAGTATGATTCGAATTCGAAATAGATTTAAATAAGCTAATTCAAATTCGAATTGGTTTGAATTCAGTTAAAAAATTATTTAAACCTTATTTCAAAATTAACGCTAACTTTAAATGTACAAAAAGTTAAAAAAAATGAAAAACCTTAAATTAAATAACCTAGTTATATATACATATATAAGGGATGTTCAACTAAGAATTATTTTTACTTTAGAATTAAAGGAACCAATTTTAGTTATAAAATAACTTCTCCTATTTTAAAACAAAATTACTTTTATACCTTGTTGATCAAATTAGTTCATATGGTTTATTTATATTTAATGGTTTTTAATATAATAAGTCTCTACATATATATACATATATATATATATATATATATATATATAATTCGAATTTGGAATTTAATCGAATTGAAGAATCACAAATTCGAAATTCGATATCATACTACGAAACAAATTCAAATTTGAAAATCCGAACCGAACTTTGAATTACTAATTTTGAAATCAAAATCGAATGGTATTTCAAGTTTTTTGAATTAAATTCGAAAAGTGAGTGCATATGCCGGAGTCAACCTAGTACATGTGAGCATCATATAAAACAGACCCCGGTGCAAAATCAAAAATCAAGGAGAGAAATAGTTGTGTGAGTACCTGTACGATGTGGGTTGAAGACTCACGCGAGATGATCGGAGGTTAAGCTTGGTTCCGGCGAGGGAGCTGCCGCCAAGGCCCTTGACGGTGGTGGATGGTGCGAAGGTCGCAAGAGACGCCATTGATCCCAAAAAACCAGAAGCTTAACGGCGTGTGGTTCTTCTAATTGTGATTGTTGTGGATCCAATTGACAGATATGGATTTTGATGAAGAAGAAACAGAAGATGGTGAGGTGGGGTTTGTTTGATGAAGTGGATGCCACGTGGATATTGAAGTCAAATTGTATTCACCCGTTTGGGATATGATATCCAGATTGGTTGGAGTTGGATTGGCCTATCGCTTCATCCTGATTTTTTTATCGACAATTTGGATCACTGACGGGTAATAGACTCATCTAATCATATCAACACCCAATAAAAAAGAAACTTATTATGGGTGAGAGAAAATCTCATATCCTGGCATTGAACCCCTAATTTGTGCATGGCATGACTTAAACTCGTGACATTCTTGAAGTCACATTGTACTCCTAGTTTCATCCTGATTACCAAAAGAGATAGAGAGAGGAGATATGATGTTTATTGATGAATTTTATTTGAATAGCCCGAAATCTGATTTAAATTGAATTGGAGTATTCGAATTCAATTTTAAAAATTAACTCAAATTTTAATTTCAAAAATTTTATAAATTTTAATTTTATTTTCTTCTATGTTTTATTTTATTTTTTTAATAATATGTCGGTTCCTCAGTCAAGTGTTTTTAATCCTTTAAATAAAAGTATTTATAAAATGTTAAGTTTGCAAACCTAGTAAAACAAAAATATACAACTATTATTATATTTTTAAGAATTAAAACCTTAAAATTTTAATAACACTAGGCCTTGCCTAACTTAATATTATAAGAAGTTGGCTTTTAGGCTCAGTTCTAAAGTTTATTAAAAAAATAGAACAAAAGATAAATGAAATAAACAGAAATAAGAAGAAAGAAAAAGAAATGAACGGAGTTTTTCCTTTCATTTTCTTCCGATATTTCCTTCCAAATCGGAAGGAAAGGAAAATTAAGTAATTTTATTTAGTTTTCCTTTCACTTCTTTTCCTTTCCCTCCTTAAATAAAACTCGTGAACACATCAAACTCGGAAATACGACATGTGTTGTTTTCATTTCATTTCTTTTTGTTCTGTCCTAAATAAACTCGGAAACAAAGTGTTAGGATCCTCTCTTTTACTGATAAGTAAGATCATCATTTTCATATAATTAGAAATATTACTTTCTTCTCGGCTCTCCATCTTTTTATACAACCAATGTGATTTGCTGATCTCACGAAACATGCATATGTAAGTTTATTATTGTAAAAAATATTAGGTTTTGTTCGCATCCAATGAATGTAATTAGATGTAATTTTTTTTTTAAAAACATATTTGGCATAAGATTTTACTATGGCGTAACCGACAAACAAAACAATTTCTTCAATGTTCTAATACAACCGAATACAAAATAAAAAGTTTGGTTTGGTTTTCAATTTTAAACTAGTAAATCAAAACCAAACCGATCATAATAATGATGAAAAACCGAACCAAGAAACGAGAACCCAACCGAATTAAATAAGAGTAAGAAGTTCGGTTTTGTTATTCAGTTATGACAATAATAAAAGAAAACAAGGATGGAGGAGAATATTACTTCAAATTTTTGTATTGTTAAACTTTAATAAACTCTTATATTATTGTTTTCTTATTTTTAAGCTTTCATTTTAAGCATCAAAATTGTTTTTAAACACTTGTACACAATATATCTTAAATTACAGCAAATACTTTTGTGAATTTCTTTAAATAAATAATAAAATTATTTGTGAATTACTAAAAGGATTTCAATTCTAAAAAAAACATTTACAAAGAAAACGTTAAATAAAATGTTCGTAAAGAAGCAAAAAAAACATTTTCAATTTTTTTTAAATTCAATTTAAAAGAAATTCAATTTATTTTTAATTTTCTTGATTTTTTTATCTCAACATTTTAAGTTTTTCTTATGCAATAAAATTTTAAGCAAGAAAAATAAAAAATTCACTAAATGTTTAGTTAAATAATTACTTTTCAAATCATTTATTATATTTTTTTTGAACGGCAATTAAACTATCTCGTCGTGATACTTTCAGTTATCCTGACGATTGAAAGCTAAGATCGATTTCTCAATCTCCGACCTTCAGACACGTATGCCCCGAGATGCACGGGAACCGGATGGAGTCCGTAAACCCTCGCCCCACATTAGGTTCAAACCCATGATTAAAGCCATGATTCGTTCATTCACCTGGATATCTATTAAATTGCACCTAACAAGGTTCGAACCCAAAACCTTCAATTTAAGAGGATGGACCTTTAGCTGTTGAGCAATTCTCCGGATATTTATATATAACACATTTAGAAGTGTCGGTTGGTGGGACACCCACTTGCCACGTTTCTTCTTTGACGCATAATATATTTGTTGTTTTAATAGACCAACAAACCATTGGTTTGGTTCACCGGTATTTTTTCGGTTGAAGACTTTGACGCCGCAGTTTCGATTCTTGATCTAGACAATTTTATTTTCCTTTTTATTTAGGCTTTTAAACTTATTTTAAATTGTTTTTTATTACTTTCATTTTTTTTTATATAAAGTAACAAGAATAGTCATTGGTCTCATCATAACACACGGGTATACACCCGTTTCATTTCTCACATAAAGTAGTTTCTATTTTTATATAAAGTAAGAGTATAATCAACGGTCTCGTCATAATACATGGGTTTGATACGGTTACATTTCTTGTAACCCTTATTTAAAAGTGTCGGCATTGGAGATACCGACAACTTCTAAACAAATACCTTTACTGATGAAAGAAGTAACATATGCGTGTGTGGTCAGGCGGTGGAGCTTTCGCTTTTTTCCGTTTGTCAGGAACTTATCCATGTTTGAATCTGGGAGGTTTTTGTTTTGTTTTGTTTTTTTGTGTGTGGGTTTAGGACATTTTCTTCATGCTAAATGAGACACCACGGTGTTAAGGTTATAGGTGTTTGCTGGGTATAGAGAGAGAGAGCGAGAGAGAGGGGTGAGGAAGATAAAAAGAAACGACAATGTGGTACGAGGGTGGAGGTGATGTGATGTCTAATAACGATGGTGGTGGTCTTGCAACGGATCAAATATAGAGAGAGGTTGGTGGTGTGGGAATGGTGGTGGTAGTAGAGATGGGTAGCAGTCATACGTAGGTTGACGATGGACAAGTTGCTAGACTGTGGGTGTTCAAGATTAAGATTTTGATTAATGAAAAAAAAAGATTTTAATCTGATCTTCTCTCTTTCTCAAACTGACAAAGCAAGTTGCCTATTCTAATAACGATTCATTATTGCGATTTATCTGAAAACTGAATAGTATTTCATTTGATATATGTTTTGATTTTTCTTTGGGTTAATTTTTTTTACATTTTAATTATAATATTTTATTTACATATAATATTTTAATAAATTAATGTTTAAAATGCTAAGGTGTTGGGTTTTAATTATCCAGTTATTTTAAATTATGTTTTTGAAGTGAAACTATGCTTTGAAATGCCAATTTAGATTTTGCATTTTGGTTACTCAATTATTTGAAACTATCATGGTTACTTATACGTTTTAATATTTAAAATTGAGTCACTATAACGTCACATGATTCTCTTCACATACTATAATCTGCCGCGAAGCGCGGGTTACTTTTCTAGTTGGTCAATATTTCAAAGGGTTTTGAGGCCGCCGAAACCCATATTTTAATCCATGATTACATGCACTTATTTTCTTTAAAATTTTATATTCTAATAAATTAATTTTAAAATATATTTTTGTTTTTCATTTATTTTAATTTTTTTGAACAGCAAATATACTTTTAATCATGTTCCTAAACTACACATAAATTAATATAATCCTTACCTGTACTTTAGCTCAAGACTAGGGGTGTTCATCGAGTCGGATAACGAGTTATTCGGGTTTTTTGAATCGGGTTTTTAGGGTTTGAAAAACCCGAATAACCCAAAAGACCCGAATTCATGCATTCGAATAAACCGAACAACTCGAATAAGCCTGTTTTTTCGGGTTTTTCGGATATCCATCCTGAAAAAACAGTTTTTGCATATCCGAAACCTGAACCGAATCTAAAATCATATTATCCGACCTGAAAAACCCGAAATAGATTTCGGATAAGGTTTTTTCGGGTTTCGGATACGATTCAAATTTCGAATTTTTTCGAGTTTCGGATATTTTGAACATGGATACTCAAGACCTCTATTTGTAAGACAAAACATTTATCAAGTATGTTAGTTTTAAGCAATGTTGTAGAAATCGCTAGTCGTTAGTCGGTCGGTTGGGTGGGGATTAAGTATTAATCGGGATTATTCGGGACTAATCGGCCTAATCGGATAGTCGAGCCCAGTCGGTTTTAAGAGACTTACGATTAATCGGCCTAATCGGATATTTTTACAACCATGGTTTTAAGTTTGCATTTTCTTTATTTTTAACCCATAACTTTTATTTTTAATTCATAACTTTGGTTCAAAAATCTTATCTTATTAATTTTAAAAATCTTTTTTTTTGTTTATATTTTATTTTAATTTTTTTAAACATAAACTATACTTTTACATAAATTAATATAATCCTTACCTGCATTTTAGCTTAGGACCTCATATATGAGACAAAACATTTATCAAATACGTTAGGGTTACCTTTTAATATATATATATTAATATGTATAATCATAAAGATTAAATGATAAAATTAATGTTCCACATTTCACTGCTATTTGTAACAAGTATTTAAATTAAAGAATTACACTAAACTTTCACTTGTTTACTTAAAAAAGTAAAGGAAAAAGTCTGTAAAGTAACAAGTATTTTTATCTTCGCATCATCGCATGCACTATCTTTAATTATTTGTACTATGTCATTTATTTTAATCGATAAACTTTTTATTTTTATTTAAAAAAAAAAAAAAAAAAACTCCACAAACATTGAATCCCTAAATAGCATCTTCTTCTTCATATCTTATCCAGAGCAATCATGTCTCTTCTTCATCTTCACCTCCCTCTCACCCAATTCAAAACCCTAAGCCTCTCCACCCCTTTCCTCCATGGCACTTCCGCCATCGCCACCACACCCTCCGCCGCCACCACCACCCACCACCGCCCCGCCTACCTCCCGCCAATTCGAGCCATGAGATCCCTCCAAGGCCGCGTAATCTGTACCACAAACGATAAGACCGTGAACGTCGAAGTCGTTCGACTCGCACCTCATCCCAAGTACAAGCGCAGAGTCAGGAAGAAGAAGAAGTTTCAAGCTCATGACCCTGAAAACCAGTTCCAAATTGGGGATATTGTTCAGCTTGAAAAGTGTAAACCAATTAGCAAGAAGAAGACGTTTCTCGCGATTCCGGTACCTAAACGGACTGCATCGAAGCCGGCGACGGCGCCGGAGGTTGGATTAGCGTTGGAATCGGATGCATCTTCGGAAGTTTAGAGCGAATTGAGAAGGTATGTTGAAAAAAATTGTGATTTTAGTTTCGATTACCTGGAAATTAAGTTGGTTTAATGCTGATGACGATTTGGTATGAGGGTTTATGTTTGATTTTGTTTAATCGATGTGGTGTTTGATCAAATACAACACTGTTTGATTGATTGAATTGAATTCAGTAGCTTGCAATCATGGTAGATATGGTGTTTGATGAAATGCATTTGAAAGATGATATCATTTCAGCATTTTTTTTTATAGTCATGTTATTCACACACCCACTCACACCCCTTCAGATAGGACGGTAATCGTTGTTTATCACAATTTGTATTGTCAATGATTGGACTTTTATAGTATAGGTCTATACGCCGCATATACGTGACAAATCATTGTTAAATTATTGGGTGTCAAAGG
Source organism: Mikania micrantha (assembly GCA_009363875.1). Classification (NCBI taxonomy): domain Eukaryota; kingdom Viridiplantae; phylum Streptophyta; class Magnoliopsida; order Asterales; family Asteraceae; genus Mikania; species Mikania micrantha. The sequence goes on from CM018698.1 coordinate 78,505,567, forward strand.
GACTATAGTGTTATACGTCTCGTTTAGGTCTATCCGATAAGTATAGAATCGGTGAAATGTCAAAATAAGAAAGTTGGGTGTGTGAAAAACCAACCCTTTTTTTTGTCATTCTTGAAGAAAGATGTTATCAATTCCTACGATTTCATTCCGTTACAGAAACAACAGAAGTGTGTGGTTAACAGTTAACAAATTAATTTGTACGATGGTTGTATGTTTGAAATCTTTGGCTCCCAAATTTTATTCTTTTGTTAAGTATATGATTTCCTTCTCTTACAAATCCAATAAAATCACTTGGATAGACGTTAACTGTGAATCTGGCGGTCAATATTTTAACCATACTTTTTTTTTTGAACGGCCAACTAATCAACTGTTGGATACTCCGTACGCGGCCCCCAATGGCTAAAGGATGTCCAAGCTGGCCACTAGTTCAGACGGACGGAGCCCCTAGACCACCAGCCACCAATTCCCGGAGAAAACCCGACCAAAAATGAATCTAACTGGTTGACTGGTTGGAACAGATTAATTGAATTTAAGACTCAAATGACATCATAAATGGTTAAAAAACATATTTAAACAAACATAATTAATGTTAAACAAACGTTGTCCTATTAAAAAACAAATAGTTTGGTTTTAATATTTTATTCAATGGATCTTGGATGAAAAAAAAAAATCCTACTACCATCTGGTTTGTTGGTTTAACTGTTCAGACGGATTACTGGCTAGTACAAATGAAAGCACTTTAGAAGAACTAATCGAACCGATTTTAGTCACTTCATAGGTTTGAAAACCATGATTGAGCTTTTTTTTTTCCATATCTAAATTTTCTAATATTTAAACCTTTATTTTTAGTTTCTAATGTTTGAACTTGATTCCATACTATAGGTCATTCGTGTATAAATTCTTTATATTTTATATAATATGAGTTTTACTTCATAAAATTCTATCATTAAGAATAAGACCGTCACCAATTGAAGAACATTGGTGTTATGATATAACCGCTTTTTTATTTATATTTTAATCTCAATAACCAAGTCATCGTAAATTCACGCGTTTTTATAGACTTAACTACGTTTACGTATTCAATCATCTATTCTTATTTGACACTCTTTGTATTCATTCATCTACCGATCGGCCCAACTCATATTCTGTTTACAAAGAAAACGTAGCTTTATATGTAAAATTCGACAAATTCTAGTGACCGAAGGATTAATATTCTTGCTGAGGAGTTGGTTAAAACTTAAGTGACTATAGAGGTACATTGATAACATGTGATACACATTTTAGAAGTTGTTTGGTAGTCTCTTAATGTTTATTAACAGGATACCTTAAGTCTGAATAGATAAGAGTATACCTCTTAATGTTACCTTTTAACAATTTAGACTTAACGTTATCTCTTAACTATTAATAGGTTATGAACCATTAAGAGTTAACATGTTAATGACTATTAAGAGGCTACTAAACAGCCCCTTAGGTTTCATCATGGAGTTATTATTACTATTGGGCAATGTGCAAAATTTATGGCATGAAAGCGGACAGACGCCAGACAATACACTCTCTTTTAAGGGTCGGCTCAGATGTTTTAAAGACGAATTAATTGTTTTGAAGGCCTAAACTAACTAAATAATCGGTTCTTATTTTCTCAAGTCAAGTTATAAACGCTTGTCTTTTATCTAGGTTTGAAATCAACAATAACAAAATAAATATATATATATATATTTGGCATAGTTAATTTTTTTTCCAATTTTAAACATCTGTAAATTGTTGAGGTTAAGTTTATTCTCATCTTTTTCGGATACAAGTTCTTAAATAAAAGTTTCAAAATCAATTTAATTTCAAAATCAATTGACATAATAGTTATTTCATTTAATTTTTCTTGTGACATTCGAACTCTTGAATGATTTTTTAGCTAATATAAATTAGAAAACCTCTTTATGCCAAGCAACCTTTACACAAATAGTTAGCATAACACATTTGGGAAAATAATCAAACAATTAAAGGAAGTTAATCAGTGGTTACAAATTAGTATAATAGAAAAAAAATAGCAATATAACATATTAAGAAATTTGTATCTCAAACTCCTTTCATGCAAATATATTTTTGGCCTTTTCTTAACCTTTTGTTCTTCAATATTCAGAATTTGGTTCCTAACCATAAATGACAAGCCAAGGCCAATTAAAAACAAAATAAGTTAAGGATTTAAGTCTCATAACAGACAGCAAACAAAAGTTATACATTTGTAATGATTACCGAAAGGTGAGCAATTTGATTAAAATAAAAGCAGCATAACAGTGTAACCATTCAATTTTGATGTAACATAGAAACAAAACTCTATTCAAATTTGAAGAAATTAAATGATTAGCTACGAATTCAACCTTGGATATTATAGAATAGGTGAAGAACATTTATTCTTTAAAAAATAAATCCGTTGTATATCTTTGTTGATGGGAATTTCGATTTCCCTGTGTTGATTGATATTCTTCAATGTCGTTGCTTCTTGATTTGACCATCATCTATTTGAATTCTTAAGTTTGAAAATTAATTTGAAACCAAAATGGTGTGAAAGTAACATGCGATGACGACGACGATATGATGAAGAAAGTAACAACGACGACGATTCAACCAAACTATGATTAAACTTATATCAACGGTGTTGGAACCAACTTGTTAAACTCTAAGAATATGATTTTGTTTTTGAGTTTAGTTTTAGGGTTTAACTTTGGTTTTTTCAATTTATTTGTTCCAGCTTATTAGTCTTTTATCTGTCAAAATTATATTTGTTCTGTTTAGTCATCATTTTGTTTTTCTTGATTGTCATTATACTTTAATGCTTAACTTTAAAATTTACATTATTTAGCTCATTGTTCTTGTTATTGTGCTATAAGGTTTAATTTAAAAGTTTAGCTTTAAGATTTAGGAATTATGGTTTAGCATTAGAGTTAACTTTAAGGTTTTAGAATTTATTTTTTTTCAACTCATTGTGTAATGATGCTTATTATTGTGTCTTTTATGAACGTCGTTTTTAGAGCTCAACTTTACTATTTAGAGTTTGTCAAGCCGGTTGAACAATGCTGAAATATATTCAATATGAGTTCATTTGAGCCTCTTTGTGATTGGTTAAATATCCTTCTCATCATTTTTCATAAGTGGTTTTTTTTTTTTTTTTAAATCCTCACCCTAAACATTAATACAAAAGACAGTCATGCACATGTAGTATACTCAAAAACTATGGATTGTGGAAAAGAAACGTGAGATATTCTTGGAAAAAATAAGGCAGCTAGTGGCAGACAATGTTGGAGCACAAGGAAAAAGAAGTGGGAATTTGTGTTTTTACTACTTAATATATTATTTCTAAGTTATTCAAGTTTAATTATAAATTCAAATGTTTTTTTTTTCATTTTTTTTTGTTTTTTTTTTGTTTTTTGTAAATTGGGAGATAGTATAATATTGTGGTCCTAAACTTCAAATCTTTAATCACGGTATGATCGGTTGGTAGGTTACTATATCATAAATTATGGGTCCTAATATTCATACACTATCCCCATCATTTACACAAAATACTTAATTCAAATCAATCACATCATACTTACATAACTTTTACTTATACATATTTTTTGAATATTTTTTAATATTAAAAAATTCAAAAAATATTACTATTCGTACACCGGTGTACCAATATCTCAACCCTAAATTATATTCTTTTTTAGACGGATCTTAAAGCAACCGGTGAGAAATTTGTATTGTAATATTGAAGTCATGGTTTCAATCTATAAGAAATATCCTTTTATTTAATTATACAAGGTAAGAATATATACATTAGATAACATAGCTATATGACCGCTACTCAGAACCCTCACAAATCGAAAGATAATTCAAGAATTAGATACACTCATTTTATTAATCTCTTCTTGCTTTTACAACTTATTTTTTGATGCTATCTTGGCATACATCATTTTTTTACTCATGTCATACTCCTTTGTTACTACCCTTCACTTTTTTTTATTATTGAAATCTCTGTTGTAAAACTCTCCGAGTACTCTTTGTGTACACTTCGAGTAATTTTGGCCTAAGCCGAGTACTCGCCCAGACGCCCAGTAATTTCCGAGTACTAGTCGACTAGGCTGAGTACTCACTACTTTTCTGTCGACCGACCTGGCAGCGTTTAGCGACTTTTCCAATCATTATTGAAATATAAAGAACAAGATAAACGAAAAGAGAGAAATATAGATACATCGATATGAACCAATGAGAGACGAGATAATTTAGAGGGGGATGGGGTGACACGGTGTTCCCTCAAATACCCATCTTCTAGACAATGTGATCGTATCACCTGTCTAGTTTTTTGTTTTAAATACTCATTAAACTCTTTAATACGTTTTATTTATAATAATATTTAATTATTATGTTATCTATTTCTATAATAACATCTGATTTTTATTTTCTTAATTATAGCTTCTTCTTTGATCCAAGCCCACTTGTATTTCAATAATAACAAGTATATAAGTAGTGGCGAAACTTAAATGCTTAACCCTATTTTTAACTAAAAATAATTTTTCGGACATAAAGTTAACACTACAGACGAAAAAAGAGAGATGACGGTTGCCCCTTTCAACCCTTTAAAAGCTTCGCCTATAAGTAAATTATTAATTATAATATTTTAATGATTCAACATGTCATGTGTAATACACAGGTTTCAAAATTAAATACATAAAATTAAAATAATATTTTCATATTTTTAAGTTTTTAAGTTTTTAACTTTTTTTTTCTATCTGCACGTGTGACTAATATAGAGTTACACATATATAGATTATAAATATAAACAAAATTTGTTACTTTTTTAAATTTCATGAGATATAAATAATATGTATTTCTATCATTTTCTTTATAATAAAAAAATAAAGTGTGGTTGATATGAGTTCCTATAAATTTATAAATATTTATAAGCTATGATAACTATATCCATGATATTTATATATGTATAAACACACACAATATCATATCTAGTTTTAGTTTCACGTAACAAGAAATAATTATTTGATTGGAATTTATTAGTTAACTCAAGGTTTTCTTATTCGATATGTTTTTACATGTTGATTAACCCCTTTGACACCAAGTCCAGGATCATCATCTTATACAACAAAAACAGTAGTTTTTATATATTATATAAACAAAAATACTAGTTACGTTTTAATTATAGGATTCAACAAGTTGAGTACAGATTTGACTCGTTTCTAGTTTTAAATTTAAAACTCGAGCTTGATTCATGAGTATTTTTTTAAACTGAAGATTGGTTCGAGGTCAAATTCTCTATTATTTATTTTATTTATATATGTATGTAAATTGTAAATTTAGAAAAGATAATGTAAAAAGACGGATCATATGATCGAATACCATCTATAATCTTCTAAATCATTTTAGTTAAATTTTATATTATTTTAACAATAAAAGTTTAATAATAGTATAAATACATCAAATTTGATCCCATTTAATAATTTTTTATTTTGGTCCCTAACGTAAGGTAGGTTGTATTTTATTACCCGAATTGTTTTTCTAAAAAACATACGTTACTTCCAAAAATGGAATTTTGGTGATAAACATTTTAAGGTGGGAATAAATAATAATAAATAAAAAAGGAAAATTAGGTTTAATGTCAAATGTTTGGCAAATTAGAAGATAGACCACCCCTTTTGCTAGTTTCAGGATATGTGGCAACACACAAAATGACAAAATCACCACCATATTTTACGTTATACTCGATTAAACCCTCTAAACTTATAGTTTTGCTGAATATATCCCCTCAAACTATCAAATAAGCAAATTAAACTAGCACTCTACGTGCCAAATTCATGGACGAAGCTTTTTGAGGGTTGAACGAAGCAATTGCCTTCTCTCTTTTTTGTCGGTAGTTTTAGTTCTTCTGATCTTATATGTATAATTTTGTTATTGATTTTGCCATATTTTTAAAATTTTGCACTTTTCTTGCGTCTCTTGTCCCTCCAGTAAAACTATTTAAGCTCTGCGACTCAGATTATCATTTCGCTAATGTTATTTTGGTTCAATATGTATGAGAATCAAAACATTAATTTACTTTTAACAAGTTTTAATACTATTTGTAAAAGATTATTATACGTAAGATGAATAAACATTTTAATTTTCATTTGTAACACACGCGATCAGGGACAAAGGTTACTCTTTTTCCGTTAGTACTGTTAATTTTCCAGCCGATTGGTAAAAAACTTTAATAAACATCAATTTCGGTCATGTTTTAAATTTTATGACTCATATCCCTCTTCTTAAATCATTCAAGATCCGTCACTCCACTCGAAACCAACTAAAATTTGCATGATTCATCCACACGTGTTTTAGTGTATATATATTTTGGGGCTACACAATTTTAAATTAAATTATTTCTAAAACTTACTATTTATCTCGAATAACATTTGTCTAGCTAGTTGCTAATGGATCGTTTATTTTTTATATTTATCTTTTGTCTTGTAAATGATCAACAGCTAGTGTTGAAACCGTGCTTTGCAGCGATAGACGTGTCGAATCTGTACAAATATATACAAAAATGTAGATATCACATTAAAAAATATATATGGAAATGTGTACGCAACTTTAATGAAAAATTTGGTTATAAACTATTTTTTTAAATATCCTTTTATATATAGATATACCTAGTAAAATAGATGGGATATGTTGTGTTTGGTAACAAGTTAGAACGGGTGCAGATTTGTATGAGTTTTAAGTAAAATCAATTTAGTTTAAATGAGTCATTTTAAAAGACATTACTTTAGTTTAAGTTAAAATAAGTTGTAAATAAACAATATCGTAGTGTTTTGTTAGAAGCAATTCTATAGTTTTTTACTAGTGAAACTGTGAAAGTAGCGGTGGTCAACAGTGGTGTGACACCAGGATTATATCGATCGTGCTGCAAGCTGCCGATTATGGGGCGATATAGAATTAATTTGGCTACCAAATGAAGGTTCCAAAAAAAATAATAATAATAATTACATATACTCCTATTTACAACTCTAATTACATATATACTTAAGTTGAAAGTTAAATTAAATGTATCTCCTCCTTTTATAAATTTTTTTCTATAAATAAGGAGATATATGTAATTTAAAACTTTAGTCAAGAAAATATATATAATTTATTATTTAGGTCGGATAGATATGTAATTTATGAAGTTTATAAGAGATATATATGTAATTACCGTAAAAAATGCAAATGATGACATGACTCAATTGAAACTTGACACGTTACCCAATTAAGAAATATTATACCAATGTGTGTTAAGTTGTTTCTCTCTAAAATAAATTGAGGATTTTAGTCACATAGTGAACAAAGGTGGAAAAATTTATTGTTCGAAAAAACTCTAAATATTTCCTTGATTAACCTTAATCATCAAATTTCATTCACATATTTTTCAACATTACATAAAAATTTATGTATTAGTAAAGTTAAATAAATAAATTTTAAATTATTTATTTTAAATTAAGTATCATATATTTATCAGAAATTTTTTGGATAAATATAAAAAATATGTATTTATATTATTTACCAAATTAAATGATATCATTATTATTTAATAAAAGACAAAGAAAAATAAAATTTTAAAAAATTGTTATATAAATATTTAAAGAGAGAAAGACAAGAAATTAATTTTGAGATGGTTAAAAAAAACATGGCATACATCCTTTTAAAACTTTATCTATAAGGGGACTAGGAATCGTCCCAAACCTCCCAATTTTCCCCGTTGTCACATCAGCGCCACATCAGCTTTCCTCACTTTTCCCCACTTTTCCCCATTTTGCACGGTGTCGTCCCACTTTTCCCCATTTTCAAATCTTATTTTTAATTAATTATTTTAACAATAAATAATAATAATAATATTATTAATAAAATAAAAAAAGATTCATTAAATTTAAAATAAAAAAAAGAATACAACCAAAAAAAAAGAATACAACCAAAAAAAAAAGAGTACAACCTAAAAAATTAAATTAAAAACCTAGAAAGGGCAATGTCATCCCCAACGAGCAGCAATTTCTCGTTTACGATCGAGAATCAGTTGTAGCATTGGTTCTTGATAAATTGTGTGGTCTTTCATAGTAAATGCGTGGGCCATCACGATCAAGGTTGTTGTTGATGTCTTCGTCATCATCAAGGTTGATGTCGATGTGGGCGTTCGCATTACCCATTGACTCGTTTGGCTTCGGCCTTTTTGTTGTAGATTGTGACTCACAACCTACTGGTGGAATGTCGCACCATAAAGGGTTTTCGCGGACCATCTCCCACGCTTGGATGTGAGCGAATCCCTTTGACTTGACCAACATTCTGTAGTTTTTCATGGTCGTTTTCAAAACTTGTTCATCCCCTTCACCGCTTTTGCGATTCATGGAACACTGTTGGTAAAAACCATTCCATTTCTTCATGGAGGTGTTCATATCGTTCCATTTGGAATAGATTTGATCAACAGTCCTCGACCTATCCTTCACGAGATGGTGAAAATGTTCGGTTACCTACATATAAACAACATAAATTTAAGCATCAACCGTGACTTTTTTTGTTAACTTAAACAATGTTAAAAAATACCTTTTTATAAAAACCATCCCGTTTTTGCGCATTACCAACATCGGGATTTTCAGAAATAGTTAGCCAAGCTCTGGCCAACGCAACCTCCTCTTCATCGGACCAACGCTTGGCCGGTGCTTTCTTTCCAATTGGTTTCTTTCCCGTTCGCCTAACCGGTTCTTCTTCTTCTTCTTCTTCTTCTTCCGACTCGACTTGATTATGGTCACGATAGCCTAAACATAAAAATAAACGTATAAAAATAGACGTAAAAAATAAACTTATAAAATAAACAAAAAAATAGACGTAAAAAATAAACTTATAAAAATAAACAAAAAAATAGACGTAAAAAAATAAATGTATAAAAATAAACATAAAAAAATAAAATATAAAAATAAACGTATAAAAAATACCTTGAAATGAAGATTGTTGTTGAAAAGTTTGTTGATCGAATTGTTGGTAACTTTGTTGATCTTGTTGATACGATTGCTCCCACCGATTGAATTGTTGTTGAGTGTCCGGTGAATATTGCAAATATGGAGGCGGGTTCATTGGATCGTAGTAAAATGTTGGTTGATTCGGAGATGGCATTTGTGGATGATACCCGGGTGTGTTGAACGGGTTCATTTGAGGCGTTTGAACATTTTTTTGTCGTGGTTTTCTAAATTTCTTGGTTGACGACCCACCACGTGATGAACCTCCTTCCATTTTAGTTGAAAATTTTATAAATTTAGTGTATAGATTGTAGAAGATGAGAGAAAAAAGTGTGAGATTTTGGTTGTTTAAATAGGAAAAAAATTGGATTTTTTTTTTAAAAACCAACCGTTGTGAAACGGTCGAATACAACGGATAGATTTTACCTCCCCATGCTCGGGCATATTCGGTGCCATCTCCCCGATTTACCCCACCACCTTTCCGGGGGCCCGGTATTCCCGGCCGGCCCCGGATTCTCCCGCCTCTCCCCGCCTCTCTCCCGGCTCCCACTCCGACCCCCCTAACAAAATGTAAATTTCGCTTTTCCGGCATTTGATTACTTGATAACAATTGAATATCTCAATCCTAACACCTTAGCCATCAAGGAATTGAGTAATAGTAATACATAATTTGAGTAACTAATCCATAGTCGTCTCAAGCTTTTTGGTAGAACAAAGCCGGGATAAAAATCGAGGCCCTCTGTTGACCGTAAATAAAAATCTCCTCAAGTTTAAGGAAAAAAGATATTGATTATCATGAAAGAGAAAACTACAAAAGTATAAATCGTAAACAAAACATGTATAGTAATTTTAAATATTAAAAAAATCAAAATTTTTACCCAAATTCGCATTACAACTAAAAAGTTGATTTATCCAAAAAAATTGAGGCCCCTATATTTAAAAAAAAATAGTGAACGTCAACAATAGATTGAGGCTTTTTTTATTATATGAGAGCCAGGCATGAACAATCATAAATCATCAATGTTTAACAAATTACTTTGTTTAATCTTATCACTTAATCGCTCACTTTGTAGCACGTGGGTGATTATTGTGTGCTCAAGAATAAATGAGAAACTAGAATATAAGTAAAGTGTAGATCAATGTATGTGCTAAGTAACATTCACATGTGAAAATATATGGTGTTAGTGTGGTTGCTCATATCCAATGAAACATGATAGCAACGGCTGGGGTCCATCCACCGAGGGGTTGGTGGCAATGTATTATTTTGATTATAGACAGGCCTGTAAACAAACTGAACGAACACGTCCACATTAACAAACATGAATTTTATATGCAGGTAAATGAGGAAGACGAAAATGGAGGGTTGGGTGTGGTAAACTTGATGGGTCTCACTTTAATTTATTGTTATTTAAACTTTTAAGGATCATTGGATCATTTTATACCTATTTTAAAAAAAAAAAACAAAGGACCATCTATTTCAAGATTTATTTCACTAGTATATCTTAGATATCATCAGTACAAAATCAAAATATCGTACTATATATAAACAAAGGCTAATCAAGACAAAGAGTACCTTTTTTTAAACGGCGATGTTCTTACGTCCACGTATGTTATCTTGATCAGGCACAATGGGCAGAGGTAAGATATGCACCCTAGATGCACGGGGATCCCGTGGAATAAGTAAACGCTCGCCCTCTATTGGGATCAAACCCGATTGAAACCCTAAGCTGATATTTCACCTGGTGTCTTTCAAACTTGTCATCAAATGAATTCAAACCCATGACACCTTCTATAAAAAATAGGGTAGGAATATTGGTACACTGGTGTATGAATAACGCAACTTTTTGTATTTTTTAATATTAAAAAATATTTAAAAAAATATGTAAAAATAAAAATTATGTGAGTATGATGTGGTTGATTTGACCTAAGAATGGTGTATTAAAGATGGGGGTGGTGTATGAATATTAGTACTCAAAAAATAAGGGTAGTAACCATTAGACTAAGTTTTGTAGACAACACAAAGAGTACCTATTAGATGTTTCATAGAGTGAATGAATGAGGCAAAACCTGTGGGGGTATAAAATGAATCTTATCCATTCTTTAAGGCTTTCTATTTTTCTCACAATTCCCTTTTATGGTAAAAAAAAAAGATATATTAAAATTGGGAACTATTCCACGTCAGCACTTCTCATCTTTTCTTAACCTCTTTACCCCTCACATTTTTAGCGACAACTTAATCCGTTAATTTTTGGATTTTTTTCACAAGACCCACCACATTACATTCTTACTATCTCTCTCAAGTTTTAACATTTCGAACACGCACTCACTCTCTCTCTCTCTAAACCTAAACAACCACAGGCTTTCTCTCACTACAATTTCCTCGTATCACCCACGAAATTTCAGTTCTTTTGAGCTAAGGTTTCATCTACAGATCAAGATCTTTAATGGGTATACATAATCTTTAATTCTTTATAAAACCCATCAAGAACTTCAATCACAATCGAATACATGAGGTGGGGTTTTGCTATTTTCATCTTTTTTTTTCACTTTCGTACTGTGCATCAAGATTTCTTGCGTATATGTGTAGTTTCTTGAATCTTATACATGTTTTAGCAATTGGATCATGGATCTTCTGTTAAATCTATGTGCATAAGCTTATCATGTTAATCTTTCCATAAAGCTTTGGCCTTTAGGGTTCCAACTGGTTTCAGAAGTTGAATTTGTGCCAAAGTTCTTAATTACTAGCTACTGCCTTTACTCATGATGTAGGATCTTCTTCTCCATTTGTATTGCTTAGATTATTTATGTCCATATGCATGGTTGTGTGTTTCTTGAAGCCAAAGATCTAAGTTGTATTGATTTTATTATTTTATTATTTTTTTAATTTTTTTTTGCAGTTAATTTGTTTCTTAATTTGATCTGATCGAGCTTGCTTTTGGTAAATCTTTTTGTTCAGTAGATACGACAATAGAGTTTGATTTTCACCTACATGTGTTGTCTGAAGGTGTGATTTTATGTAGGGTAACCTTGAAAAAAAAAAGTGGCTAAATGACCTTGCTAATGTGTATACATGTGTTTAATGTTGTATCGTTTGGATTATTTGCTTTGTTAATGTTATGATATGTTGAGTTCCAGTTACCTTCTTGTTGTCCATTACATCAATTTGATTACATATATATAACATATATATACATATATATAACATGTTATCACTTGTGATTTTGCAAGAAGTGAATGAACTTCAGTGTTTGTTAGATGTTAATCACCTGTGAATCTAATGTTTTTACGCCAGCCGGTTGAATTTATTGAAGTAGTGCTTTAATTTATGCAAAATCCAAGCATAAAACTCTACATACTGTAGTTAATCCTAGGTTTAATATATCTAAACCTATGATCAACTGCGTATGATAGAGTTCTTGTTCTTTTTGTGTTTAGGATTTGATTAATTGTACAGTGTAATAGTGGATGGTATTAGATTTAACTACGATATGCTTTTTGTGTCTTTCTTTTTTTACATTACAAATTTTTAGGGTACGCATGTGTATGCACATGCACATGCACATGCATACCTAGCGGACGATTTAGGCCGCCCCTACTATTTATAAAGCAATGTTGCACGCCTTACTTGTGTGTCTCGATCATGTGTCTTTGTTTGTTTGCCTGATCTTGTATTTCCGAGTAGTGTTGTCTTTCGTGTATTCTAAGTTGCCTTATTAGGATAGGGGTATGGTTTGTTTTCGTCTCACCCCATGCCCGGCCTCGTGGCTCCTGCTATAGTGGGATTCTCGATGGATATGTTTGTGTGTTTGTCTATTTGTGAATGTTTGTGTTCATTGTTGTCTTATCAATCTTCAAAGTTGAGATCAGACTAGTAGGTTAATCTATTTTAGCTAAGATGGTTTCTAAATTCTCCTAGACATGTTTAAAATACGAATTCGCTTCAAGTTCCTTTACAAAATGTGTAAGCTAATGCAACTCGTTTTCTTTTACGAAACTTTTAGCGTTGATCAAACAGAAATGATTATCAATCGCGACTGAAATCGTGTGTTTGTGTGTAACTTTCTGAAATATTTTTCCAATTTTGTAGTAGCTGTTGTGTAACATTTCAGCATACTGTTATGGACTGTAATTTACAATTGCTATTAATGGAGATTGATCTTGATGAAGAAGAAAATACTGAGACAAGTAAATTCATCAATTTTTCGATTCGGTATGTATGAATTTGGGAGTACATAACTAGCATTTTTAAAATCTTTAGTGTCAATAATTAAAACTTCATTTTATATTTTTTTTCAATTTGATGCTATCAGTCAGTATCTTGAAGTTCTTGTTTCCCCCTGGCTCATATAAAAGCTAAGAAACAAATAAATGATTTGTTTTTTATTTAATGCAGCGAATACGTCGATGAAATTCGCAATAAAAATCCAGAAAAATGTTGGCCTTTTCGATCGATGGGCAATCGTCACAAAAAGGTTGTTTCCTCGTATCAATCATCAGAATCTACATTTTTGTCAGGAACAGAAATCACAGAAGCTCCAAACTGTAAGTGAAAGTTTAGATTTTATTGTACAATTATTTTGTTATTTGATTCCTATATACCATCTCAGTTTTTTGACTTTTTGGTCATTTTACAGCATCTAAAGTTGAAAATTTTAATGGAAAAGAGGATCTGCCCAAACCCACAACTGGTATGGCTTTGATGTATTCTTATGCTATTAATTTGTAAGAATTTTCAAGTGATTGTTTGATTTACAGAAAAGATTGAATCTTCAGGAATTGATGATGATTTTGGGAAAATTGTGGATAACGGGTCATCAGAGTTGACTTTTTACAAGGTCAATGTTGATCAAAACCGATACGAAAACAATGTTGTTGAAGGTGCTAAAATTGGGCATAATGTTACTGCTGATAACAATGAACCAGGAAGAACCCGACCACGAAGAAAACATCAGAAGTTTCGTCTATTGTCTGATTTATATAAAGATCCTGCAAGCGAGCTGCGTGCAGACTATGACAGAACAAATCCTGAAAATGTTAACAGAAAATTCGTTACAGAAATTGATGATGAGTGGGATGGTGTCACTTTGGCTGCATATTTTAGAAAACAAAAGGGTGTTGAACTTGATGACTCAACACTAAAGAAGAGGAATGTAATTGAAGATGAAAAGCCAAGTGTTGACCTGGATCGAAAGTCAAACCATGAATCCAAATATGCGAATTCAATGGATTCAAACGTCGGTACTTCGAGAAAGAAAAGAAAAACGGACGAAACAGATACACAAACCATGCCAGAGCATAACAAGGTCACACCATCAACCTTAGTAATCCTAAATGTCAATGACCCGCAAAGTAGCACAAGAACACAATTTGTGAACCGGGTCAAAAGTTTTTTAATTTATGTTTTTAGTTTACTTCTGATGTGGATTCTTGGATGGTGGTTTTATCTTTTTCAGGATATCCTGTTACAATGCAGCCCGAAAAGCAATCGATCGGCAGAAGTTAGTATCTTGGAAGCTGCAGATAAAGAAAAAGAGAATGAAGATTGTGAAATGGAGGCTGTGATGCTCTTGGCTCGCCGTTTTAATGAAGAGAAACAAATCTTACGCGAGCTTGAAACAAACATGAATTGTGCGTGTGTCAAGAAAAAGATTCGAAAGCATTCGACACAATCTGGCAACAAATCTATCACCAAAACATCATCAAAAACTGCAAGAAAACATCCAGTCAAAAAGATTACTAAAGAAAAGCTAGAAAACACTTTTTCGGTTCAAAGGATGTGTTTTATACCTGTTAAAGCTACACCCAGTGATGGTTTTCAAAGGCATCTTCAAATGAGCATGACAATGGCTGATGGAGTAGAGCTGAATGCACAAAACTGTGCAACTTTGGCATGCTCTTTCAATATGAATCCGGCCGATTTCAGCATCCCGAATGGTGAAAACATGTTTATGAGAGGAGGTTGAAGTTTAAATACGCCTTTTCGAGTGTTCAAGAACGAATTCGATGGCTTCGTTGATCTTAAGTTTAGGATTGTGTTGCTACCATATGTATACTAGTTTAAGTTAACAGGAAGTTTCTAAAAACTTTAAACTTGTTACAAATTAATAAGCTTCTTTCGTGTGTTCTTAGTAAGAACAGACGTAACATCAAACGCAACAAGGTCACATGGATTGTGGTACGCTGTACGAAAACAGGAACATGGTTTGTGTATTTCTATAATTCTGTACGAGGGGATAGGTTTATTTCAAATGCCAATTCAGTACACGGTATGGTGTTCCATATAATATAGCACACCATATCATCTATAAAACACGTTTTCCCATTAGATATCTTTATAATAGGAAATTCATTTCATAATGAACTATATGTACAACATCTTAATGAACTAACATGTAAAAGTTTACAGTTAATTTGGATAAACCATAACTTTGAGGAAAATAATTGGAATTTTGTTAAAGAAAAAGTAAAAACAGGAGAAAAAAATTAGTACTTTTTAACCCTACATTTATGTATGTACATGCCCTCCCAAGTCTCTCTCCATCGTATCACTACTAAACACTAAAATCACTTATCTTCTACCAGCAAATGAACATGTAAGCTCTCGTTCTACCGGCATATGAAAGCGAATTAGTCAATTGGGTCCTCGAATTTCTTCAATCATGAACGCAATTTATCATCAAACTTGATGAAATTGGCCTAATTCAGGGACACCCAAAATCCACGTTCTAGATCATGTACAACTAGCAATTGGTGCGACATTGTACCGGTACACGCACGATTTGGCTCATGGTTCGTGAGCGCTAGAGCATTTCTTATGACGATGAACTGTACCTAGTAAATCACACTTGTAGCAAAACATTAAAACAAATATATGAAACTGACCAACATAGATTTATCATAGTAGAAGATTGTTATGGGTAGTTTTGTTAGTTATAAATAGTAAAACAGGTTACTATTGTATAGTTCCTAAGTAGAGGGATTAGACTGTAAACAATGATTTAACTACCCAAACTAACTTAATAGTTCTACTCACTTGTAATCAAGCTATATAAGCGATGATGCTTGATCAATGAAGACACAAGCACGGTTGATAAAATTTATACCTTTTGTTTCTAATTTCTCTTTTCTATTCTTAGAATCCCATTGCATTTGCAAGACAATCATGACTAGTTTTTAAACTAACAAGCTTGTTCATATACTATTTATTTCTGTATAAACCTTCAAAGAAGTGGTATAATGGTTAAAGTGGAGGAAAGACAACCTAATAGATCTCCAATTCAATCCCCACTTAGATCAATTTTCCTTAAAGATCGCCGACCTAGTTGTTTGCAACCCGCGCTTTACTTGTTTGGCTGTTCCCCTCAGTTAGTCGGGTATTAAGGAGACCCAAGAGTTTACCACGTAAACAAGTTCTCGTAGTCATAAAAAAATCCTCTGCATATCTATGAATAATTTTTAAACTGATACTTGTTAGTTCGTTAGACCAATGCCCCTTGGTCCAACTACTCTACCTAGGCGTCACGTAGGCACCCACCACAACCACCCACTCCACCACTTTTAGTGGAAATGCCCCTTGGTTGGCCACAACCACCCACTCCTCTCTTTCTCTGCCTCTTTCTCTCGTTGCTATGGCCACGCCCAACCCTCCCACGCCCACACCCTAAAGGGGACGGTGTTCCACGCCTTTTTTTGCCCATTCATGCCCCAACCAAGAGGCACACCAGAAGGTCTTTTGTCTTGAATTCATGACCTTCAAGTCACATAACAACCTTACTATTGCTTCATAGTTTGCCCACATCTTACACTAGTTATCAAAAATCACATAATTACTTCCAAAATATGCGTCCAAACACCCACTAAAACCAATTAGATTTTAATTATTGTGATTTGAAATTGATTTGATTTGTTTTGTTTTGTTTTGTTTTGAAACGAATATTAATTCCTGATTAAATATAGAACCCATATTATGCCATCATTCTCTTTTTAAACTAGCCATTCTTTTCAAATGGAACCGCCATGCCGTTGCATTGCGACAACTGGTTCACTACATCTTGAGCACCGGAACGATGGAGTTGCAGCACATCTTGTTCTAAGACAGTAATAACAATACCTGTATGCCATGAGAACACTACTGTCAGCTATATCATGATGATGAATAGTAGTTATTCACAAAATGTTTCAACATTGTTGATGCATATGCTTTTATACTTCAATTCAAACCGTAAATTGAATGGGAAAAAATGATATTCAATGAAAATGGTCCTAAAGTGTAATTTTAATGTATAAAACTTCCTATTATTAAAAAAAAACTAGTATTACAATAAATCATAACTGATCGCACGGTACGTTTGTTGCAAAAATCGTCTATGTGGTATGGTGAAAATTATAATTTTAATTGTTTTCTTGTACATTTTTTCTTTAGAGGATGGAGCTTGAAACGACTAGTATGATTCTTGATTTGTAACAATGAGATTATGGGTTTAAGTCATAGGAAACAGTTATTTAAACAAATGTATAGGGTAAGGTTGCGTACATCAGATCATGAAATAATCTGACCTCCCCGGGCCTTGTGCAAACAGGAGCTAAGTCAAGCATTAGGTACTGTTTTTTTCTTCTTTTTTTAATTTGGTCTTCAGTCCTAGTAAAATGACCCAAGTACTACCTAAAAGTAAAACTAAGGACCTTTTTCATGAATTGTTTCAAGGGACAATACCCAAATTTTTACCATACCACAGGGGGCGAATTTTTCAATTCAAATTTCAAATAAACAAATTTGGGACCAAAGCAGTTCGGGCCAGCTCATGTGGCACCTCTTAAGAAGAAAAAAACCACAAGATACATGTATAAGATGGTATGAACATCACTAATTGCCTTCATACCCTAACCGTTTTCTTACTTTCAAACAGTTAGGATAGTGAAATCATAAACAAATTTAGGTCCAAAAAACAGGAAACTGTGTCACCCATAAAAATTAAAAGTGACGACTTTAACCCTTTATATGAAATTAAATCATTCAGGTTGTATTCTAGTAATAACTAGTCCAGCATGTAGGGGAAAATAAAAGAATCACCTGTATAGAAAAGAAGCCTCATATGGCATAGTGTCGTAAGAATCGTAACTAGGCAGGGAATAATCGGCAACAAATCAGTGGTTGGTGGGCAAAGGATACAATTTCACAAAATTTCAGTAGTATTAATTGGTAGTCAGCCAAGTCGGGTAAAAATCAACCTAATCGGTCAAAAATCGGACTAGTCAGGAAAAAATCGAGCTAGTTAGTCGAAATGATTTAATTGGTCAACAGTTGATTATTTAGGGTTTTAATAACTGTTGTAAAATCCTTAATGTCTCTGAAACATCGAATCCAGCCACTTAACATGAAAATCCATCTTTAAACTTTGAACTTGGTGTTTAAGTTTGAACTTTGAAGTACTTGATTTAGTATATATTTAAGTTTATTTTTTAAATTGTTTAAAGTATTATATTAAATTATTGATATTGATGTGTATATATAATATATATTTGTAAAATTACATATAAAAATTTCAATCCGCCTAGCGCTGATTGATCCCTAGGCAGTACCTCGCCGCCCGACTAGCGCCTAGCGACTTCTACAGCCATGGTTTTAACAGCTTTTTGGTCAATCAAAATTGGTCAAAATCTTTGAAGTAATTATTTTGAAAAATTATGCATAACATTTTTTAAAAAAATAGAAACAACAGAAATGAGGATACTGAGATAAATGCGTGGGCACACAAAGCTTGACCGGATAAGATATGAAGTCTATATGGAAAAATTAGGGGTAGCATGCATCTCAAATAAATTGAGAGGAAAGATTAAGATAGTTCAAGCATGTGCGGTAAAGACATATGACAACACCTGGACAGAGAATGAAGACTCTAACGATGGAAGGGAAGAGGAGCATTGGCAGACCAATGTTGACATGAGATGAGCGATTCAATAAGATTTGATACATTTGCACCTCTAAGAATATGGTTTGTGATAGGAGATCTTAGAGTTAGAGAAGTAGTAAAAAAGTTGGAGATTTTCAAACGTTAGTTAAATAATGTAGTTTGATAGGCATCTTCTTTCTTTTGTTTTTTGTTTTGGGTTTTTTTGTTTTAGTTTGTTACTCTTACGTGAGTCTTTGTGTGTGTTGCATTGCTTGTTGTATGTTTATTCTATGTTAAAGTTTATATGCTTATACGAGGTAGACCCTACTGATTAGCGGGGATTTACCGAGTATGTTTGTTTATATATAATAGTGAAAATACAACAAGCATACCCATTTAAAATCCCACTTCGAGTGGGTCTGGGGAGGGAAAGATAAAGACACACCCCTATATACAGGTAGAAATAATCGTGAAAATGTACATATAAAATTCCAACCTGGTTTTACCTGATTAATCCCTAACCGGTACCCTAACACCCGACTAGTGCCTGACGAATTCTACAACACTGATGATGTATAGGTCCAAGGACGCCAAAAGTGTATTCAAATATTCATAAATCTCATAAATTATGTTATTTGCCAAATGTAGCCTATGATTATAACAATATAGTTTTCTGTTATCAATAGAACACCTCTATTACTCGCAATATTTTTCTTAAGAAAGAAAAGAGGGTGTTGACTAGGAAGACCAATTTGTGATGTTACCCAACCCACACCATTTTGACACCTTAACAAATATCAATTAAACTCTAGAAGGTAGCATAACATTATTGGAAATAATGTGATCTAAATTTTAATAATGGATAAAGAAAGCTAACATGTGGTGGCAAGGAAGAGCTAGATAGACTGTTGTTGGATTGGTCTGACAGATGGGGCATAGCGTCTCATCTCCACCTGAACCTGAAGATTTATCCTTTGAGAACGGACTCAGAAAATTCTTCATGGTAGACGAATTCAGAAGGGGTAGAAGCAACAGCAACATTTCCTGCACAAATTAAAAAAAAAGCAAAAAAAATAAGCCAATCAAATAAAAACCAAGAACATCACATGATAATTAATTATATGTTTTTAAAAGGATAATATGATCAATTGATCATTATGATGATCCAGTGAAAACGAAAATTACCGAAAATTCATTCCAAACTAATTGCCGATTCATATACTCAAAACTAACAGCACGGTTCATATGAGGACTCCCATAAACAAGTCTTGCTTGCAAAGCCCTCTCAATAAGATTCCTGTACCTGTATTTAAAATGTAAAAATTCAGTAAAGAAACAAATTGGAATTGTTTATTGCCTTGTAGCCTAGTGGCATTGGTGATTCCCCCCCCCCCCCCCCCCACACCCCAAAAGAAGTGCGGGTTCCAATCCTTGTAAGACAGGATTCAGTGGTATGCAAGAGCAAAGATGATAAAGAAAACAAATTGGAATATATAATGTACCTTCCTGTGTAAAGAAACACAAGCAGATTGGTGAAAGACGCAGCTTTATAAAACCCTTCAATACGTTGTACTATAAGCCATGCTCGACGAGCTAGTGACCTCTGTTCAGTAATCAAACAACCAAAAAGCAAAAGGACAAAAAAAGATATTATATCAAACCTAATATTTGAATTAAAATATCATGATTAAATGCAATATACCTGTTCAGAATCACCCCATTGGCGGAAAGCAGAAAAGGACTGTAAACGGGTCCAGATATACTGACCACCGACTGTGGCAATACAATACCATATTTTCTGATAAACCGTGAGTCCAGGTCCTTCTAACCCTGTCCTAACTGTAGAGTAACATAAATGAAAACCATAAGACATAACTTATATACATTACAGTTACGCTTTACTAACTACTTAACATAAAGTGTTATGTGGTTGGAAATTGGGTATGGGATGCATAAAAAAATTACATAAACACCTTCCGCTTCACATATGAAAAGCCCACCGCTTTTGCGCTTAGTGTTGTGCGCTTCGGTTTAAGATCTCGTCACCGCAATGCGCTTCTTGCTTTTAAAACCAACTATGGAATACATAAATGAAGTAAATATACATGGCATACTTAAATCATCTTACTTTTCCTCTTGTATATGTGGCGCGTTCATCTCTATATCTCAGATTCATGAGAGCATTTCCTGGAGTAGGTTTATCAACCCAAATTGAGAACCTCCAGATAAGAAACTCAAGAAAAGCATCAAGTTCAGCTTCATACTGAAATAATAATCCTGGCTAATCCCAAAAAGACAAGTGTAACAAATTAACCTTCAAAAGAAAGCATTATATGCTTAATTTTGAAACTAGTTATCATGAAAATCCCAAAATGGGAAAGGGGAAAACAACAAACCAAGTAGCTGACATGACGAAAAGTATCAGAAAAATGTAAAAACTTAACAACAAACCAAGTAGCTGACATGACGAAAAGTATCAGAAAAATGTAAAAACTTAAGTGAACAGAATACAAAACCGTGTGATGTACCTTCATTACCGAGAAGACCTTGACCATCTGTTCTTTCAGCATTGCTGACATTTCAATATCAAGCCTTCCTGCATCCACCTGGTTAACTCTGGATATTGCAATTGGAATTGAAGACTGCAAACAAGGGTATAAAGAGAAGAACTCATTATATCCAATTTAATAAAATAGGAAAATATTCTTTAATCAGTAATCACTAATCGCTAATTATACTTAGAGTATAGTAATTCTGGGTTTCAAAATCACGCCTGGGCACGAGAGAATTTTTGAGAGTTGAGACAAGGGTGCTCGCTTAAGACTAGATGATGCGCATGTTGAACAAAAGGGGCAGGTGAGGCACGCTTTTCACACGAAAAAAGGCATGAGGCGCGCTTTTTGCACGGTGGATAGATTCATGCCTCAGGATGTTGTGCAACTTGCAAAACCAAACAACAAACAATCTCCAGGGAGATAACAAATTCAGCATTAGAATCGTTAAAATTAAAATAATCGTAAGGACAACTTTCTAATCTTACAGCTACATTTAGGAACCCTAATTTTCATTACCTAAACCCAAATTGGAGTGAAATCGCTATATTGTTCGAATTAACGGATCCAAATCTCAATTTCAAACATCAAAGTCCATGCTCCTAATAACGCAAACACTAGACTGTGCAAAACCTAAAACAACTCGAAAACAATAAATCAATTTTAACGAAGATTACCTGCGGAGAAAGAGCGGAGGATTGCCAACGAGATGATAAAGTTTTGTAAGCATTAATCCAAGCTGCTTCAATCGGCGGAGTGCCACCGGATGCCGTGGATGATGACGTTGATGCTAGGGTTTCTCTCATCGTCCGGTTGTTGTGTAACGAAAAAGGACGGAACACCGACGCCGACGCCGGCGACGGGAGATTGAGGCCGGAGCGTTGGGATGCGGGACACACTGTAAAATCAATGGAGTATGTTGAGGAAAAACAACAGTCGGAGATCGTTTCCAACTTCAAGATTTTTGTTTTAATTCTTTTGTGTTAATTGACAACTTCAAGCACCGTTAGGCATTAGCCACGCATTTTCAAAAAAAGGTTTTTATTTTATCTTTGATTTTTTTTTAAGGACGACAATCTTACATATTACGTGTGTTTTTTTAACAGAGCCTATCAGACAGAGGTAAGACACGGTTACACCAGATGCGTAGGAGCCTTCTGAAATGGGTAAACACTCGCCCCTCATTGACCCAGATCCAAAATTAAGCTCAAGATTATTTGCCTAAACAGGATGTCCTTTAGACTGCTCCTGACATGGCTCGAAACCCATAACCTCTCGGTCACAAGATGAAACCCCAACCAGCCAGGCTGAATTCGCAGAACATTTTTTTTAGTTGTATATGATTTGTTTTCTCTATACGATAAACTGTTTACGGAGTTGGTTAATCATTCATACGAGAACTAACTAGTTGTGCAAAAGAAAATAAAAAAAAAATAATCGAATTATTTAAAGTGTATGTAATTTCTTTTTTTAGTTAAATGACATTACTTTTATATTCTTTTAACTAATATTGATTCTTAATAAAGGTATCGATTTTCACCTAAATTTAAAGAAATATGTTGTTATTGGTGAATAATTATTGCATATTGAGTTAAGATGTGCAACATTCTAACACAACACGAGTCAAGATGAGTAACCTAAGAACTATGTGAATGCAATTAATTCAAACATGTAAAAATGGTTATAACATATTTAATGAGAAAATAACTAAAAGTATCCTAACAAACTATTTTTTTAGTTACAACATATTCTGACTTAAAACAAATTGATATTTTAAAAAATTCATTTAGACCAAAGCTCATTTTGCTTAAACTCATCCTAACCAGCACCCATTTTAATCCGAACTTATATACATGGGTTAAGTTAGACTAAATAAGGCTTTTAACCTAAAAAGCCTAAAAAGGATCTTGAGCCATTAGATAATTAATCAATGATTATGATTAAATCAAATTGTTGTAAAGTATTTTAGTAATTACTACTTTTGTTGACTTTTTATCAAGTTTCTCCACTTTCTATAAACGTTC
Source organism: Mikania micrantha (assembly GCA_009363875.1). Taxonomy (NCBI): domain Eukaryota; kingdom Viridiplantae; phylum Streptophyta; class Magnoliopsida; order Asterales; family Asteraceae; genus Mikania; species Mikania micrantha. The sequence goes on from CM018698.1 coordinate 78,529,038, forward strand.
ATAACTTTTACACATGAAATTATTTTTTGAAAAAAAAATATACCATAAAAACGAACATTTTTTTATCTTCAAAATTAGTAGTGTATTGCTATATAAAAAAAATTGTTTTTTAATCAATTGTGTCTTTTGTGTAGTTTATTGTGTCTTTTGAACAGATTATTGTGTCTTTTTGTTTTTGCTCAATGTGTATTCCTGAACATTTTAAGACACTATGATGTCGCATAATACATTATGTCAGGTAATGATGACACAATGAAGATTATGAATAACAAAATGATTTTTAAAAAGACACAATTACCTATTATAAAGACACAAAGACGAGTATTAACAATTTGTACATGTCACAACCCACGCCGCGTGCGGAATCCACGGCGCGTGACTATGTGTTCATATGCCAATGTTGGAGAACAACCCACGATTTCTATGTTTAATAAAGTTAAGTTTATTTAAACACGCATAACATACATATTATACAACAAGTTATCATAAGATATTTATTATACGGTACATTGATTAAGTTTTCTTTCTAGGTCACCACTAGTTCTGCTGTTGATCCTGACCTAGATTGGTTTGCTGTCGTTCCCCATTACCTGAAACATGTAGATAAAAGAGTCAACTACGAATAGTTGAGTGAGAGTCATAGGTTTTGTTGATGTAAAATGATTGTTCAAACCATGATATTCATAATATATTATTCACAAGTGATCAAACAGGTACTTTGAAATTGAATCCACCTGAGCATGCAAACATCAAACCTAATGATAAATGCTAACGTTTGGCTACCCGCCAAACGCCGTAGTGTCAACGTCCAGCTACCCGCCGGAACGCCGTAGTGTTAGCGTCTAGCTACCCGCTAGAACGCCGTGTTAATGATACTTGAGTTCCCGCATATGATCATACCAGTACTACCAAGGGCTTGATAACAAGTTAATGATGTTCACATGAAGAATACCCCAAATAGCCTCCACATAACCAAAGTTCCCAAGTGATACACTTGTTCTTAATGATTTAATAAAAGCTTTACTCAAAATAGATTTTTATGATTTCCCTGATGAAACCAATACATGATTTCACCGAAGTTGATAAATGTTTATCATCATCCTGATGATTCTGATATATGATTTCACAAGATTTGATAAGTGTTTATCATGACGTTCCTCATGATAATAATATATGATTTCACGATGATTGATAAAATACGTTTTGAAAATACATCTACATGTTCCACCCCGAGTTTTAGTAGACATTTAAAACGATAAAAGAAGGGGGCTATGATCTCACTGTTATATGCGGATGATGATGATGATCTTGATGTTCAGCTGATAGGAAATCCTATATGGTTCCTATAACAATTTATGACTAACTGAATTAGTCACAACGTTTTCAGATTAATCAAATAGATGTTGTTGTTGATTATTTCACTTAAGACAATTCCTAGATGAATTTCTGGCTTAGGAATAATCAATCCTTGTTATTGATCATTTAGGTATCATGAAACATGAGAATGCAATATTAAAATAGGTTTAATAACCATGCTCAATGTACTAGTCTGACTGTTATCATAAACATCAGATCGTTATTCCAGTGATTATCTTTATGCTTATCATTAGTTTGAAACACTTGGATGAAACCTAGCATTTCAATAAATGATCAAGACAATCACAATCATTGTTACACTCAAATGGTTTAAACCATTTTAATCTAAGATATAGTTTCATGAAAACCGGGCATTACAACGGCTCAAAACAAGGATTTACCCGTTAAAACATCGTGTTCTTTGTTTATAATCATTCCTAGCCATCATCTAGGCAATAATCAACAACCCTAACTATCTCATTACGTTCAAGAACACGATTTAACCAATAAAAAATCAAACTAGAAGATTAAAAACGAACCGTTACCTAATCTGACGGATTTCTCGGGCAGATATGATGATCGGGACTTGTATATATGTTCCTTGGTACGATCTATGGCTTCTGATGGCTTCAAAATAGAGTTTGAGGACTGAAAATGAAGGTTTGGTCGTCTGAAAGTCGTACAAGGTCGAAGGAAATGAAAAAAATGAGTTCTGGAAGAAATCTGATCAAGAAAATCAGATTTTTACGCCATCTGCATCCTTCGCGTAACGCGGAGAGTTTTCTTCGCGTACCTCCGCCGCCTTAGTTAGACCCGATTTTGTTTTCGCGATTCCGGGAGCATACGAACTCCGTTTTGCGCACGGTTTTCGCCTACGTTCACGATTTTTCGAGCTCTTTCCAATGGTTATAATCTCAAGACCTAAAGAGTTCAAAATATTTGACCTCTTATTTAACGCTATATTCGATTCGGTGTATCTTGAAATCGGAGCGTCGTTTCGAAATTTCGCTTCCACTCATTCTCTTCATTTTCGAGTTATGATTCTAAACATGAAATCAGTTGGTCATTTATTTAAATAAGCATTATGTGATGGATGTTTCTTTGTGATCTACTAACACCATTTTTCGCATATTATCAACCTGTAATAATTAAAATTATCAATTCAGCGTGGACTTCAAGCACGACCACATATGATTTCGTCATTAATGACGTAATTCTCGAATACAATTATCACAGTCTCCCCCTGTTATTGGAATTTCGTCCCGAAATTCAATTTGTGCTCGTCCATAATTGTCTTCTTATAAAAACAAGTGAGGATATTTTTCCTTCATACGATCCTCACGTTCCCAAGTGAATTCAGGACCACGCTTGGAATTCCATCTGATCTTCACGATAGGTATCCGACTGCGTTTTAGTTTCTTGACTTCTCGATCCATAACCTCAACAGGTTCTTCAATAAACTGAAGATTATCTTCAACTCGTATTTCTTCAATAGGAACGACATATGATTCATCGGATAAACACTTTTTAAGGTTGCATACATGAAATACATCATGTATGTTACTGAGTTCGGAAGGTAATTCCAATCCTCTCAAGGATCTTGAAAGGACCAACATATCTAGATGCTAATTTACCTCGTTTCCCGAATCTGACTATGCCTTTCCATGGAGAAACTTTTAACATAACTTTGTCACCGACTTGAAATTCCAAAGGCTTTCTTCGAGTATCGGCGTAACTCTTTTGACGATCCTGCGCAGCTTTGATTCGGTCTCGTATAACAGAAATCTTATCAGTTGTTTCTTGTATAAGTTCTGGACCTGTAAATTGACTTTCACCTATTTCAGCCCAGCAAACAGGAGTCCTACATTTTCTTCCATACAAAGCTTCAAACGGTGCGCATTTGATACTTGTGTGATAGCTGTTGTTGTAAGAGAATTCAACAAGAGGAAGATGAGTATCCCAACTACCACCAAAATCGATAACGCAACTTCTTAACATATCTTCTAAAGTCTGAATGGTTCGTTCAGTTTGGCCATCAGTTTGAGGATGGTAAGCTGTGCTAAGATTAAGTTGTGAACCCAAAGACTTTTGAAACGTTTGCCAAACCCTTGAAGTAAATCTGCTATCTCTATCAGAGACAATTGAGATTGGTACTCCGTGTCTACTCACAATTTCATCTAGATAAAGTTTGGCTAACCGGTTCGTATTGTAGTCTTCTCGAATGGCTAAGAAATGTGCTGACTTAGTCAATCGATCAACAATAACCCAAATTGCATCATGACCCCTAGGCGTTTTAGGCAATTTAGTTATGAAGTCCATAGAGATTTGCTCCCATTTCCATACTGGGATCTCCAATGGCTGTAGTAACCCAGAGGGTCTTTGATGTTCAGCTTTTACTCGTAAACACGTGAGGCATTTACTAACATATGTAGCAATGTCTTTCTTCATTCCAGGCCACCAATAGAATTCACGAAGATCTTGGTACATCTTGTCCGCGCCTGGGTGAATCGAATATTGAGATTTATGGGCTTCATCCATAATTACTTTCCTTAGATTGCCAAAAGAAGGTACCCATATTCGATTTAGGAAATAGTAGGCTCCATCTGATTTGGTTTCAAATCGTTGATTTAAACCTTGTAGAGCTTCGTCACAAACATGAATCCCAGTAAGTGCCTCTTGTTGTGCTTCACGGATTTGGGGTATAAGACTACTCTGAATAGTCATCTCCAATGCTTGCACTCTTCTGGGTTTAACTCTGTCTTTTCGACTCAATGCATCTGCCACCACATTAGCTTTGCCTGGGTGATAGCGGATTTCACAGTCGTAATCATTGAGCAATTCTATCCAACGTCTTTGTCTCATATTAAGTTCCTTTTGATCAAAAATGTGTTGAAGACTTTTATGGTCTGTGTAAATAACACATTTGGTACCATAAAGGTAATGTCTCCAAATTTTCAAAGCAAAAATTACAGCACCTAACTCAAGATCATGTGTTGTATAGTTCTTTTCATGAATCTTGAGTTGTCGTGACGCATAAGCAATGACTTTGTCTCGTTGCATTAGCACGCAACCAAGACCCAAGTTAGAAGCATCACAATAGACTGTAAAGTCATCATTACCTTCTGGTAAACTGAGAATAGGAGAATTGCATAGCTTGTGTTTAAGCAATTGGAATGCATCTTCTTGTGCTTCACCCCAAACGAATAGTTGATCCTTTTGAGTAAGAGTAGTAAGTGGAACGGCTATCTTGGAAAAATTGGCGATAAATCGCCGATAGTATCCGGCTAGTCCTAGGAAAGAACGAATTTCTGATGGTGTCTTTGGTGCTTTCCAGTCTTTTATAGCTTCAATTTTAGCTGGATCTACATGAATACCTTGCTGATCCACAACATGACCTAAAAACTGAACTTCTTTTAGCCAAAACGCGCACTTCGAGAACTTGGCGTAAAGTTGTTCTTCCTTTAAAAGTTCCAGAATCAGTCTAAGATGAGTTTCATGATCCTTCTCAGTCTTAGAGTAAATCAATATGTCGTCAATGAAGACAATGACAAATTGATCCAAATAAGGTCTACATACCCTGTTCATAAGATCCATGAACACTGCAGGGGCATTGGTTAGTCCGAATGGCATAACCAAAAATTCATAGTGTCCATAGCGTGTTCTGAATGCTGTTTTAGAAATGTCATCATCATGAACTCTCAGCTGATGATAACCAGATCGAAGATCAATCTTAGAGAAATAAGTAGCTCCTTGAAGTTGATCAAATAAATCATCGATCCTTGGTAATGGATAACGATTCTTGATAGTCAACTTATTGAGTTCACGATAATCGATGCACATTCTAAACGACCCGTCTTTCTTTTTGACGAACAAGATTGGTGCACCCCAAGGAGAATAACTAGGTCTGATGAAACCCTTATCTAATAGTTCTTGTAGCTGGCTTGAGAGTTCTTGCATCTCAGATGGTGCAAGACGATAAGGCGCTTTAGCAACAGGATTTGCCCCAGGTACAAGATCTATTCTGAATTCAACTTGACGTACTGGTGGAAGTCCAGGTAGCTCATCAGGGAATACTTCAGGAAAATCACGAATGACAGGAATATCCTGAATAGTTTTCTTAGAAGATTCCTTAGCCACAACATGTGCTAGGAAAGCAGGATATTGTTTGCGAAGATAGCTTCGAGCCTTCATGCATGATACTATCTTGAGTGTACGACAAGGCTTGTCTCCATAGACTCGTAATGTTTCCCCAGATGGTAATGGAATTTGTACAAGCTTGTTTGAGCAAACGATTTCAGCACGATTAGAAGATAACCAATCCATGCCCACAACAATGTCAAAGCTTCCCAAGTTCATTGGGATCAAATTGATAGAAAATTCATGATCAATGAGTTTCAATGTACAGTTGTGAATAATGGAATTGGCATGTATAAGTTTACCGTTTGCTATTTCTATGGTATACGGGGGTTCTAATACTTCTACTGATTTACCCAAATGATGTATAATTGATGTTGAGACAAAACTCTTGTCGGCACCAGTATCAAATAGAACTGAAGCATAATGATCGTTAATAGTGAACGTACCTGTGACAACCGTGGTTTCTTCGCGTGCTTCGTGAGCATTCATAGAAAACACGCGTGCTGGAGCATTTTGGCTTTGATTGTTGTTAAAAAGTCTGGGACATCTGTTCCTAAAATGACCAGTTGCTCCACATTCATAGCATGCTGGCCCAACGGATTTTGATGCGGCCATCGACGTAGTTGTATTGACCACTTTCCCATTGAATTGACACCTTTGTCCCAGATGACCATATCTCCCACACTTGGTACATTTCCAACATTGTCGACCAAATGGATGATGATACTTGCAATTGTTACATAAAGGATATGGTCCAATGTATGATCTTCGGGAGTTTGTGGTAGAGTCTCCAACTGACGGTGCTTGATATATAGAAGCAGATGGGGTTGATGAAATTGCAAAACTTTTATTAGTTTTCTGCTTCTTCTTAGGTAGCTCTGTTAGTTTCTTTTCTTCCTTAACCGCAGGAAGAACATCATCGGTTCGAGTGAGTTGACCACCCTTCACAAATTCATTGGTAATATCAGCAGCTAGATGTATTGCTGACTGCAGTGTTGCTGGTTTACTACCCATCACCATGCTCCTGATAAGCAATGGCAATCCCCCAATATACTTGTCGATTTGGCGGGATACAGGAGTAACCATGTGAGGCACCAGAATACTGAGCTCTTGAAATCGGTTGGTATAAGTACGATTGTTTCCACTTACTTGAACTAAATTGTACAATTCATCCTCCAAATTCTTCATCTCATGCTTGGGACAAAATTGTGTAACCAAAAGAGCTTTGAAATCAGTCCAAGACATGCTTAAGGCAGCTTCCCTACCTCTACTCTTCTTTTCGCCATTCCACCAGGTCAAGGCTCCCTGCTGGAACGTGCTTGCAGCCATTTTAACTTTTTGATCATCTGGACAATTAGTGTAGTCCAAGGTATCCTCAATCGATTCAAACCACTGAATGAGTCCAGTGGCACCTTCTATCCCAGAGAAAGTTTTGGGCCTAGCATCGTTGAATTGCTTAAAAGTAAAGTTATTCGAATTCTCACCATTATTCTGAGTAGGACGATACTGAGAACCATTTGGAGAATTTTGATAAGAGTTGTTTAGTTGAGTAACTAAAGTTGGCAAAACTTGCGTCACTTGTCTAGTAATGATAGCTGCCAAACGTTCTGTCTCATCAGAGGGATTATTGTCGGCCATTCTAAAGACAGAACGACAAACAATATATTTAGATTGATGTATAAAATAAGGATGAGGAGTTTCAGGTAAGAAATCACACAAACACATAAGGGACGCTTAGGTTGTAGTCTAGGTCATCCATTAGGGTTAACCTAATTCTCTACAACCATGGCTCTGATACCACATCTGTCACAACCCACGCCGCGTGCGGAATCCACGGCGCGTGACTATGTGTTCATATGCCAATGTTGGAGAACAACCCACGATTTCTATGTTTAATAAAGTTAAGTTTATTTAAACACGCATAACATACATATTATACAACAAGTTATCATAAGATATTTATTATACGGTACATTGATTAAGTTTTCTTTCTAGGTCACCACTAGTTCTGCTGTTGATCCTGACCTAGATTGGTTTGCTGTCGTTCCCCATTACCTGAAACATGTAGATAAAAGAGTCAACTACGAATAGTTGAGTGAGAGTCATAGGTTTTGTTGATGTAAAATGATTGTTCAAACCATGATATTCATAATATATTATTCACAAGTGATCAAACAGGTACTTTGAAATTGAATCCACCTGAGCATGCAAACATCAAACCTAATGATAAATGCTAACGTTTGGCTACCCGCCAAACGCCGTAGTGTCAACGTCCAGCTACCCGCCGGAACGCCGTAGTGTTAGCGTCTAGCTACCCGCTAGAACGCCGTGTTAATGATACTTGAGTTCCCGCATATGATCATACCAGTACTACCAAGGGCTTGATAACAAGTTAATGATGTTCACATGAAGAATACCCCAAATAGCCTCCACATAACCAAAGTTCCCAAGTGATACACTTGTTCTTAATGATTTAATAAAAGCTTTACTCAAAATAGATTTTTATGATTTCCCTGATGAAACCAATACATGATTTCACCGAAGTTGATAAATGTTTATCATCATCCTGATGATTCTGATATATGATTTCACAAGATTTGATAAGTGTTTATCATGACGTTCCTCATGATAATAATATATGATTTCACGATGATTGATAAAATACGTTTTGAAAATACATCTACATGTTCCACCCCGAGTTTTAGTAGACATTTAAAACGATAAAAGAAGGGGGCTATGATCTCACTGTTATATGCGGATGATGATGATGATCTTGATGTTCAGCTGATAGGAAATCCTATATGGTTCCTATAACAATTTATGACTAACTGAATTAGTCACAACGTTTTCAGATTAATCAAATAGATGTTGTTGTTGATTATTTCACTTAAGACAATTCCTAGATGAATTTCTGGCTTAGGAATAATCAATCCTTGTTATTGATCATTTAGGTATCATGAAACATGAGAATGCAATATTAAAATAGGTTTAATAACCATGCTCAATGTACTAGTCTGACTGTTATCATAAACATCAGATCGTTATTCCAGTGATTATCTTTATGCTTATCATTAGTTTGAAACACTTGGATGAAACCTAGCATTTCAATAAATGATCAAGACAATCACAATCATTGTTACACTCAAATGGTTTAAACCATTTTAATCTAAGATATAGTTTCATGAAAACCGGGCATTACAACGGCTCAAAACAAGGATTTACCCGTTAAAACATCGTGTTCTTTGTTTATAATCATTCCTAGCCATCATCTAGGCAATAATCAACAACCCTAACTATCTCATTACGTTCAAGAACACGATTTAACCAATAAAAAATCAAACTAGAAGATTAAAAACGAACCGTTACCTAATCTGACGGATTTCTCGGGCAGATATGATGATCGGGACTTGTATATATGTTCCTTGGTACGATCTATGGCTTCTGATGGCTTCAAAATAGAGTTTGAGGACTGAAAATGAAGGTTTGGTCGTCTGAAAGTCGTACAAGGTCGAAGGAAATGAAAAAAATGAGTTCTGGAAGAAATCTGATCAAGAAAATCAGATTTTTACGCCATCTGCATCCTTCGCGTACCGCGGAGAGTTTTCTTCGCGTACCTCCGCCGCCTTAGTTAGACCCGATTTTGTTTTCGCGATTCCGGGAGCATACGAACTCCGTTTTGCGCACGGTTTTCGCCTACGTTCACGATTTTTCGAGCTCTTTCCAATGGTTATAATCTCAAGACCTAAAGAGTTCAAAATATTTGACCTCTTATTTAACGCTATATTCGATTCGGTGTATCTTGAAATCGGAGCGTCGTTTCGAAATTTCGCTTCCACTCATTCTCTTCATTTTCGAGTTATGATTCTAAACATGAAATCAGTTGGTCATTTATTTAAATAAGCATTATGTGATGGATGTTTCTTTGTGATCTACTAACACCATTTTTCGCATATTATCAACCTGTAATAATTAAAATTATCAATTCAGCGTGGACTTCAAGCACGACCACATATGATTTCGTCATTAATGACGTAATTCTCGAATACAATTATCACAGTACAGGTCAGTGTCTTTTGTAAGTGTTTATTGTGTCTTTTGTGTTTTTTTTCAATGGTGTGTTTTTCTGAACATTTAAGACACAATGATCTTGCATAATATATAATGTTAAGCAAGAATGACACAATGACGATGTATAAATAACAAAATAATTTAAATAAAGACACAGTTACCTGTAAAAAAGACACAGTGATGAGTATAATAATTTTGTACACATCATTCTGTCTTTTGTACAGGTCATTGTGTCTTTTATGTTTCTACTTAATATTGTGTTTGCATGAACAATTTAAGACACGATGATGTTGCATAATACATAATGTTAAGCAAGAATGACATAATGACGAGTATGAATAACACAATTATCTTTATAAAAGACACAATTACCTGTAAAAAAGACACAGTTATCTGTAAGAAAAACACAAAAAGATAATTATACACAAATGTTTAAAAAAGACACAATGACGATAATTAGACACAATGAGCTGAAAATTTTCATTTCTTATAACAAAATTATACTGATTTTAAAAAGAAAAAAATGCTTGTTTTTATGACATATTTTTTAAAAAAAAATATCGTATGTGAAAGTTATAAACGTTTAAAAAATGTGGGGAAAAGTGGTTATGACTAAATTATCATTTAACAACTTTTCTCTCTAAAATTTAAATTTTTTTATCTTAAATTTGATCTCATGATCTAATAGTCAGTAATCCTTCTTAGCCTTTTTAGGATAAAAAGAGTATTTAATTGAACTCAATCCATAAACATGTTACCAAACCAAACCATTTTATCAGGCTTAGTTTTTAATTGAACATTTTTCCATACTCGTAAAATCAAATAATAAAGTTTTGATAAGTAAATGAGACATTAATAGATTCAACTAATAAGTATATGGGTAAATTCGTCAAAAGCGAATTGGAATAAAAAAAATTTCACTTAAAAAATGCAACTATAAATGCACGTTCATATGTGAGTTCGTTTCATTTTTGTTATATTCAATCATCAATATTAACAAATAGAAAGCTTTGTTAAATTCAGGATTTACTATAAACAGGGTTAGTCCAAGCATTTTGAAGGCTTAAAGAGACTAATAAAATTAGGTTATTTTAGTAAATAAATATTTTTTGCTTTCAATTCTAATAAATGTTATAACACAATTAACATAATATTGTTTTGATAATAACATAACAAATATCTAATAAGCTAATAGTAAACATAAGCAACAAAATTGTATTGAAGTTACGTAAAAAAATGCAACTAAAAAAAGAATCATGTATTTATAATATTAACTAACAATAGTAGATTATAACAAAACATATTGTTATAAACAATTTTAGAAGCATATATGCAATAAAATGTTCAAGAAAAAATTAGCCTTTAACAAAATTGAAAAATTCAAAAATCAAATAAATCAACTGGTATCAAAGTATCAAATTAATAAATAAATAACAATAAAAATTAACAAAGTTAAGATAAGGAAACACCTAGAAAATTCAATCAATTATTACAATAAAAAATTCAAAATATCACATTAATTAAGATGATCAAGCCAAAAAAAAAAGATTGTAAGAATAAAAAGTACTTAAAAAGTTAAATTTTTAAATGAGCGAAAAATTGACGGATGCGTGATTAAACTTTAAAAAAACTTAAAACTACCGCACCATAAAGTATAAAATTGTATTTTTCACTCTGATTTTTTTATTTTGGATCAATTCAACAAAAACCAACGCATATAGAAAATTTGCCAAGAAATGGGACCCTAAAGCTTTGAGGGCCCAAGCCCTAGCTATCCCTTCTAAACCTTTCACGCCACCCCAGGGTATAAAATAGTTGATTATATATTAAAGAGTAAATTACTGATTTTGTCCTTTAAAAATATAGCAATTTGCTGGTTTCGTCCTTTGACTTCGAAAATTACTAGGAGTGTCCTTTTTTTGAAAATTTTGCACGGGTTACGTCCTTTGTCACTAACCCCGTTAATTATTTCCGTTAAAACCCTCATGTGCCTGTCACATGAGGGGTAAAATAGTCATTTCCTCATCATCTTCTTCCCCACTCCACTAGGGTTTTCAACCTCCACCATCACCACCACCATCTGCCACCACTACCCCACCCCATCCACCACCAACCTCGAAAAACCACCACCACCGCCGGAATTCATTTGCCCCATCTCCGGCGAACTCATGGCTGACCCTGTAATCGTGTATTTGATTCATCTTCTATCTTCTACTCCATCAAACTCTTGATTTTAAATCTTGATTTCCCCCATGAAGTGCTGATTGATTACCAATCTGACCCACAAATCTTCAGTCAATCAAAGATGATTGGTTTTCGATTCAGCAATCGATCGTTAAACGACGACATTGTCGTTCTTTTATTGTTATTGTCATCTTTCTCGTTGATGTGCTCTGGCATTCGTTATTTTCCGGTGACTGGAGACACAGAGATTCAATCAAGATACAATGTTTTATGTGGGTTTACTGAAGCACCGGAGTACCGTAACGGCGCCGGCTGTTCACCTGCCACCATTCATGTCGCAATGACGATCGATTTGGAGTACTTACGTGGCTCAATTGCCGCCGTCCACTCTGTCCTCCGCAATGGCGTCGTGCCCGGAAAGCGTGTTCTTTCACTTCATCGCGGCGGAGTTCGACCCAGCTAGCCCACGTGACTTGACCCGACTCGTGAGATCCACTTTTCCGTCGCTGATGGTGGTTGCTGGTGGCAGATGGCGGAGGAAGGATCTGAAAACCCTAGGTGAAGTAGGGAAGAAGATGATGATGAAAAGACTATTTTACCCCTCATGTGACAGGTACATGGGGGTTTTAACGGAACTAATTAACGGGGTTAGTGACAAAGGACGTAACCAGTGCAAAATTTTCAAAAAAAGGACACTCCTAGTAATTTTCGAAGTCAAAGGACGAAACCAGCAAATTGCTATATTTTTAAAGGACAAAATCAGTAATTTACTCTAGATTAAATGTAATTTTATAAGGTTTATGTGATGATAAAAACAGAACACTGAATGAATTATCTTAGTATTTAATTTGAAATTTTTTTAAAAGTGTTGCCTTTGGTGCGAGTGTGACTTGGATTTGCAGATGAATTTTTTTTTTTAAATATCTTAAGGTTTTTGGACGTGATAACTATCATTGGTCACATTTTTACAACATTGTTTCAATTTTTATGATTTCGGCAGATGTTGCGGCTCAACATGCAAGGAAATACCATGAAACACGTTAAGTATCGCATCTCTCATCATTCATGAATGTTACGTTTTTTTAACAATAATGGAACTTTGTTAAGATATCTATTTATATATTCTAATAAATAAAGAACAGATGTAATGTTTTTAGAGCACCTTAATTTTATTTTTCCACATCTCTCTTCTATTAATTACATCCAATATTTTCAGAACCGGACCGGACATCGAACCGGTCTCCTTGCCGGTCAAAGGTCATATATATAAAATTAAAAAACAATTAAAAAAAACCGGTTCAATCATCGGTCCGACCACCGGTTTTCCGGTCCGACCGGCCGGTTCACCCAAAAACGGTTTTGAAGCTAGAACCGGACCGTTAACACTCCGAATCCCGGTCCGACCGTCCGGTCTGGGTTTGAAAACACTGATTACATCTTATATTAATAATATCTTTTACACATTTTTAAATTAAAAAAGATTTTTAATACAACAAAAATATATTAATGTTAAAATACACACTTTTTTAGAAAAACAAATTATTATAAATTTAAAAAGAAGAAATGTTTGAAGAAATTAAACTTTGAAAAAATCAGGGATTTTAGAAATAATATAACTATTTTATCAATTAAAGTATTAAGTTATACTAAATTTTAATTATATTGTTAAAAAATCATCTTAGAATGTATAAATCTTCATTAGTATTTATATATTATATCTCTTTATTTAACCCGTGTAATACACGTGGTATTAATCTAGTGTGTGTGTATATATATATATATATATCCAGGGGCGGCCCTATAAACTGAGGTGCCCGGGACGGGTCGGGAAAAAAAGCCAATAGCGAATACCAATACTAAAGCAGAGGTGTTCAAAAAAAATTGAAAACGGAACCGTATTTGTAACCGAAAAAACGAATTTTGAATTTGGTTCTCGGTTCGGTTACCAACCATATCCGAGTTCCAAATTAGGTTCCTAATCGGATCCGAATTCTGAATTTCGGTGTTCGGTTCGGTTATCGGTTCCATTTTAGTTTGAATTTGGTTTGTTCGGTTTATTCAGTTAACCGATTAAACCTAATTCAGATTTTAAATTATTATTTTATAAACACTATATAAGATAAAATTCGATTTCTTCGGTTTTTAACAGGTCTATTTGGTTGAATTCGGTTTGTAACCGATTTATTTGGTTTTTAATCAGTTTTTTCGGTTTGTTTGGTATTAACCAAAACTGAACCGAACCACTTCCTGACTTTGGTTCGGTTTTCGGATAGAATGAAAACCAGTTAAATCAAACCAATGAACACCACTGATTTAGATGTCATAAAAGTAACTTCCTATGCTTTATAGGAAATTACTTTTTGTAACTATTAAACCGTGTTTTTATAAATAGTTTCTTTTCGTTATCTACAATTTGTTGCTTCTCGTTTAAATGAATCTCTGTATATACGTTTACGTCAAAAAAGTGTGCCCTCTAAAAAATGGGCCTGGGACGGGGTCGGGTTTGCCCCTCCCTCGGGCCGCCCCTGTATATATCATAATAGGTTTTTTTAAGAGTCTAAACCTTTTATTTTTTTTAGTTGTGAGATGCACTAGTTAACAAATAACTTATTTTCCTGTGAATTCAACCTACTGGTTATGGTTTCACCTTGTGACCGAGATGCCATAGGTTCGAGTCTTGTCAAAGGTGTTTTAAAGGACATATAGGTGAAAGAAAAAATCTTGAGCTTAATCTCGGGTTCTGGACCAATGTGGGGCGAGGGTTTACCAATTCTAGGTGGTTCCCACGCATCTGGTGTGAGCGCGTCTTACCTTTGCCCGGTAGACGGTAGGCCCTATTAAGACAATATACGCGTCATGTATGATCGTCGCCGTTAAAAAAAATAATAAGTTGTCATCTTGAGAACCAACATGAAATTTCTTGAATGTTAGAATTGATGTTAGGTTAACAATAAATGGTTTTAAATTAAATTCATGTCTAACTGGCATTGAGTCTTCGATCAAATGATGGTCATTCATGTTGATATTCAAGTGATTTTATAACAAGAATACACCTGGAGTTTTTTAACAACCATTTAATGTTTTTTTCTTAATAATATATTAGGCTAATATTCTTTTTATTAAATGGTTCTAATAAATAAAGTATTAAATAGTTGGCAATAAATATTTAAAATATATAAAACCATATTATTAGATAAAATGACTAAATTAGTATAAGTATTTTAAATAATAACAAATAATATCATGAATATATTGTCAAGATGATCAATGTTTTTTTTGTTATTATTTCTCTTTTGTACCATATGTTTCATAAATTACACATATGGTCCTTAACCTTTAAATATATATAATACATATAGTCTCTAGGTTACCAAATTAACCTCACATGTTTGACCAAATTACCTTCACCTATTGATTATATATTTACAATTGTTTAAAGTTCGGGATCTGATATGAATATTTTATGAAATTTAGCGAACATGAATGAAACACTAGCAAAACACATTAACCATCTCGGTAATTTACTCATAATATCATATTTTTAAAACTTTTATGTTTTAGATTTTTTTAAAATATTTTATTTAAAAAGTAAAAAAAATGACAACTTTGTTAAAAACCGATTGTTTAAAGCTCTCGTTTTTAATTATTTTCTTTTTCTTAATTTTATTTTATCTTAGATTGTTTATTTATAAAGTTTTTTTTTATTTTAAAAGACCTATTATAAGATATTTCTTGATTTTAATAAAAATTTTTGTTTTAGAAAATTTTAAATTATAATTTATTTTAAATACTTTTGTAATAAAAACATTTTCTTCGTGCATTAAAAAATATTGTTAATATTTAATATTAGTATTTAATAGAAAAGAGAATCATTTAATAAGACATGAAAACACTAATATAAGGATTTATAAAAATATGTCTTAAGATGTTTATAATTTCCTGATAAAAAATATATATTTTGTTATTCGTTGCCGGTGACAAGTGAGGATTCAGAATTGATAAATTAAATAAGCCAAAAAAAAAAAGATTTTTTTATTAGAATAGTAAAATCTATAACAAGGCTCAAATCATATACCTTTAAGGAAGGACGCTATTCGTGTGTGTATAGATTTTTTTTGAACGTCGAATGTCTCAATCGTGTGAACCAACTGTTTTCAGGACATGTCACCAAGGTCTAGTTACCTGGACCTCCCATGAGCCACCACAATAAAAATGATGAAAAAAAGGAAAAAAAAATGCGAAAGAAAGAAAGTAATTCAAAAAACAATTCAAGTTACATATTTTGTCATTTAAGAATAAGAGCAAAATTGTTATTTAAAAAAACTGTAATTTTTGACAAAGTTAGTTTAAATAACATAATCTACAACAAAATGTTTACATAAAAGATATTATTATGTATAATTACATTAAAGCAAATAAAAATACGGTGCATGTATGAAATTATAATTATAAAAACACTTGTGTATGCGTATAGATAAACTAATAAGATATTCTATAAACAATAAATAAATTAAGTTAGGAAGTAAAGATCAAGCTTGAAAATCTATTATCAAATTGATGTCAAGCTTTAAACTCAAAAGTTTGAAATGAGACAAAGCTTGATTGTGGTTAGTAGGGGCGAAGCTTAATAGGGGTCGGGAGGGGGGCCATCCTTCCTTTTTTTTTTTTTTCGTAGTGTTAATTTTTCGGCCAAAATTTTATTTTAGTTAAAAATCGTGGTTTCGTCCTCTTTGCTTCAAAAAATTAACATGCATTTTGGGTTTTAAAAATTTCCGCCTCCTCTCAATTTGCTCAAACTCCGCCACGGCGCACTGGTGGTAAGCTCATTAACATCACTAAATATAGTATGTTGGCCCTAGACTCATAAAGTCATAAGCAATTTCAGAATGAAAATACAGGGCCCAAACTTATTACAAAAAAAATATTTAAAACAAACATGGGAATCAAGTTAAATTACAAACAATATTTATGTAATTAACCTATATCTATACTATTAAAGTAGATGTTACTGTTGGTGACATTAGTGTGCTTTTTAAAATAATAAAAATTGGCCTTTCAAAAGTTACAAACAACAACAACATTACTCAGTATATTCTCACTTTTTAGTAGGGTCTGGAAGGAAGGATAGATACAAACATTACCCCTATTCCAATTGAAATAGAGAGACTGCACCGAAAGAATCCCCGTTTCAAAAGTTACAAAATCTCCTAAATTATGTTAGATTTTATTCATGTCTCTAAACTTTAATTAAAGTTTTTTTTTCTTTTTTTACTATTCTATGAATCAATTTACACTAGAATCTTTAAACTTTAATAATAAAGTAATTATTTACACCCTTGATAGCTTTATTTGTTTTTTTGCCAACCACCTTGCAAGACATGGTACACACAATATCGTTACCAAGGACAAATGATAATAGGGTCGTAGGAGCGATTGTCTCCTCTGTTTTTTTTTTTATTTGTAGTTTTAAGTTTTCGATAGAAATGTTATTTTTTGTTTTATGCGTTGGTTTCGTCTCTCGCTTAAAAAAATTAACATGTATTACATATCTCATATATTTCCGCCCTTTTTAAATTGTTCAAGCTCAGTCTCTAACCATTTACGTCTTTGTTTCCATTTAAGTTTCGATAGATTCTTTTTTGTTAACGTATTTTTACCATTACACATGTGTTTTCCGCTTAACATTTTTTAAGTTTTCTATTAGCATTAGTTTGTCATTAACACTACGATTCATTTAAATTTTATTAACTTTAATTCTTGTTTACTCTTGTGTCATCAATTTATTTTTACATTTTGGGCGTGGATATAACCCAGTAGTTATGTTCTAAACTTCATAGCCAAAATTTGACTCTACTAAGCTGTGTATAACTATCACCGCCTTATCATTTCACATAAACGTAACGTATGTGCCACGTAGTTGTCACATAAACATTTATTCTCGTCACATCCTCTTTATATACACATGTGTATCAAACTCTTCACATAAACACAACCTACTCCACGTCTCACCCAACACCCCCTTTCTCTCCTCTCACGTGCACTTGTTCACCTCGTGACATAGCTCCCACCTTGCCCATCACGCCACCCTATAATTGTGTGTTGGGTGCCACCACACTCCATCAACCAGATGTTCACGCTCCACTACATAAAACCTCAAAATTAGAAAAAATGTTGAAACATTCCATACAAATACAATGCATATTATATTATATTATATTATATTAATGATTTTATTATTTTTGTTATTAAATATTAGAAACATAAAGTATTTACTGTTTGTTTAGGTATATATCATAAATTTACACTCCAAAGTTGACTAAAGGAGACAACTTTTCCCCAAATAATGTTACATTTAATGTTTCAGTCTATTATTTGTCTGCCAAAATCTTTCCCGCCGCCTACAGCCGGTCAGTCACAGTCACATGACCGGCCTGCCCGTTTATAAGCCCGCCAGCAACAACAATGTGAGTACCATAGTGGTCCCCAATACCCAGTCCGGTCAATGGTTGAAATCATTGCACTCAACGACCTAAACGGTTACGTTATACCACAATTAGGCGGGACGTCACGCCTCTGCCACTCTAGGGCTATGTGTTATCATCAAACCATCATCATTTTTTATAAGCGTCACATAATCAATCAACATCATAACTCCTTATCACTTCACGTCATAATCTCATTTATTATCATCACTCCCTCATAAAGCCTCCGTCACCTCCTTATTTTCCCCCTCACTTCTCCCCTTTCTTCTCTTTTGCGACGTGAAGCTTCTCACGGGCTTGCCACCACCTCGTGGTCACGCCCTATATGTTCTGGTGAATGTGGGTGATGGGGCGTGATGGAGTAGGGATGTTTGCGGTGCGATTCGGGCGGTTTTGCAAAAAATTGTAAATCAAACTACTAATTGCGGTTTCAAAAATGACAAACCAAACCGACCATGTAAGTTGTGTAAATCAAAGTGACTGTATTGACAGTTTCACGGTTCGGTTTTTGCGGTTTTACGATTTTATGAAAAACAACAAAAAATGTTTAAAGTAATTATGCAAAAGACCATAATCCCATTTAAAATTCAAATTTTAAAAGTCGAAAATATAATCATCATTATTTTTCATTTGAATACAACTTGTGGCCATGAATAAAGATAAAAGTGACTGAAGAGACAAGATAAATGAAAATACGCTAACTTAATTTTTTTTAATAATTTTAGGATACACGCGCACGCACGTATATCTACATACATGCATACATATACATACACATACATACATATAAACGGTTGGTGCGGTTTATATAGTTTAAGAAAAATGCAAACCGTAAACCACACCGAACAATTCGGTTTTTAGAATACTCAAACCATAAACCGCATCATCAAGTTCTAAAACTAAACAAACCGACCAATTGTCTTGGGTCTGGTCCGGCCTGGTTTAGACGATTCCGTCGGTTTATGAATACCCCTATGATGGAGGGTGGTCAAGTCCTCCTTATGTTTCATAACACATGGCCTAACAACCCAGACACGACGCTGATATGATGAGCCACGTATGAGCCCGGTTGTAGGCTTGATGAGTCATGTGTGAGCCCGGTTACAGGCTTAAGAGAGAGAGAGAGAAAATAAAGTAAGACAGTATTGTTATACATGTTTATGAAAAAAATGAGTGATAAGAATAGATATTTATTTGACGCGTGAAAGTGACAAGAATGTGATAGCTATACATATACATAGTCTTAGAATAGGGTGACACTCTTTTTTTTTTGTACTATTTAAATACATATACTATTTTTTATATCAAATATATGTAACACACAGTGTATTAGACTGATATGATAATATCATCAATGTTTAATGAATGTATGTATGCATGCATGTACACACATACTAAGAACATTTTCTTATCAATTTTTTTTATTTTTTTAATATTAAAAAGATATAACTAATATTATTATTTTAATTAAATAATTTATAAAGACATAATCAAAAAATCACGTAATATTTATTCGCAAACCCGTGTAATACACAGGTCTATAACCTAGTTTGATATATAAATTTAAATCTGAATTCAGTTTAATCGGTTAACCAAACAAACCGAATTCAAAAAAAATTGGAACGATAACCGAACTCAAAATCCAGTTCGGTTTTTCAGTTACGTACACGGTTCGGTTTTTTAATTTCAAACGCGGTTCGGTCTTTTTCAGTGTCAATTACGGTTCGGTTTCGGCTTTCTCGAACACCCTAATTTAGTATTTGAATTCACTAGAGGATTTTTTTTTTCCGTTTCGTATTGGTCACCTTAATTATTAGAGCCGCATTTGAAAGGACCCGTTTTTTTTCTCTCCCCAGGCCCCATAATATTTTTTATTCTCGGGGCCGGCCCAGTCCCGTTAGTAAAATCGGAATTCGATGATCGGAAAGGTAAGATTTGAGAACAACGAATTGATTTGTGTGTGTATGAGAGAATGAGTACGTATTTCTTTTTAACATTGATGCTCTTTTTATAAGTTTATGATTAAAAAAAATAGATTATCAAAATTTAAGATAAAAAGGTTAAAAATAATAATTAAATTATGAGAGCCTAAAAGAAATCATACGATTTATTCGTTTAACATGTTTAGTAGGCAATTTTTAACATGTATATTTTATAACGTCTAGTTGTCTAGATTTGAAATGTTATGTTTTTAATGGTTATTTTTAAATTTATTATGAGTATAAAAATATGTGATTTGTTTCTCAAACTTAAATATTTGAAATATATAAAAAAGACTAAAAAAATATTTTTTGTTCCAAAACCACCTTCAGGTGATAAAAAAAACACTCTCGTTGTGAAGCAACGTTTACCTTAAATATTTGAAATATATAAAAAAGACTAAAAAGTTTATTTTTTATTCCAAAACCACCTTCAGATGATTAAAAAAAACACTCTCGTTGTGAAGCAAAGTTTACCCTCTGGCTCATAAAGTGATAAAACCCTCGAGAATGAAACATGTACAACCTCTAAAAGAAGACCATGACGATGACGATGACGTCTTTTAGAATTATGAGTTTGATTACTTTTTCTTGAAAACACAACATAACAAAAGGAACCATTCGAAAATCATTATCAATTAGTAAATGAAACAAATGATCATTAGGTTAAGTGGTTAAGGAAAGGTACCATATGACTTCAATATTAGGGAGGTCACGGGTTCAAGTCTCGACATGGACAAAATAGGGGTTCTATGCTGGGCTAGGGAGTTTTCTCTCACCTATGGTGGGTTTCCTTCTATTAGGTATGGATATGATCGGGTGGGTCTCTGATCCGTCAATGATCCAAATTGCCGTTCAAAAAAAAAATTAGAAAATGAATATCCACATGAAGATGAAGGATGCATCTCATGATTAAGGACAAATTAAATAACCTTCATTATATGTGTGGAATAACACATGGGAAGACAATCATAATAATGATTAATATTGATTAATATATATATATATATCAAAAATCAACTAAAATAAATAGTAAAGTTTTATTTTTTTGATTTTACTCACCAAAGCTTTTATATAATATAAAGTTTTGTTTTTTTTTTTTTATTTTAGCTACTAAAACTTTTAATATTTTGTTTTCTCGATTTTTATCACTAAAACTTTTATATATTATAAGGTTTTGTTTTTTCGATTTTGCCCGCTAAAACTTTTTAAAGTTTTGTTTTTTCGATTTTGGCCACTAAAACTTTTATAAAATATAAAGTTTTGTTTTTTCGATTTTGGCCACTAAAAGTAAAGTTTTGTTTTTTCCATTTTGGTCACTAAAACTTTTATATAATATAAAGTTTTTTTTTTCGATTTTGTCCACAAAAACTTTTAAAGTTTTGTTTTTTTGATTTTTGCCACTAAAACTTTAATATAATATAAAGTTTTGTTTTTTCGAATTTGGCCACTAAAACTTTTTAAAGTTTTGTTTTTTCGATTTTGGCCACTAAAACTTTTATATAATATAAAGTTTTGTTTTTTCGATTTTGACCACTAAAACTTAATAGTAAAGTTTTGTTTTTTCGATTTTGGTTACTAAAACTTTTATATAATATAAAGTTTTGTTTTTTTCGATTTTAGCCACAAAAACTTTTTAAAGTTTTTTTTTTTTATTTTGGCTACTAAAACTTTTATATAATATAAAGTTTTGTTTTTTCGATTTTGGTCACTAAAACTTTTATATAATATAAAGTTTTGTTTATTTATTTTTGACCACTAAAACTTTTAAATTTTGTTTTTTCAATTTTGTATAATTTTATGTTTATATATATATATAATTGTATAGAGTTTGTGATGAGAGATTTGATTTTACAAATGATATATAATACCCGTTATCGGAAGTGTACTGTGATAACCCGCCGCAACGCGCGGATGGAATTAAACCTAGTTTTAATAACTTTGACAGTTTGATTTGTCGTTTAATTATGTTTAAGTAATCTAATATTGAAATATTTAAATTAATTTTGATTATGTAATATTGTTAGTTTAAATTAAGTTTTAATCATATTCTCGTAAAATTCATTTGTGTTTCTTAAAAACAAAGCCTTTCATTAAACATGGCTCGTTTATCATAAGATTACACGATCAAATAAGTCTTCATCATCACAAATACACATAACATATAATTCATCGTAAATAAAGCATCAATATCTTAGATATAAATCTTGTAGATTTACTTCTTACTAGACCAAGTACTAGTTTTGAATTATCTTACACATACAACAAATTACTAATTCTGACCTAGACTCAACAAAATGAGATGGCAGAATTGTCCGAAAATCCTGACGTCTCTCTCGTTCTTTACATTTTTTTCCAAATCGTCAAGCCAAAAGTTTGTGTGTCTAGGCCCGAAATCTTTTAGAAAATATTACAAATTTGAAATACATCAATACAAATTGTATATTTTTAAAAAATCACAATTGACTCTACATAAACACTTCCATGTAACCCTAAAAGGATTCCTCAAAATTGTCCATCAAGTGATGTAAACCCCATGTAACACACCTTACATAATGGAACATCTCTAAGGTAAACTACTAAACATCATTTCAACACCAATTTTGAGCATTAGAAAAATGCCATGCATGTTATTGTGATTTTTTTAATAACCTTATAAATCTTTTCCATAAACACATCGAATCTTAATTTTATAAATTTTTACTAAATTAACAGTTAAAAAATACTTATTTAAAAAAATCATAAATTTATGCTTTTTTTAATAAGTTTAGAGTTATGAATACATATAATTAGCATAGTAACCTTTTTCGTGGATTTTGTATAAAGCTTTAGCTTTGCCGAAATAAGTTTAATTGGTTTTTAGAAGAAAAAAAAATAATTAGTCTGCTTTTATATAGACATTACTATAGTTCCATTCCCATAAATTTTATAGTTTTGAGGAAAACCAATGTATTTCATTTAAATAAATGTCATTTTTATTGTTAATACTTAATAGTAACAAATAAAAAGTATACCAAGTAAAATTAAAACTACAAATTATTTAATTTAGTTTGATATAATAGGGAATTGAGAGGGCACAAGCCAATCTTACCCATAAGTTTTTTACTTTAGAAATCAATCAAATTGTGACAACAAAAATCACTTTCAATGCAACCCGTGACTATTCAAAATATTTTTACCCCGACCCACGAACAACCCACCCGTTTTCTCTCTCTTTCGGATTCTTCGTCAAGATTTATCCAAATCTTTCCTCAAGATGAACCCTAGGCCGCACCCCAAGTTCAGGAAAATAAGTACACGAAAATGATATTACGGGGAGAAATTGCAGTGATCTGTCGGTGGTTATGGATGGGACCTAGCAAAAGTGACAAAACTTCACTCAAAAAATAATTTGTTTGATGTCAGAAATAATTTCGACAGAAATAATTTTGCTAAAGAAATTATAAGAAGGTCCCACCTATTCTCCTTATAATTTGGATGTATGCAATAGTTGAATTTAAAGATTTTTAGAAGTTACCAATGATCTATTCTAGTCGTAGAATTGAGGTATGAGGAAAGTGATAGCAGATTCATGTTCTGGGTTCGATTCTTGATTCCACCCTATTTTACCGGTCTTTCACCGTCGTGAGGGCGAGGTCTCTGGTTCAAGTCCAGGATGGCCCAGCTGCGCCAGAGAAAAGAATAGAAGAAGTGTATGACTCCTTCATGCATGCTCCACTTGGCTCGGAGGGATATAGCTCATTCCCATCATCTTCAACTTATCCGGTTCTAGCTTACGTTTGAGTTTCCTCTGACTACAAGGCATTTCATGCACTAACATACTCCTCTTTTGACCTAGTTCCTCACTTTGGAGCATCTTTCTTGCCTTTGGCGGCTGCTTGGGTTGGATTTTCTCCGGTAATTACTGGCTGGTGAGCTAGAGGCTTCGTCCATCTGGACTAATGACCAGTTTAGGTATCCTTTAACAATTGGAAACCACATATGAAGTACATGACAGTTGATTAGCTGGCCGTTCAAAAGAAGAAGAAAATTAGAAGTTAGAAGCACTCCCCTCTTTCTCGAGAAATTAGGGAAGAAATGCACACTATTTTTGCCCTAATTAAAATTCTGAATAAATGTATAGATTTAAAATAATGAGGAATACATTTCTGATTTATAATTCTTCTAATATTTGTTTTCTGTTTCTCTATCTTATCAACTACGTTTCTTCCTCTCGCGCATTGTGACAAGTTATCATATTACACTCCTGATAATGTATAGCATAAGTTATATATTAAAATCAAATCTCTCATTACTAACTTTATACAATATTTTTAAAAAACATAAAATCATACTAATTTACACAAATATGTTACAAAAATAACAGAAAAAATCTCACAAAAATCCTTCTCATTAGCTATCAAATGGTTGAATTAAAACAAAAACCAAATATGTTAGCAAATATCCCAAATTCAATGAAAGCCCGAATCTCTAAGATATGTAATATATATTTTTATGGACCATGTTTTTTTAATATATATATAATATTTACTATTCAATATAATAATATATATCATTATTATTCGATTTTACTATTTAATATAATTTATATATATACTTACTATTCATTTTTACTATTTAATATAATAACATATATTAAAATTCAGTATAATAATAATATATATACTATTTATTTCCATGCATTTTAGTTATACATATATACATAGTGTAATGTACCCACTGTTAAAGCATTAACCCAAAATATAACCCATCAAGATAAAGACAAATCTTGGATTTTTTTTGAATATCATTGTAAGACATTTACGACACTTTCTTTTTTTATGAGTATGCGAAAATTTATCACCATTTGAGATGTAACATCGTTGTAAGTTTTTCACTTACATCACTGTAACTGTTTTAGGCCTAAAACTTACAACGATGTTACGTATTAAACGACGATGAATTTTCGCAAACTCGTAAATAAAAAAGTGTTGTAGATGTCTTAAAATGTTGCTCAAAAAAAATATAAGATTTGGCTTTATTTTGACAAAGTTATCTGGGTTAATGCTTTAAGAGTGAGTTATTATTTGATTACAATCCTATTTACATATATAATATATGTATTCAGTACTCACTATTCTATAAATTCGGTACCAGTGTTGGTACTAGCAGCATTTATATATGATTATTTTGTAATAAACACTAGCACCAAACTGATACCGTACCAATTATGCCTGGCAAAACGGGCGGGTTGGGTCAGGTTGGGTAATGGGTTAGAACATATTCGGGTAAGGATGGGTGCGGGTCAGAACGTGTTTTAAGCAAAATTAGTTCGGGTCTAAATGGATTGTTCTTAAAAAACATCAATTTAGTTTGACTTAAGATGTGTTATAAGTAAACAAATAGTCCATTTAAATAATTTTTAGTGATTTTGTCATCAAATATGTTATTAATCATTCTTAAATGTTTGAATTCATTGCATTTACATATTTTTTTGTTTACCCGTCTTGACCCGCATTATGTTTAAATATTACTCATCTCAATTCATTCAATATTATGATGTTAACTATTTCAACCCATTATACTAAAATTGTTTACTTAAACCAATACATTTCCTTTGACATGGGTAAAAGTTGTCAACTCTAGCACCGATATATTCGATACACTATTTGGTTCTCGTTTTTTCAAAAATTCGATACTAGTATTTTCGGTACCAATACCGTTACAGTAGTGATCTCATCCGTGTTGATACTATATATATTCGATCGAAAGAAGATTCCTTTCACAATTTCACACATTGTAACCATCGACCAAAAAAGCTTCATTTTTTCACGACAAAGACACATTCTCCCCCACTTCCTCCTGCATCTTCAATAGCCCAACCATTTTCACAATTTCAAAATTTCTTCAACATCCTCTCAATTTCACAATTTATAACTTTCCCTGATGTCTGTGCCACTTGAACACGATTACATTGGCTTATCAGAAGCTTCATCAATGGAAAAAACCTCTAATTCTTCAAACATTTCATCTGAAAGTGACAATAAGATTGTTCTGAACCTCAAAGCCACTGAATTACGACTTGGGTTACCTGGATTGGACAAAGATTTGGAAGAAGATTCATGCAAAAACAGCCCCACGAAGAACAATGTTTCGGGATCTAAAAGAGGGTTTTCTGATGTTAATTTTAATTGTTCTAGAAATTGGGGCTTCAATGGCGTATCTGTAGGGATTAGTGATGGTCTAGACAGTCAAAAAGTAGAGCAATCAATTCCCGCCATTGTTGAAGAGAAGAAGAAATGTTCTGTTAATGGTGAAAGTTGCAGAGCTCCTCCTGCTGCTAAGTAAGATTTCATCAAACCCCTTTTAGCATTTGCAGCTAATTAGTTGAAATTATTTGTTTCTGATTTGGGTTTTTGAATAGCATGTTTCTTTGTTCATAGAAGTTGATAAGATCCTGTTTGGGCAATTAGATTAATTATTCAAAATTCCATCATAGGGTTGTTCATCTAGACAATTAAAGATTTAAAGTATATGTGTATGCATGTGGCTTGCCCGTTCGAGGTGCACACATGTATATATGTGTCGTTCCTCGACCAAAAAAAAGTAAAATTTCACTAATTTTAACTTTATTTTACTTACTCATGTGAAAATAACATAAAAGTGTTGGGTTGGTGGTCTGTTAATCACTTAATCATGCATCATGAGCGGGTCTCATTTGAACCAATCTTTCTGTTCCAACGAGATAGAGGTAACAACCTTTCTAATGGTGTGATATAGTGAGTACGGTAAAAATGTTTATGCATGTCGCTAAGGGGCTAGTCTCGAAGCAATTGTGAGTTCATAGGCTTGAGACGCTTAAAACTTGTCAGGCCCAAATCTGGCCCAACACCCTTTGAGTTAACGAATGCTTGCAAGCCTTGTGCACCTGGTTGGCTGGTTTTCCCTTGTTTGCATGTTGTTACAAATATTTTATTTGATATTGAATAAATCTTCATAAAAGCTACATAATAAATGATCTTTTAGGAATGATTTTGTTTGTGAGTTTGTGAGTTTGTGATTTGGATTGTAATATTTTGTTCCTTTAAAAAAAAAGTTTTTTTTTATATATATTTTTTAAGCTGGGGTCTCTCTGAAGCCATCTCAGTCCCCGCTTTATAACAAGATTTTACTGGAAATGTTTGTTAGTTTGATTGTAATATTTTATGCTTTCTTTTGATGTATATTGTAACAATTGCACATTCAAACATATGTGAATTGCCCTAAGGTAATTTGTTTGGCTGTGCAACAGGGCCCAAGTGGTAGGATGGCCACCTATTCGATCTTTCCGAAAGAACACCATGGCTACTAACCCGTCAAAAAATTGTGATGTGACGGAAGCGAAGCCAGTTTGTGGCGGGTGCCTTTATGTGAAGATAAGCATGGATGGTGCTCCATATCTAAGGAAGGTTGATCTCAAGACTTGCAAAAACTACACCCAACTTTCAAATGCTCTTGAGAAAATGTTCAATTGCTTCATTCTTGGTATACTTACTCTCTTTGTAGGTTATTTGTTGTTGGATGATACTTTTGTATCATATGGTCACTTCAAATTAAAGTATTTCGATGGGTTACTTGAAATTTCAAACTGGTGATTTTTTTTTAATAAAGGGTTTTGCCCGGAAAAATATATAACCACTAAACATACAGACATGCACATCACCCCTCTCCCTGGCCATTAACCACAAGAGAGGGAAGACTGCACAAAAGAATAAACCCGAGTAGGGGCATACCCCTACAAACTGGTGATTTATATATGATCTAAAGGGATAATTACATTTATTCCCTTCCAAACTTGTAAAATTGCATGTTTTCCCAATCTATGCTTAAAGAGCTTTGTTTATTATGAATTGAAAACATGTGGTTTGATGAAATATGCAATTTTGCAAGTGTAGAGGGGAAGTTATGTAATTTCTCCTAATTTAGAACAAGTTTTTTGTTTTTGTTACGCGCCTAACCCAGAATTAGACCAAAGGCTACATTGTTTATATGTAGTGAACCCTGATGCCACTTTGTTGAAACGACACAACATTTCATGAATCCGTGCGTATGTTAGAAGCTTGTTCTTCGAATATCTATGTCACTCCGTTTGATTTATTTTAATGGGCAACTTGTGCTTTAAATTAGGTCAATGCAATTCTATAAAAGGGCAAGAAGGTCTAGGTGAAAGTAACTTAAAGGATCTCTTGCATCATGATGAACGCGTGTTGACTTATGAAGACAAAGATGGCGACTGGATGCTTGTTGGTGATGTTCCATGGGCGTAAGTCTTGTGTTATGGATTCACTGTCATGTCACACGCGATCTAGAACTTGTGTTATAAAATATTCTTTTTGATTTTGCAGGATGTTTGTAGATTCGTGCAAACGATTAAGAATCATGAAAGGGTCAGAAGCAATCGGGCTAGGTATGTTAAATCGGTCATATATGTTGATACATTACGCGTATGCATTTTATTTTTCGATTTAGGATATTGAGCTGTTGAATTTGACAATTTGTTCTGTTTATGGCAGCTCCAAGGTCAATGGAGAAGTCCAAGAACCATGTATGATGGACACATGAAAAAGGGTCTTTATTGTTTTGATTTAATATTTATTTTCATGGATGATTGAATCTTTTTATGTGAGCAAAAGCCATAACTGGAAAGGAAACATCTTTAGATGTTTGGTTTTCTTGTTAATGTAAATGGGCTGTTCTTTTTTTTTTTTTTTGGTTATCTGAATGTAAATACTATTTCATTAGGGTTTCAGTGAACAGATTTGATCAATCAATATCACCATCTTTTCTTGTTCTATTGGATGATCATGATTCATGGATGAGTTTTTGTAGGATCAGATGTTCTCAATTGATAAATCAGTAGAGTATAGCAGCGGAATTCAACACAGAATTAGCATAAGTAAAGTAAGAACAAGTTCAATCAAACAGTAACGCAAGTTTGTTATAGAGAGAGAAAGTTTTCTGTAAAAGGAATATCTCATTCAATTGATTAACTTCGTTACATTACAATCATGTTAACTGCCTATATATAGAAGGCAGTGACGTCTGATGATGTCACATGATGTTGACATCTAACAGACAAAACAAAACAACTGAAATTAACTAAACGACTGAGAATGTCTTCAACATCTGAAGACAAACTCTACAACTACTGAAGAACAAAACTACTGAAGTACAAATACTAAAACTACTGAAATACAAAATACTAAAACCTCTGATGAGTAAACTACTCACCAGACTTTTACAAACAATAAGAAAACTACTGAAGACTAACTATACACTACAACACCTGACGACTTACACTTCAGCTGTTGTACATCTCTTCAGATCTTGTGACTTCAGCACATTTGAATATCAGCCTTTGTGTTCTTCTTCAGTTGTTGTAATGCTGTGAGACTTAGAGATTTTTCTGATCAGGCTCATTGGTTCTTTTAGTCCAACAAACTCCCCCTGAACCAATGCAGCCAAAAACCTCTAACTTATTTAAGGTCTCACTTATTTATTCCAGGCAGAAAGAAATGTCTTTTTCTTTGAGATCAGTATCAAAATGACCAATTAAAGTATAAGCCTGATAACCAACAGCTTTCAAAAACTCTAACTGTCAAAATATGAGAGGGAACTCCATTGGGGAAATGGACTATGAGCATTAACCCCTCTCATTGAAGCTATTGATTGTATACTAACCTGAAAGACTCCCGGACATAAGCTTCAAGTAGTAACATCTTCTCTTCTGGAGTCATTCTTTCAGGTTCACCTTCGAAGAAGGACTCAGGCCCATAAAATTCAGACAAGTATCTGGCCGTAGTCCCATCCTTCAGTTCTACTCTTGTAATTTCCCTGTACACAAACTCATCAGGGTGCTTACCCTCTAAAAACAAATAGAGTTCTTCTTGCTGAACATGTTCCAGCCTCCTATACACCAGTCCCTTCTTTATCATTTTGTTTTCTAAGAAGTTAGGAGCTTTTGCACCCGAGTTGTAGACACTCTTGAAGTCATTAATGATTTCCCAAGGATCAAGCACTGACCCAAGCATGATTTCAGCACTCAACACCCTTTTGATCCTATTTGCATAAGTTGCTGGGGGCTGTCTCTTGTGAATCCTATGAAGAACCCTTGGGTCAGGCCACATCTTAATCAATTCTTTCGTATATTTAAATGTCCATTTCAGAACATACAACCTTTGAGCTTCCTTTTTCATTGCAGTGATAGTTGAAGTCTGAGGATAATCTTTGTCCACCAACTTGAGGAATTGCTCATCATGTTTCCTTTGGCTCTCTTCTTCTTCCAGTTTTACTTTGACTGCCAACATCCTAGCCTCTGGTGTAATAATTGGCTGTTGACTAAAAACTAATGGCTTTTCAGGAATGTAATTGGCAGGAAGAGTAATTTTCTTCTTTGGAACTGTCAGATCTACCCCAGTTGTTGAAGGTGCAGGCTTTTGAGCTTTTGGCTTGATGACTGTGGAGATAGGCAACCTGTCTTCTGCATCAGAACTTTCTTCTTCTTGAATTCTGAGTTGCCTTCTCTTCTTTGGAAGAGCCCTTACCTCAACAACCAGAGTCTCAACCTGAGTCTGAACCTCTGGAATTTGAACCCCCTCTAGTTCAGTGTCTTGTGCATCAGAAGTTGTGGCTTGTACTTGAACTTCAGAGATTGTAGCCTGTGTTTGAACTTCAGAAGTTGTAGCCAATTCTTGTACATCAAATTCTTGTATATCAGAGGTTTTGACTTGTTTTTGTACATCAGATGTTGTGGCTTCCAATTGTTCAGCACTAATTTCAATTTCTTTAGCAACCATTTCCTGCTCAACTTCCACATCATCTCTGTTGATAATCTCAGCAGGTTTGTTCTTCTTCTGTCTCTTATAAGTTACTTGAATGACAGGAGACCTTTCAAATGCAACCTCTTCAGACCTTGGCCTTTTGGAAGCTGAAGTTGTGACTGATTCAGTTCCTAACTCCCCCTTTTTGGCTGCAGGGGAAGAAGGAGTATGTAGAGTTGAAAGTTTAGCAGTCACAGCCTCATCAACCATTTGTTGAATTTGAGTTTGGGAAGGTAACCTCTCATCAAGGGCTTGAACAATAATTGATTTCAGTAATGGAGTGATGAGAGGGAGGATTTGTAGAAAGGCAGCAGCTAATGCCTCTGGGGGGCTAGAACCCAAAGGATTAGTGCCTGAAGCAAAGGCTGGCGGCATTTGAAATTGTGAAGTAGTGGGGGAAGTGTTTGGGTGACCTTCAGAATGAGAAGGTGCCATCTGTGGGTTAAGTGGGGAAGATGGACTTTTGTCCTTGGACATTTTGGTGAGTAGCTCATTGAGTCTACATACCTCAGCCTCAAGGAGTTGGTTCTTTTTCAGAACCTCAGCAAGTGTTCTTTGGTCATCAGTAGCCTTAGCTAAATCATCTGACCTCCTGAGAGTATCAGGATCTACCTGAGTTGAGTGTGGCTCAACATGATCAGGTGCCCCTTTTTCTTGGTTCTGGGGACTTCCAACCTCAGGGGTAACCCCTTCATCAGTTGTTGCCTCTGACAAGGTCTTAGCAATGGTACCACTAGCAATCACTCCAAATGATGGAGATGATGAAGTAGCAGCCTTGTCAGATATCAGAATCTCTCTTTCCACACTAGGAGATCTGATGTTGTAGTCATGATCCTGTGGGTTATCAGAGACACTTTGGTCCTCCCCCTCAATGTTGGAGCTTATCCCAGTAGTGATAGGTGTCTGGGAGGGGATAGGAGTGTTCAACTGATTCAGGATGTTTTCAATAACAAAAGTGGGACTATCTGGGGTGGTTTCCATAGGAATTGGTTTTGAAACAGATTGCACCCGGGGAGATTGGTGCTGTTCAATAGAAACCTTTTCAACTGAAAGAGGTTCTAGTGATGTGTCTGCCCCTTCAAAAGTTGCACCAGGTTCCTGTTGAGAGGAATCCTGGGCGGTTTGAGCCGGTGGAGTCGGATGGATCACTGGTTGACTACTCCCAGTGACCATGTCATGCCTTGGTGAGGCATGGGCAGACTCAGGGGACTCATTTCCCTGAGCAGCCTTTTTGGTTTGTTTGGATTTTGGTTTAGTGGGGACTTTGGATTTGGATTTGGAGGAGGAGGCTGTGGGTTCCCTATGCTTGGGTTTGAGCTTCCGAGCAGCCTCTTTTAAAGTGAGGTTGGAGTTGTGTCGGGAATATACTTCCAGCAAAACTGCTGGAGCAGGGATCCCCTGACCAACAAGGCCTGTTTGTGGCAGCTGTTTCTCTATGATGGCCATAATAAAACGAGGATAGAGTAACCATCTGGATGAAACAGGCTTACCAGCATGTTCAGTTAATTCAGAAAAAAGTATTTGAGAAAAATTTAGCTTTTGAGATTCGAGGATAGAGTACAATACCTGTTGCCAACGAGATGACATTTGATCCCATGAAGAAGACTTCGGAGCCAGGCATATGTTGATCATATGGAATATCAGACGCTCTGGATCATTAAAGTGTTTCTTGAACAGTGTGGAGTCACTTAAATCGCCCTGGTATTCATGACTTGTAAAACAGAGGTCAGTGGCACTTTTAGGGAACTGAGCGACAAGGTTGGCATCGTCCAGTTGAAGAACATCCCTTAGCTCAGCTGGACTAATATGAATGTTGTGACCATTGACTGTTGATCGAAGAGATAGGACTCCAGTTCCAACATTTACCAGTTCAACATTCATCCAAAATTGATGAATGGATTCGACATACAGAGTCGGATTGATGAGAAAAGCAGTTTTGAATTGAGAGGAGTTCATCAAATCCACTGCTTCATCAAACTTGGACCAGAATGAAGATTTGGTCAAGTAGGCAATCGAATTGTGACGCGGTTTCAAAGTAAGAGCAGCCATGGAAGCAGAGATGAAAGAGGGAAAATAGGTTTTGAAAAAGATGAAAAGTTCTGAGAAGGTGATAATGAAACAACTGAGAAAGATTGATTCAAATAGAGAAAACAACTGAGGTGAAAACAACTGAAGAGTAAAATTACTCATCAGGTGTTGGCGACAAGTTGTTCATCAGGTGTTTTCATCAGTTGGTCATCAGATTTTGTGGAGGTTGTGTGCATCAGAACTTGTGAACACTTTGTTCATCAGACCTTGTAAACCATATTTGACCTTCAGTACTTAGAACATCAATACTCATCAGTACTTTGTAACTTAGAGTATTATACAAGGTCATAACTGTTCTTGAATCAGTACTTTTGATATGTATCAGTATGTACTGAAAATATCAAAATGTGTCAAGATAAAGGAATATTTATTTTTTTTTAAAAAAATTTTTGGAATTTTAAAAGGATATTTAACATTTTATTCATTTAAACACTAACCTATTCAAGTTGCAACATACCAAGCCTTAGAACTAAATTTTGAAAAATGGATGTGTCTAAAGGCTTAGTAAAAATGTCAGCAAGCTCATCAGCACTAGGAACAAATTTGGGATCAATCAGACCTTTTTCAAAACAATCTCTTATAAAGTGATGTCTGATCTCAATGTGTTTAGTCCTAGAGTGCTGAACTGGATTCTTGACAATACAAAGAGCTGAAGCACTATCCATTAACAATGGTGTCTTCAGTTCTTTGATGCCATAGTCCAGGAGTTGAGACTGAAGCCAGAGAATTTGGGAAGTGCAACTTGCAGCAGCAATGTACTCAGCTTCAGCAGTGGAGGTGGCTACAGAAGTTTGCTTCTTACTTTGCCAAGAAACCAAGCAATTTCCTAGAAACTGACACCCACCAGAAGTAGATTTTCTTGAGAGTTTGCATCCTGCATAGTCACTATCTGAAAAAGCAACCAGCTTGCAGGATTGTCCAGTGGAGTACCATATTCCCAGGAATTGAGTACCTTGCAAGTATCTGAAAATTCTTTTCACAGCTATCAAATGAGACTCTTTGGGTGCAGCCTGAAATCTAGCACAAACACATGTGGCAAACATAATGTCTGGCCTGGATGCAGTTAGATACATTAAAGATCCAATCATACATCTATAAAGAGTTTCATCCACTGAAGTACCTTTCAGATCTGCATCAAGTTGTGTGGTGGTGCTCATGGGGTTGGAACATGGCTTACAGTTTTGCAAATCAAATTTCTTTAAAAGCTCTTTTGTGTATTTTGATTGGTGAATGAAAATTCCATCAGGTTTTTGTTTGATTTGAAGACCCAAGAAAAACTGTAACTCCCCCATAGCACTCATTTCAAAATTTTTAGTCATAAGGTCAGTGAAATCATCACACAACTTTGGGTCAGATGAAGCAAATATAATGTCATCAACATAAATTTGAACAAGTAGCTTATGCTGACCTACATTCTTTATGAATAAAGTTTGATCAATGGAGCCTCTAGTGAAATTATTTCTTAGAAGAAAAGTGGATAATGTGTCATACCAGGCTCTAGGTGCTTGTTTCAGCCCATAAAGAGCTTTATCAAGCTTGTACACCCAATCAGGATGTTTATTGTCCTCAAAGCCTGGAGGTTGACACACATACACTTCCTCTTTTATTTTACCATATAAGAAAGCACTTTTGACATCCATTTGAAAAACTTTAAGTTTATGTAAGGCAGCATATGCTAAAAACAGCCTAATTGCTTCTAATCTGGCTACAGGGGCAAAAGTTTCATCATAATCAATACCTTCTTCCTGACAGAACCCCTGTACAACCAGTCTAGCTTTGTTTTTAATGATTTGACCTTTTTCATCTGTTTTATTCCTAAACACCCATTTTGTGCCTATTGCACACTTACCTGGAGGTAAAGAAACCAGCTCCCAAACCTGTTGCTTTTTGAATTGCAATAATTCCAACTGCATTGCCTCCACCCAGCCAATATCTCTAAGTGCTATGTGGTAATTCTTTGGCTCTTGTTGACTGACAAACAAAGCATAAAGACAAAAGTTAGATAATTGACTTCTTGTTGAAACACCTGCAGAAATATCACCAAGAACTTGAGATAATGGATGATCCTTCAGTTCTTGATATGGAATGAGATCAGTGCAAGTGTTTGCTGGAGGAACTGATGCAGCAGTTGAAGAAGATTCAGGATGTACAGCAGCAGGAATTTCAAAGGATTTAGAAGATGCCAGAATTTCATCAGCATTTGTAGTGAGTGGGATTGCTGAAGCAGAAGGAGCATCAGATTTGGTAGATGTGGACATATTGTCACTGAATCTGAACAAATGAGTACTTGCATCTTCATCATCTGAAATTCCTTGTGATGTTGCATTAGAAGCTGGTGGTGGATCAGCTGGAAGAACTTCATCTTCTACACCACTATTCTCAACATGAAAATCATGTTGCAAGATATTCAGATCAAACATCTCAGCAGGATTCTGAGGAATGGAATCTTTAGGACATTCATTGAATTTGACATGAAGAGTTTCTTCTACAGTCTTTGTTCTACAATTGAACACTCTATATGCCTTGCATGTTGAAGAATATCCAACAAAGTATCCTGCATCAACTTTGGAATCAAACTTGGTAAGTTGATCTTTGGTGTTGAGAATGAAACAAGGACACCCAAAAGCTCTGAAGAAGGAAATCAAAGGAGTTAAAGAATGAAGGATTTCATATGGAGTCTTCAACCATCTTTGATTCACCAAAACTCTGTTTTGCACATAGCAAGCTGTGTTAACAGCTTCTGCCCAGAATGTGAGAGGTAAACCAGAATCAGCAAGCATTGTTCTGGCAGCTTCAATCAGGGTCCGATTCTTCCTTTCTACCACTCCATTCTGTTCAGGAGATCTGGGAATGCTATACTGTCTCTGAATTCCCTTTGACTGATAAAATTCATCAAGAAGATGATTTCTGAATTCAGTGCCATTGTCACTCCTAACACACTTGATAGAAAGAGAATACTGCTTTTCAGCATACAACACAAAATTGATAATAGCCTTGGCAACCTCACCTTTTGAGTGTAAGAAGAAAGTCCAGACAAACTTTGAATAGTCATCAACAATAACTAGACAATACTTCTTCTTTGCCATAGACATTATCTGCACTGGACCAAACAGATCCATGTGTAACAGTTGTAAACAACCAGTGGATTTGGAATCTCCAATTGAAGGAAAAGAGACTTTGTGTTGCTTTCCTTTCAAGCATGCAGAACAGTTTTCATCACAACTAAAATCCTTTAAAGGAAGACCTCTAACCAAACCATGTTTCACCAATTGATTCATGTTCTTAATGTTCACATGACCTAATCTTCTATGCCACAGATTTGATTCCTTGAAAGAGGCCTTAGAAAATAAACAAGGATGACCTTTGACAGAGATTTTCTTAGAAAGATCAAAGGCATATACCTTTCCCACTCTGTTAGCCTTAAGAAGTGTATACTCATCTAACACTTTGCTAATCAAAGGCATCACATCAGAAGATAAAATCCTACAATCTTGCTTAGTGAAGAGAGACACATGACCCTTATCACACATTTGACTAACACTCAGCAGATTGTACTTAAGATTCTCAACATGATTAACATCATCAAACCTAATCTCACCATTAGTGACTACACCTTTACCTATGATATACCCCTTAGCATCATTACCAAAGGACACAAATCCTCTCCTTCCAGTGAAATAGTTATGAAGAAGAGATCTGCTCCCAGTCATATGCATGGATCCTCCACTATCAACATACCAGATGCTACTTTGGCATGCTGAAGGACCCTGCATACAACAACACACTCAGTTAGACTTTTGGACCCAAACCATTTTGGTTTTGGGTCTGTTAACATTTGAAGAAACAGAACTAGCATTATCAGTTGAAGCAACACTTGAAGCATTCTTATCAGAAATTTTTGGTTTGACTTTTGATTTTGATTTCTTTTTATGAAATGAATCAACAGATGCCTCTGCCATATTGACCCTTCCTATCAGTTGTTGCATCATTAGCATCAGTTGATTATGAGTTTGAGTTAAAAGCTTGATTTCATCAGACACATCAGGACTTGATTTTTTATTTTTCTTGTTGATCAGTTTTGTGTCTGTAGTTAAAATAGATGTTTTCAAGTGTTGTTTCCCTGAATCTGGAACAATTTCTTTTCCTTTCTTGAATTGACTTGAAGTATTTCCTTGTACTGATTTTCCAGATTTTGAAACAACTGATGATTCTGGTACAAATTTTGAACTGAATGCATTTTTCATTTTAAGTATATTCTTGTTTTTATTCTTGATTTTATTGAATTTTGAACCTTTTCTGTACCAGCATTCATCAGTTGAATGATTAAACAACCTACAAATATCACAAGGCACCCTCTTCTTCCTTTCCTTGTGATTGTCTACAAGTACTGATGACTTAGAAACAGATTGTTTGTTCATCAGAACATCTAAGGCATCAGTATTTGTAGTCAAATTGACAACAGCTGATGTTTTGACAACATCTGAAGAGTTATTTTTCAGCACTTGTGTCTCAACACATTTACCAACATCAGTTGTTGCATTATCAGCTTTTTCAACAACTGCTGAAGAATGACTTTGACTTATCAAAATTCTTGCATCATTTTCACCAACACTATCCCCATCTGATTCAATTAAGTGTAATTTAAAACATTTGAAACATGTTCATCAGGATTAATCTCAAATAAGACATTATCCTGACAAGAGTCATCTTCAATGACATTTGTACACCCAATTGAATAAGAATATGTTTCAATCTCAACCTTTTCAGCAGCAGCTTTGCAAACATTTGAGTCTTCTTCAGATATGTCGACAGAATCAGACATTTCTGAAGAGTTGGTAGATTGGTACACACTCTCCCCATCAGTTTCACAGTCAAGACTTTTTGGTTTATAATCAGTAGGGGGGCCAGTGTGATTATAACCAATCCCAAACTTAACATTTGAAGCTGACTGTTTGCTCAATAACATTTCAAATCCCTTACAGGACTCAACCCATTTTTCACAATTGACTTGGGTTGCTGCAAGTGTTTGTTTCAGATCATTATGCTTCACTAGCATGACTTCCACTCTAGCTTTTTCATCAGACAACAAGCATTTAAGTTTATAAATTTCAGATTCTTTCTCATTTAAGGCTTTTTCAAACTCAGTTTTGTTTTTAGCCACAACCTTTTCCAATTCAAATTTCTCATTAATCAGTTCTACATTGATTTCCCTAATGGAAGCAAATGCTGAAATGCATGACTCTGAACATAATTTAGCTTTTGATTCAGAAGATACCTGAGATGTTGAAGAGGATTGACAGATATTGTCAGTTGAATCAATAGCCATCAGTGCCAGATTTCCAAAAGGATTGTCTCCACCATGTGGACCAGTTTCAGAAAAAGGCTGCATGTTGAAGTCTGATAAGTCATCAGGCAAGCTACTCCAATCAACAACTCCAGGAGTGAAGAAACTCTGATGCTGTTGTTGTTGAGACTGTTGAGTTGATTGAGGTTTGCTGGATTCAGGAAGAGCAGGTGATTGTGGTGAGATTAATGCTGGATTGTGAGGAGGTTGAGGCATGTAAAAGCAAGGATATGGATAGGGCATTGGATTTTGTGGAACAAAGTGAGCTGGATAGAATTGCTGTTGACTAGTACCAGAAGATTGTAGTCCTTTGCCTGAGGAATTGTTGCTCGGAAAGGTCACAAAAGGTGCAGCAGGATTAGAACCAGATGTTTTGCACTCCCTAGCAAAGTGACCAAGCCTATGACACTTATGGCACCTCAACTTCCCTTTGTCAAATCCAACCTTAGTCTTGCCAGATAATCCAGGGAACTTCCTTCCTGTTCTTTTATAAAACTTTTGTGATCTGATGTTGATCAATGCCATTTGACTTAAAATGTCCATCTCCTCTAGATCATCATCCGGGATACCTTTCAAATCATCCATCACAAAACACAAGTTGTCACTATAACTTCCTGCATTACCCTCAACTCCCACAAAAGCATGATCAGAATTGTTAGTAGAAAAGTCAATATGTTCATCATAAGAACATTCAGACCCATTAAACTCTGACTCCTGACCAAGTAAAGCAGTGTTACCAGGAACAAAATCATCAGCAAGTTTTCCAGATGAAGACAGTTTTCTCTTCTGTTCTACCTCTCTCTCAAAAGTTAAGAGTTTCCCATGTAATTGGGTGAGAGATAGACTTTCTAGATTAGCATTAGAGCGTAGGACAATTGTATAAGTGTCCCATCTCTCAGGCAATGATCTGAGAAATCTGTTATTCATCTGACTATTAGTGTATTCTTGCTTAACCATTTTTAACTCAGAAATTAAACATGAGAATCGCTCAAATTGTTGAGTCAAGGATTCACCCTTTCGGTGAGAAAATGTCTCATACTGCTGAGCCAGAATTTCTCTAGTATTTGCTAAAACCTCATCGGTTCCACCAAATTGTTCTTTCAGTGCAACCCAGAGATCATGAGCAGTATCATAATGCATCAAACCAGAATAGATCTCATTCGGCAGAGCCATGGCCAGAATACCATGAGCTTTAGCATCAATTTCAAACAGTTTAATGTCCTCATCCGAATACATATCAGCAGGTTTCGGAATCATGATCTTAGTTTCAGGATCAGTGATCGTGGGTTTATATGGTCCATGCACAACAGATTTCCAACATCCTGCGCTGTTAATCGACAGGTGATGTAGCATTCTACGTTGCCAGATGTTGTACTCACTCCGCACCAGCATCGGAGGCTTGGTTGCGGAGCCTGTATTGTGTGGATCATTGTTCGGAGTTGACATGATCACAGATTCAATCAATTTAACACAAACTATTTCAAATCTCAATCAATTGATGCAAAACAGATTGATATTGAAATACAAATCAACAGAAGTTAACAGAAAACTTCAATCTATAACAAATTCTTACTTAATCAGCTAATTCACTCAATTTGAGAACAAATTTGAGCAGTTTCAGAGATCAATTGTGTAATCGATCAATGATTAACCTGCTCTGATACCAATTGTAGGATCAGATGTTCTCAATTGATAAATCAGTAGAGTATAGCAGCGGAATTCAACACAGAATTAGCATAAGTAAAGTAAGAACAAGTTCAATCAAACAGTAACGCAAGTTTGTTATAGAGAGAGAAAGTTTTCTGTAAAAGGAATATCTCATTCAATTGATTAACTTCGTTACATTACAATCATGTCAACTGCCTATATATAGAAGGCAGTGACGTCTGATGATGTCACATGATGTTGACATCTAACAGACAAAACAAAACAACTGAAATTAACTAAACGACTGAGAATGTCTTCAACATCTGAAGACAAACTCTACAACTACTGAAGAACAAAACTACTGAAGTACAAATACTGAAACTACTGAAATACAAAATACTAAAACCTCTGATGAGTAAACTACTCACCAGACTTTTACAAACAATAAGAAAACTACTGAAGACTAACTATACACTACAACACCTGACGACTTACACTTCAGCTGTTGTACATCTCTTCAGATCTTGTGACTTCAGCACATTTGAATATCAGCCTTTGTGTTCTTCTTCAGTTGTTGTAATGCTGTGAGACTTAGAGATTTTTCTGATCAGGCTCATTGGTTCTTTTAGTCCAACAGTTTTACTGCTTACTAAAAAACATTTGTTTATCACTACCTTGTATATTACTTTAAATCTAACCGAAACCGGTTCTTGACTTTGTTGTAGGGGTGTGCATGGGTCGGTTTTCTGCTTAGTCCAAATCCAAAACCGAAATTTCGTTTTTTTTCGGTTTTAAACCCGTTTGGGTTCTGTTTTTTTTGTTTTTAACTTTTTAATTACAACACTACTTAATATTTAAACATATGTACAAAAATATTTAAATTTTGTAAAAATCATACGTATTTGTTGACAAGAACCGGAAACCGATTAAAAAAAACAGTATTCCCACCTAAAGTAAAAACCTTTCATTTTGGGCCAAGCTAGGGTGAGCTTGAGTTTAGCATAGTTCTTAAAAGAGTTGAGATGATGACTCACTTTTACAAATGAGCAAAGTTGAGTTGGTTTAGTTTATAAATAATCTGAACTAAGTTGACTCAATTTATAGACAATATGAGTTAGAGTTAGCTTGATGAGTTAGTGATAGTGGGACAATGATAAGTATTGAGTTTTTAGACAAAAAAAAATGGTGTGATAACTATTAATAATTAAATTTAGATAAAATTACAAAAAATTCCTTTAGTTTTCTATAAAATTATATAACTGATGTTATGTTTTCTGTTAAATTTTGAAAAAAAGAACCAAAATGCGTATTCATAAAAGAAAAAACTTTCAACTTTTAAAAAACTTAAAGGAAGTATTCTGTAACTGTGTCTAGAAAAATGAATAATAATTTTAATAGTATTTCTTGCTATTATTAATATGTTATAGGAAAAAGAATCCTTCTTAAATGAAATGCTAGTTTTAGTTTTTACAAAAAAAAAAAAAAAGAATTCTCTTTAAACTTCTCTAAAAACAAATTTTCTAAACTTTTTTTAAAAAAATCATATTTTATTTTATAAAATCATCTTTTTTAACTTTTTGAAATCATTAGTAGATGTTAGTTAATTTATTTCAGTTGTGGGTGAAAATGAGCAGAATCTAAGCTTGTCTAAAATTGAGCTTAGCTTATTTCAAGATTTATTTATAAAATTCTAATTTGACTTGTGACTACGTTTCTAAGTTCGAGTTGACTCATTAAAACTCTATTTATATTTTAAAGAAAACAAGTTAAGCATTATAACACACCTACATCATCACGGATCATCGTAGAACATCAAAATGCATCATCAAATCATTATAGATCATCAATATCAGTTGTATGATCATCAAACCCAGATTCAAAGTGTTGAAAATTCGTGCATGTGGGGTTAAAGAGCTTGCATGCGGGTTTTATGCCTTGCATGTGTGTTTGTGTGTGTTTAGAGTGCATTTTAGCCAAGGATTTACCTTCTATAGCTCCAAGGATGCAGAGATGATGAATTAATCAGCTCCTAAGCCTCCTAGATTGTTGAGTTTTGCAGAATCAAGGAGATGGTGGTGGTCTTCAAGCTCCGACTCTAGCTTTCTTCAAGTTCTTGATAATCTCCAAGCTTCAAAGCTTCAATATGGGTCTCCAATGGCTTCCAAGAGCTGAATCAGAGGGTTTGTAGGTGTTTTCGGGAAG
The DNA here is from genome assembly GCA_009363875.1 of Mikania micrantha. Lineage (NCBI taxonomy): Eukaryota > Viridiplantae > Streptophyta > Magnoliopsida > Asterales > Asteraceae > Mikania > Mikania micrantha. Next base: position 78,571,363 of record CM018698.1, read on the forward strand.
ATAATTCATGCTATTTGCGTCTGAAACCGAAAGTGATGAATATATTAGGCTAGCCATGATGTTTGTGTTGTCCAAGAAGATTTTCTGCTGTCAGGGCTCCCAGGCGCATCGCCTCACGGACGTGTTTGGCGCTGGGCGTAGCACGCGGGTCAGCCGGCCATGGGCGCCTTCCTTCTTCTTGCGCGCATCGTCTAGGTCCAGGGGTTGGGCTCAGGCATACCGCCTGACCTCTTTGGCAAGCTTACTTAGCTTATTTTCATGCTTTGGGCTCGTTTTCATTCGTTTATCGACTGTAACACGTTTTTTTTAGCATCGTTTGGACTCTAATCGTCAATTGTTAGTCATAATTGACTTGTGGAGTGTTCTTGTGCTTAAATTGTTGTTACGTTCACCAACGTTCGTGACTTCTGACACGTGTGTGCGGTTTTTCGATAATTCCTCGAATTATCTTGTTGTGTGACTGTGTTTGTACTGTCGTGCCATATGTCACACTAAATCAAACTAATTCTAGTGCCACGTATGCAATTGCTAATTAAATAATCATTTAATTAATCATCATAAATTTCAATCCATTCTATTTCATATCCATTTCCCCTCAATTCTTCATCACTAGATTCTACTATTTCATGCCCTCGTGATAGTGGCCTATTGAAATAAGGGTTGAAAATCTATAATTGAGGTCTGTGTTCAAAGCCCGGCATTACACAATTTTTCATGGGTCGCTTAATTTATCTCTCTCATGTTGGCCTTGGGACCGGTCAGTAAAAGACGCCTAATGGTGGCGTTCACATTTTTTTTAGATTCTATTATTTCATATATCTCCATTTCAAATTTGCAAAAACTTTAATTTCTTCATCATTAGATCCAATGTTGTCAGCGGAAGCAGCCAAATTCAAGAATATAACTATCCAACAACCACCGTCTCCCACGACGGCCTGCATTTTACAGGAGCGAAGCTTCTTTAGGGCTGGGGCGGAACCCCCCTTTTTCTGTCCGTAGTGTTAATTTTTCGACAAAAATGTTATTTTTAGTTAAAAATACTGGTTTCGCCCCTAATTTTAAAAAAATTAACATGTATTATGAGTCTCATAAATTTTCATCCCCTTCAATAAGACTCAAGCTCTGCCACTGGCACTTCAGACGGTTCATGATCACCGGTCTCATCGCGGACATGGTGGAACACATGGCTATGTTTTCAATTGACATAGTGAAAACCCATCTGCAAGTATTACAAAACATAAAACGCAATACATACATTATAAAAACATAGAAACCATAGTGTTTCCTCATTGTTACGCCATATTCGTTGACCATAATCGGAACCAAAACCTGTTTGCCCACCTTAATCTCATTGGGTGGAAACTGTCGTTTAAAATCGGAAGGCCAAATAGAAATTAAAAGTTATGTTATATTTGGCTAGATTCAATAAAAGTTTCAAGAGGGTAACGCCTAAAAAAAACCGGGTTCAAGGGGCAGACTCGCAAAGCCCCCTAGCTAGGGCCAACTTATTTTTTCTAACTTAAATTACTATATTGAAAAATCAATAGAAAAATTAATTTTACGATTTTTTAAATAACATTTGTTTCATAAATTTAGTGGCAATTATAGAAAAGTTAAAACTTCGAAGTTTCAAGACCATACATGTCTTGAAATTCCTTTCATTGTTCACACTAGTTCACCAAATTTACTTTTATTAAGATAATTGTTTTTGATTCGAATTAAAATTTACCTAATCAAATATTTGGATAAACCATCATATAGTTTAATCTAAAAGTGTAATCCATAATCCTACATTAAAAAAATAATAATAAAAATATATTTGGCTATACTAATCAAAACGAATCATTTGTTGGAAGATGGTCGGTGCATTTTGTGGACCTTGTCGTTCAAATTTATTCATTGCGCTCCCTCTCTTGTAGTATTATGCACCCTTAATTAATCATTATAAAATGGGCCCATTACACACACATGTGCATACATACGTACACATACATACGTACGTACACATACATACAAATGCTCGTAAGAAAACTTCTCATTTTGAATAAAATAAAAAAATTTATACTTAACAATAATTTAAAAAAAAATCATAATTTTTTATTATAAGGTTAAAATTTTTTTAAGAGAACTATGTAGATCACGATCGAAGTTACGTATACTTAACTCAAAAAGTTACGCATATAACTCATAAGGTTATATATATATTTAAATAATATGTGTAACATATAAGTTACATATATAGGTGTAAGATCCAATAAGAATAAGATTTTGCATAAGAACAATAATAACAATTTAAAAATGACATTTGACAACTCTAACGAACTCCGATTGAACTCATTTCGGATGCATTAGAACCGTCTCGTTGAAACTTAAAGCCTAACCCTAAACTCTAAAGCTAAATCCTAAACCCTAAAGCTAAATACTAAATCTAAACTCTAAAACTAAAACTAAAGCTAAATTCTAAAGTTAAACCTAATGCTAAAAGCTAAACTGCAATCTTAAATCTTAAAGCTAAATCCTAAACCTTAAAACTAAACCTTAAACCCTAAAAAGAAATCCTAAATCCGAAAGTTAAACTTAAAAAGCTAAATCTAAACCATAAAAGCTAAACTTTAAGGTCAAACGCTAAGCTAAATTATAAAACCAAATTTTTAAACCCTAAAAGCTAAACCCTGAATGCTAAGATCGTAGAGTTCGACGAGACGGTTTCAACGCATGCGGAATTAGTTCAATCGTATTTCATTAGGGTTGTTAAATGTTGTTTTTAAATTGTTTTTATTGTTATTAGGCACAATATCATTTTTATTTGAACTTCCCTCTACATATATATAATAACATGAAATACATATTTTTTTTAACTTTTTTTGTTCTTTTTTTTTTTACATTTATTACCTTATAATAATTGGAAATACAAAAGAAGAAATGAAAAAAAAAATTAATTGGTAATTATCGTGATTAGTTTTCTTATTTTCTCTAAAATAATGGCTTTCTTACAAACTCTCTCCTATATATATTAATATTTGTTGATTATTTATAAGTTTTATCATAAAAATATTCCACCCAAGTAATATTCTCATTTTTTCAACAGTTTCCAGGTCACATTAATAACTCTAATTTAATTATTTTAATTGACACGTCTAACTTTTACTCCTGCAATTATCTCATATTAATTTGTTACCAATCTATTTTAATTATTTTTATTGTCATTCATCACATTTTTCATACATACACCAAACAACATTCACTCATGTTTGAATATTGAGACTAAAATACCTACACTAACACTGTGTTTAATAAACTACTTTTTTTTTTAAATTCATCTCATCAAAACAAAACATTTACAATTTTCAAATTTATTCCTTCAATTTTTTTATTTTTTTTAAACTTATTACAAATCCACCTATGAACAATATTACAATACCCATTGAGGCACACATAATAGCTAGGACATGCATTGATTAAATTATAAAAAAAAATGAAAAATGAGTTCTAGACACTTCCATTTTACGCATGTTATGGACAGCCAGGATCCCACCCCCACATATTTGCATTTTGACAACATTATATTCCTTTCTATCTACAAACTTCTATTTTGTTTTTAAATAATAAAATGCAAAAATATGGCTTATATACATGTCATAAAATATAGTTTAATACCAGTTCATCAATATTTAAATAATTTAAATAATTTTTGTTAATCATTATAATTGATTAGATTATATTAAATTGACCAGATAATGCATATGTTTTGATAATATTTTATAAATAGTTCATATGTTTTAAAAATTATTTATATGGCTATAAACTTTTAAACATTTGTAACATATACAGCTCATAGGTTTGATTTTGGTAGAAATAGAAAGAAACTGCATGCGTTACAAATATTTAAATGTTTAAGTGGAATACTAAAAAAACCACATGATTCATTTGGGCAAAAGTGAAATACTAATAAAACCACATAAACCAACTCAATAACTCTATTGTTTATGACGGCAAACCTATCTTAGTTGGGTAATTTCCTTAATATTAAGCATTCACATTTATTTATTTATTTATTTATTCATATATTGCTTGTTTATAAAACAATAATTATTATTATAATCGAAAACTTCCATTATATAAGGGGACTTTAGTGTCATTTGCAAAGCACCACTCCACTTCTCGTATCTTCTATCTCATCATTTTCTTTAAATTATTTATTTAATTTTTCCAAAAAAAAAAAAATGCCTGCAATTGCATTTGGTCGTTTTGATGATTCCTTTAGCTTAACCTCCATCAAAGCCTACTTTGCCGAGTTCATCTCCACCCTCCTCTTCGTCTTCGCGGGCGTCGGCTCCGCCGTTGCTTATGGTATGTTGGTACCATTTTGTATATTTTGATAATGAACCAGTCGTCGAACCGGTCACTTTACTGATTCATTTGTCATATTGGCTGGTTCGGTTTCAAAAGATGGACGCCATCGTAAATAATTTAAATTATACATATAAATATATTATTTATATGATAAAATTGTATTAAAATATAACAATATATTTATTTTGTTGTGTGGATTTACGATATGAATAATGTATGAAAGCTTAAATAAAAATATAAATTTTAAACAGTAATTATATCATATAATGTTATTAATAATTAAGAAGGAATATAACAAAAATAATGTAAAATAATTTGAAATCCGGTAAGACCATTCGGTTATCCGATGGTAGCGGACAAATTCAAATAAAACCGGTTCAAATACACACAACCGGACCGGTTATCCATCCGATCCGAAAAAAAAGCTCTTAATTTCTCGTATTTTTATTGTCAAATTATTTAACTTATCAAAATGAACCAATTATTATTTATTTCCCATGCAATTTTCATGACCTTGATGTGCATAATTTTCTTGATTTTGTGAAATGTGCAGCCAAGTTGACATCAGACGCGGCCCTTGACCCACCGGGTCTCGTGGCGGTGGCGGTCTGCCATGGACTTGCACTCTTTGTGGCAGTTTCTATTGCCGCCAACATCTCTGGCGGTCACGTCAATCCAGCTGTCACCTTTGGATTGGCTGTTGGCGGCCAAATCACTATCCTAACTGGCATCTTTTACTGGATTGCCCAACTCATTGGCTCCATTGTCGCATGCTACCTTCTTAGCTTTGTTACTGGAGGCCTGGTAAGTGAAAAACCTAAGTTTGTTGTTTTACAGGTTAAAACGATTGGCGGCTACAACAGTGCATTGAGAGGGGGTCAGGCCCTGCAGGAGCTCTCAATAAAAATGTTAAAACATATTGTTTTTAATAATTTTGTTCAACTTTGAAATAGTAACAGGAAGTGACACGAATCTTAATCAAAAGAGCACAAATTTTATTACATAGAGACATAATTTTGCATAAGTTTGATTTATTTGCTGTTTTAATGAGTTTGTACTTGATATTTTTACAATCTATATTTGATAAAATACAATGAAATATATTTTATGTTTTTAGTAAACAAACAAACATACATAGTATACTCTCACTGTGTGAGATCTAGGTGGTGAGATGAAAACATACCTTGCCCGTACCTTAGTTGCTTTAAAGAAGACCCTTGGCTATAATGTTTTACACTTTTGGTATTGGAGGTAATTTTAGTATTGGAGATAAATTGATTATTTGAAGAAACTATATTCTTTTCACAGAGTTTAAATACGAATAATAACTTATGAAATAACTTGGAAAATGATTGTTCAAGCAATTGCTTATCTAAATACTGTTGATAGGTTTTTGTTTTTGCTAATCTGATATGCCTTTTTACCCGTACAAGTTTTTATCAACCCATTTTTTTGCCACCTTGTAATAATTTTTTTTTGATCCGCCACTGGTCAAAACGGTCAAATTTTAAAGAGATATGGTGGGGCTTTGTTAATATATAATCTTGGAGATAAATAAGAAGTTAAATATAATTAAACCAGAATTAAATAATTAACCAAAGGTTTCTAAATAAATCATTTTTGGGGGATTATACTTATGCATGCATATCATATATGCTTATACAAGATGCTTTCCTTTTCAGGCTGTGCCTATCCATGGAGTTGGCGCAGGTGTTGGCGTGATCCAAGGAGTTGTGATGGAGATCATAATCACATTCGCATTGGTGTACACAGTATACGCCACCGCATGCGACCCCAAGAAAGGCGCTTTGGGCACAATCGCGCCCCTTGCCATTGGGCTCATTGTGGGTGCCAACATTTTGGCCGCTGGCCCATTCTCTGGTGGATCAATGAACCCAGCCCGATCTTTCGGGCCTGCTGTGGCAAGTGGTGATTTCTCTGACCACTGGATCTACTGGGTTGGACCGCTCATTGGTGGTGGCTTAGCCGGAATCATTTACCCTAATGTGTTTATGGCCCATGAACATGCTCCCCTTTCTAGCGAGTTTTAAATTTATGTTGTGAAGTGTGAGCCAAGATGAATTTGTGATTGAATTTTTATTTTTTTTGTTTATTTTCTTTTTTTTCTTTTTGTAATTTATTTATGAGAAGTTAATGAAATTTGGTTTTTTGTTGTCATATGTTCCATGCGTGATTTAAGCTTTTTATGTTGATATGAAAGAAAGTAGTGGTGGGCCAATTTGCTTTTGTCGGGTCATTTTGTTTGATTCTTTTCGATGTGAACAAAGTGGTTGGACCGGTTTACAATAATTAATGCATGTGATTAAATCTTCTTGACCTCCTGACATCAAATATAAGAAAAAATAAATTATTGTATATATGTGAAAAATAGAGTTTGCCAAATAATAATTGTTTTTATCACAAAACTTTAAATTTTAGCTTTTGATTTATATATTTTTTTAATTGATCGTAAAAGTTTGAATTTTGTAACAATTGAATAGCAGACTTTGGATTTTTTTAGAAACAAAAATTTTTAATTTTAATTTTTGATTTTTTTTTATTTGTCACAACTCACAAAGGTATGCCTTTTATTTTTCATTTTAGATACAAAAGTTTTAACGTTCTATTTTTTTTAATATTTAGTTTCATATTTTACACTGATTAACATTATATTTATTGTAGTATTTTGTGTTTTTGTTTGTATTAGTACTTTTTGACGCTAAATTTTGCAACAAAGTACGCTTTTATGTTTTACAACGGAGTAACTGTCACTTTCGCTAAGAATACGATACTTACGGTATAGTTACCCACTATTACTACATAGCATACTTTAGGATTTTACATCAAACTCACTTTATGACAAAGAAAAACTTATTTGCGTTTTTGTGTTCAATATTGTCCGACGAATATGGCCAGGATCGAAGCTATGTCACCTCACATTTTTTTGTGTTTTATGACCTTTGTTTTGGGTGTTTTAAGGGCTCATATCCTTTTGTGACCTGAGTTTGCAATTGAGTTTCGTAATGTCTTAGTGTTTTATATCAAAACGACAGATTTTGTGACGTGTTTTAGTTCGCATTTTGATATTTGAGATTGTGGCAAAATTCATGACATAACACATGACGGGTAAAATCTAATTTTATTACAATAACAAATACGCTGTCATACGTGAAAACGATCATGATGGCATGTAAGTAGTATTGCATGTCAATATTTAAAAGTTCCAAGTATTCTCTATCTAAAGTTAGTTGCATTGAACACACCCTATAAACATATATACATTAAGAGCGTTTGGTTTATATAATTTTTTAAAGTAACTATAATTTGTCAAAAAAATTAAAATATATCGAAAACACGACTAAAATTGAATATACTATATTCCATATGCAAATGTGATGAAGGAATTGTTATCTAGGATGCATCTTTAACAAGATAAATCTTTTCTGATTTGTAAATTTCTTAAAACACTGAGAATGTGTTGGTGGTAGTCATATTGTTCATAGAGTGATGAAGGTAAGAGAAGCAAATTATTGTAACTGGGGGTTCGGGGTAAAGATGCTCCGTGAATATATGTGAAGGACAAACTATACTTGTTCATATCCCCTTTGATAGTGCGATAACGCTAGTTTCATATTCTCGCATTATGATTCTTGCGACAACACTCTAACACTAAAGTAACCGATTCGTCATAACCTAATTCGAATATCATAATAATAGTATGTATAATAATATTTAGTAGTGGGAGGAAAACTTATGTGGACATGTTATTGAAAGTAGAGGTTGTAACATCCTAGCAAGTCCCACATCAGCCGTGGACATAATAGATTCTCGGCTCATATGTAACATCCGATCCTGTCTACCACCAATATTGTCCGTTTTGCCTACTTATGTAACATCCTTTGCAAATCTCACGTCGGCTGTGAACAATAGAGATTCATGACTTATAAGTCATAAGTAACAATCTATCTCTTATATCACCAACGCTTTTTGGGCTTAGCTGACTGTGGAGCACATGAATACTCCACAGTTAAGCGTGCTCGGTTCCGGTCAACAAAGTCAATAACCGGCTCAGGTTTCGATCAATAAAGTCAATAACCAGCTCTGGTTCTGGTTCAGTTTTTGTCTTGTTTTGGTTCGGGTTTTGCCGGGTAAAGGTGGAATCGGTTCTGGTTTTTCCATTTCTTGTTTGTCTGAGAATCCGAAACTGCTTGTACCCACTGATTCGGATATGATCGATTGTGATTCTGGTTTGAGTTGCATGTTCCGGTTCTGTGTTTTTTCCCCACCTCTAATTGAAAGGTTCTCTATGTATATTGAGGCTAGTACATAGTGGGTTAACTTAGTTGCCTAGTTGGTCTATTTATTTTTTACTTTGCAATTAATGTACTGTAAAACCTAAACTTTCAACTTATTTTAAAAAAGACACTTTAACATCATCTTTATATCCACAGTCATGGTGATGATGATGATGATGTATGAAGCAAGGTTACAAAAGTCGTTAGGCTATTCTACGTTAAAATAACTCCTTAAGGCGAGTAATTGGACAATATTGGACCCTAGGTGGAGTACTCTGTCTTGAAACAATTCATTGGAACGAATACTCGGCATTGAAGGAATGAAGGCCGACTTTTGCAACATTGGTGTGAAGTATAAAAAGTTAAAAACTACATGTTTAACTACATATTTTTAATAATCTTTTAAATCATAAACATAAGAATCGCACCAAAATTAAAATATAATCTCAACTACAAATAAATCAAGAAAAAATGACACTCATCAATCCAAGAAATCAAATCCAAATGCGCAACAAAATCTAAAAAACCAAAAAACTAAGAACACCAACAACTTCAGTTGCATAAATCGAAAACGATGACGATGAATCCGATGAAGAAGGTCCCGGCCCCGGTCCCGGACTTGATTCCGGCGAATCCCCAGAACTCAAGAACTGAGACGGCGCCGGAGCAATGCCAGAATAAGAGTTATCCGGCGGAGATGATATCGCCGGCGAAATGTGGATAACTGGGCTGGACTCATAACCTCCACCATCATATTGAGCCCATATTTGCATCGATCAGCATCACCGGAGATGAAATACATGGTACCCACATTGTCGAGATCGATCACGGTTTCACCGTCGTTGAAAAACGCGATCGGATTGCTTGAATCGCAGTGGTAGAATCCCCATTTTTCAACCACCGCAACGGAATTGTTCTTGTACCGGAAACCTGATTCACATAACATCAATGATCAAACTCAAAACCAATGTTAAAAAAATTGGGATGAAACCGGAAAAGGAGATGAACCGACGGAGAGTATCGCCGACTTGGAAGCGCCGTCTGGATGCCCATACATTGTAGAGTTGGGTTTCGTTGGTGGCAGGATTCCGCCAGCCGACTACGCCTCCGACTTGGAATTCTTCGGCGGAGACGGTGGCTATAACAAGGGCGACAATAAGGGAGCAGATAAGAGATGAAAGCGAAGGGGAAATTGACGCCATTTTTTGTTGGTAGAATGGTGGTGGTCGCCGGTGACTTTATAACGGTGGCGGAGGGGTGGTGGTGGTGCGTGGGGACGTGGGACGGTAAATGCATATTTCTGGGGTGGGGTTCTTCAGAAACGTTTGTGCTTAAAATGTTTGTACTATTGCATTAAAAGGTTGTACTATTTCGAGTAATAATGACCATGTCAAGACGATGAATTTAACTTCCGTAGGTTTGGCTCCGCCATTTCTAGTCAACGCTTTTTAATTTTTTTTTTTTTTTTTTAACTGTAATGTTACTTCGTATCAGTAGCACGTATGTTTTATTAACCGGATTTACCGGAAATTGGTAACACATACGCTTTCCATATAAACGGGAATCTCATGGAATAGGTAAACCCTTGTCGCCATTAGGATCGAGCCCGTGATAAATTTCAAGCTGATCATTCAGCTTATGTCATTCAAACTTGCCCATAGATTGATTTGAAATACTGACCTTCACTATAGAAGATGAGAACTCTAACCATTAGTCCATTATAATGGGTTTTGAGTACAATTTACATAACAAAATCAAATCTTTCATCACGAACTTTATACAAATCTATACTTTAAAATAAAAGAGTAACAATTTTGCCACATGTCACATTCTTATACAACTATTGACACATGCCACCTTCTTATATTATTTTTGTCACTTGTCAACTCCTTATCATTCTATTTAATTATCTCTCCTATTAAATAATTATATTATCTCTCTTATTAAATAATTATAGTATCAATAACTAATATATTATTTATCATTTTATTATAAAGCACCCAAATTTTTTTTATAAAATATAAAATTTTCTAAAATCAAAAATTTTAAAGTAAGAAATATTTTTTTCAAAAAAACAAAATTTATGTAAAAAGTAAAAAAACAAGTTATCTTAAAAAATAATTTTTTTAAAAATAAAATATACGAAGTGTTTCCCCTTCGCGCGTTACGGCGGGAAACTTCTATGAGTTTGCCATTTTTAAAAGAAATATAGGTTTGCTAAGCGTTATTCATCATAAACATGAAAGCATACTTAGTCGTAAAAGTAAGCGTCAAAAATCCGAATACAAAAAAGTAAAAAATTTAAAAAACTCACAAACGACAAAAATCATCATTTAATATATATGTGTTCAAACTCCAAAATCTTTAAACTATCATGTTTCTTTTTCATGACTCTTAATATATATAATAATAATTATAAAAGAAGTTTTTAAACAATAAGATTTTTATCATCTAATGACTTTTTTTAATTTACTTTAAATCTAAAGTAATAAAAATGATAGAGAAAGTTACATTTTTGGTTTGTTATGTTTAACGTTAATTTAAAGGGTTATTAGATTTAAATACTCCCAACTTTGACCTTTTGGCCGACAATACTCCCAACTGAAGAAATGTTTACTGGCACTCCCAAATTTCAAAACATTTTCAATTGGCACTCCAAAACAACATTTTTTTATGACGTGTCACCTGTTTTGGAGTGTCAATGCAAAATGTTTTGAAAGTTAGAAGTGTGAGTAAACATTTTCTCAGTTGGGAGTATTGTCAGCTAATATGTCAAAATTGGGAGTATTTAAATCCAATAACCCTAATTTAAATTGGGTTGTTTAACTTTAATAATTACAAAAATTATATTTTATATTATTGATTTAAAAAAAGTTAGTTTTTAATATAATTGAAACTGAATTTTTAACGTTACTTATTTCAAAAATATCAATTATTACAAATTAAAAGGTCATATATTATTTTTATAGTGATTACAGTTTTTATTTATTTCTTATTACTTAAAAAATTTATCAATATGTAAAATAATCATTTTATATCAAAATATCGTTTTATAATTTTTATATTTTCGTTACTAACTATTTAATATTTTATATTAAATCCGTGTAATACATGGTTAATAACCTAGTTTCTTATAAAAACATAAACTCATACTGTTACGAAAATCATAGAAAAATTACTAACAAAATCATTCTCACATGCAACCAATTAATTGAATTAAAAAAATCAAATCTCAAAGCAAACATGATTTTTTTTATAATAACAAATAAATCATCGTTACCTTCTCCGAATGTTACCAAAACCCTAAAAAAACAACGTTTTTTCACTATATATATATATATTTGATGAAATTAGAGACCTAGCTAACACACGTCGAAGAAAAGTATTATAAACTTAAAAACAAAAAAAGAAACAAAATCATTGTCTTCTTCAAAGTGAGAAGACATAAAACTTGTCTATTCCTTTTCATGGTTTTTATTACATATAGTAATAGTAATATAGTAATATAACGGGGCGCAATCAATAAATTACCGTACGATAGTAGTGTATACCACAGCTAGGGGTGTCCATAAACCGACCGAACCGTCTAAACAGGACCGGACCAAAGACAAGTGGTCGGTTTAGAGCTTGATGGTGCGGTTTATGGTTTGAATATTCTAAAAACCGAGGGGTTCGGTGTGGTTTACGGTTTTCATTTTTTCTTAACCGTATAAACCGCATCAACCATTAAATATATATATAGACACACACATGTATATGTGTGTGTGTATATATATATTAAAATTATTGAAAACTTAAGTTAACGTTTTTTTTTTCATTTCCATTGCCCCTTCAATCTCTATTCTCTTTATTTATGGCTTAGATGTATTAAACGAAAAAGGATGATGATAATAATATTGATTTATAAAATGATCTTCAATCAAAGTTCATTCACCAGCCTTTTTAAATTAGTTTTATTATTTTGATAATGACTAGCTTTAAAGTTATGGTTTTCGACTTTTGAAAATTGAATTTGAAATGGATTATGCTCTTCTGCATCAATACATTAAATGTTCTCTATTGTATTTTATAAAACCGCAAAAACCGAACCATGAAACCGACAATACCGGCGCGGTCGGTTTGGTTTACACAACTTATATGGTCGGTTTAGTTCGTTATTTTTTGAAACCACAGTTAGTGATTGGTTTAGAAATCTTTGCAAAACCGATCAAAACGCACTACGTACATCCCTAACCACATCTGTATGGTATTGGTATAGAGTAGTTTAACAAATCGGGATCAGACGATGATTACAATTGTAAATTTGTAATTGGCATTTGGCAAAACATGGAAATTCACACCATGAAGCCCAACACATAAGCCCATATGTTTGACTTAGAGCCTTGAGCCCTTGAGGGTATCATCGAAGATTTTTCAACGATTTATAATATTATTATTCTTATATAACATTTTTTTAAATTCAAACAGGTAAAATTATCAATATTATATTTAACAATAAAATTATTAAAGATTATACAAATAAATTATTTATTAATTAAAACACATTTTAACTTAAACTAAATTATTGTTTTAAAAACGATCCATTTATACCTAAATTGATTTTGCTTAAAACTCATCTTGATGAGCACCTATCCTGACTCGAACCCGTTTTGACCCGTTATCCAAGTCGACCCAACCCGCTCATTTTGCCTATTTACTTAAAACCATCTTGACCCGAACTCATTATCTGTTACTCAACCCATCCATTTTGTTAGGCTTATTAATGACATATGGCTGAAACTTTTGAACGGTTAGAATGATATTTAATTTCCTAATATCAAATTTTTATATTTTCATTGGGATAGATAATAGTTGTTTAACTATATTAGTCAAACAAATTAAATAAATAATGAATATATATGTGTAACATAATAAAAAATACATGCATCATATTCATTGTTTTGTTTTTTGTTCCATTCATCTTAATGTTATATTCCAAAATTATAATGAATAATGATTAATTCATGTGTCTCGCATGTTTTAAATCCCTTATAGAGTTTAACCTTGTATCTATATGTTTTTTTAACTTGATAATTGTATAATTTTTATCCTAAGACTGATTTAAATTTCTATTTATAATATACGCTTTGTTTGCATCGTCAAAAGTTCATACGGATTTAAATATTTTCTAATACGAAAGATCAAATTTTGTTTTAATTGTTTGTGGTTAAAACGTAGTTCGTGATATGTCTGATTGACATGACTCTCAATCTCTCATTGAACTTGTTTGACTAATATAGTTTAAGAAAAAAATCCCAATAAAATTGTTTAAATTATACTCCCGACCTATTCCTAAATGATACAACGTTTAACTTGATACATAGTTTAACAAATTAAACCAACCAATCAACATTTATAATATATGTATTTATTTATTATTATTATTTTGAAGGTTTTGCTCCTGTAGTTTAACAATTTTAACCTTTTGCTCTAAACTTTTCAAAATGGTCATTATGCTCCATGTGGTTTAACAGTTTAACGATTTTGCTCCCTGTGGTTTCAAAAAAAATTGGAGTATAATGGAGACAGATTGGAAAAGTTTGGAGCAAAATGGTTAAACTGTCAAATCACAGGAAACATAATGGCAATTTTGAAATGTTTGAAGCAAATGGTCTAAACGGTCAAACAAAAATGAGCAAAAGAAAAGGTTTTCCTTTTCTGAATTAAGTAGTATGAATTGTGTAAATAGCATAAAAATATACACATAAAACCAACCGGTTGCCGGTTACTAATCTGGTACGAAACACTCCGGTATTATGCAGGTTTCTTCGATCGATTGTGCCGCCGGTTTAATCCGGTTTTACTGGTAAAACCGGTATTTTCGGTTATAAAAAACACAAAATTTCGGCGTTTAAGCATTTTTCGGCTTTTAGGCGATCGTGAACTTGATGTGTTTAACACGTCAATGTCATAATCCTATTATGCACTTTTATTTAAAAAAAATATTAGAATTTAAGTACTTTTAAATTGTTTTGGATGAATTTAAGTACTTTTTGAATTGTTTTTGGATGAATTTGTATATGTTTTGGAAACTTATTTGAGTATAAGTTGTATTTCTATATAATTCTATGGTTAATTAGTGTGTCCGGTTGAATCATCCGGTACAATCCGGTTCAACCGGTTGAACCATTTTAAGCCAAATCCGGTACGCATAAAATACCGGTTTTTAAAACATTGCATAAAACTCTCTTAATAAGTATTTGCATATAAAAAACTAACACACTGTTAACCTGTTTGTCATATATGTCTCCATGGACGAAACATTTATAGAGTCGCTCCCACTCTTTTTCCGTCCTTAATGTTAATTTTTCTGGCGAAATGTTGTTTTTTTATTAAAAGTATTGGTTTCGTCAACTCGTTTCAAAAAAATTAACATATATTCTTGGGTCCTGTAAATTCTAAATAATTGTTTCCCACATTAAAATATTTATACATGCTAAATTTCAAAATTGTGTAACTATTTAGAACCGATACATGTGGTTCTATGTATACTATCATAAATCATAATAACTAGTAATGTTACCCGCGCTCTGCGGCGGGTCGTTACAACTAAAACTCAACCGTTATGAAACGATGATAACACTTAAAAACATATGAGGCTGTGATGAATCGGTTATGCAGAAAAAAAACCAACATAAAAACACAGTTTGCGAGCCCGAGTTCAAAAACTGGAAGAAATGACGAGTCGAAATAAGAAAGAAAAGGTCATTTATGATGTGACAGTTATGAAGCTAAATGAAACTCGACAGACGTTGGCAGAGGTTGAAGGCGTTAATGCATCAGCTTCAAATGTTGCTGCCAACAGAGAAACTGATAAAATGAGAAAATATGATTCAAGTTTTGATGAAAGTAATCACATGAAACAAAAAACATCAAGATTGTTGTTTATTTGTCCTTATTTCATCATCTATATCATCTTCATTGTCTATAAAATGATGGGTTCTTTTAGTAATCATAGTTTCCATTCTTGCAAAAGTAACTGATTTCATATAACCACCAAGTTATATGTCTTCATTTCATCTGACGTCTGCATTTTGCATCATGTTTGCTACATAATCACATATTCTTTTTTTATTCTAAAAATATACTTTATTTAGATACATATTAAAATTATATTTTTTGTTCGTTTTAGCTATTCAATATACATGCGCTAAAATCAAAATAACATCATGCTGAAAATTGACATCAATTAAAGGAGAGGTAATTTTAGCCTTGAGTCCTCTTAGGTAAATTGGTCATGCTCTCATTCCACATCGAATAAATCAACAAAAATTTCTTTGTATAAAAGGGTTGTGTGGGAATGCAAACTTAAGGTGGATTATTTGTTCAGAATTTTTCCCGAACAAATCAGATTTAGCCACGTTGCCTCACCGACCTTACTAAATGAGTATATAGGAATTAATTAAATAAACTTTTACATATTTATTTTTAAAAAATGATTCAAATAAAACCGATCTTTGTCGCTTCCGACTCCCGGAAACTATAGTAGTTTACTAGTTTGCTGGGACCAATTTTTTTTGTTAAAATCGGTCCGATCCTCACTCTAACCCACCTTAGGATGGTTATCTCTGTGTGTGTATACATGAATGCAACGGGATCACCATTTCGCTCGAAAAACAAAGCGTGACGACCCGGTTTACCCACTTAGGAGAAATACACAACTGGAAAAGTTCTCTAGTGTAACGAGACACTAACCCATAATATTTCATGTAGAAAAAGTCATGAAGCTAGAGTTGAATCAACTGACTTTTGATGCATGCATGTAACCGTGTTAAAATTTAATTATGCGTACATAAGTATGGTTATTTGTAAGGTTTGATAATAATTAAGTTGTTCTGTCTCAATTAAATGTTTTGATTTTTCTTAACAGCTAATTTTTAGATCACTGATTAATCACTAGAGTATCATTGTGTCATTAGCAGTACCACCCAATCATATCAACCATCAAGTTAACTGTTCTTGAGAAAGATCAATACCTTGAGAAAACTGACTTATGAGATCTGAACCTTGGACCTTTTGGGTCCTGAGTCTTGTCTGACGACAAAGATACCGTTAGTATATAATATCTTTGGAAATTAATGTTTAGATATTGAAAAAGTTGAGAAATTATGAGAATGTGACAGCGAAGTGCGAAGAGGCGAATGCGTATTGTGTTTACTAAAGATAATTAATCTGGTCTATTGCATTTACTAGATAATCTGTCACGTCTTCAATGCACAATTCACTTTTTTATTTATTATTTATTATTCTTTTTCTTTTTCTTTTTTTTTTTTTTACATTTTTCATTTTTTGAAAGGCATTTATAGCTCACTTTCTTTCATCGGTCTATATGTGTAAGGCATATCTTATCCCGTGACTAGTCGAATAAGCATGCTTAAATGTTTTTAGGGTCTTTAAGTGGATAAAAAGTTACTATTTTCTAATGGTTATTGTAAAACTCATATTTTATTCATGTTTGGGATTGACACTAATAAACTAAAGAGTAAAATGTCACTTTAATCCATATGGTTTGACAACTTTTGTCATTTTACTATAATAGTTTAAATTTTGTCTTTTTAGTCATTATGGTTTCATTTTATTGACATTTTCGTCCATGTGGTTTTGTCACTTTTGTCATTTTAGTCCAAATATTTAAATTTAATTGGACTAAAATTGCAATAAAATGGAAACCATAATGAACAAAATGACAATAAAATGAAATCATGACTAAAATTGCAAAATTTAAGCTATTGAACTAAATTGTCAAAAGTTGTCAAACTACAAAGACTATAATGACATTTTACTCTAAACTAAAAGTAGAGTAAATTACTGATAGGGTTTTTGTAGTTTGCTATTATTTCACTCTTGGCCCCTAGGTTTCATAAATTACTCATATGGTCCCTAACTTTTGAAAGTATTAACACATATAGTCCTTAGGTCACCAAATTATCCTCACGTAAGGACTGTATGGGTTACAAATTTCAAATATTGGGAACTATATGAGTAATTTATCAAACTTATGGACTAAAAGTGAAATATCAACAAACCACATGGACCATCTCGGTAATTTACTCGTAAAAGTATAAGTAATTAAATTACTAATATAAGTAATAAGATGTAAGAGACATACTTGGTTTTAGCGGTTTACAAAAGCATTGTCTGTAATTCGTCATTTGACATATGACGCTTGTAAAACTCGTGAGATGGTTATTTAAAAGATGAGAGGAAAAAAAAAAAAAAAACTCTAAGGAGACTAGTTTTACAAATCTTGTAAAGACATTTTTTATTTCATAAAAGTATCTTTTGAACCTGTATATATTATTTAATTAATTTTTTATTTTGTAAAAGTATCTTTTTAATTATTATACATTATTTGATTATTTTGTTACAAAAAAGTGTGATCATCTTTACAAGAAGAGATATTTGAGAAGACTACATGAGTGTTGTTTAGCAAATATACCAAGTTCATGAAGACATACATGACTTTACATGCTTGATAGCAAGAGTGGGAAAAGTGTCTAATTGCCATCACAAATGAGATGATAGCATCATATGATATTTGAATATAACATGTCTTCTTTGGTGTTGTTGAATTAAACAATGATATTCACATACTAGTTTAAAGTGACATCCAGGGGCGTACCTAGTTATTAGGTATTGGTAGGGATGCCAAAAAAACCCACGGCCGATGGGTTTACCCGAAACCCGCTACATATGGGATGTGTATTCCCAAACCCGATGGGTATTGGGTCTGGTATGAGATTAATTTCCAAATTCTCACAGGTATGGGACGGGCTTGGGATTTGTTCATATACCCGTTTACCCGGCCCGATTACCCGATTATATATACTCATTTACCCGTCCCATGTACCCGATTATAAATACCTATTTATATACATTTGAATTAGATAGAATTTGTTTCTTTTTTATTCTTTTTGAACTTTAGAAATTGTTTATATAATTTGTTTCTTTTTTATCTTTTTTTTGTGGCAACTGCAGTATTTTTTTTTGAACCATTTTGTTGATTGCTATTTTTTGGTTTATCTTGAACGATGGTAATCAACTTATGACATTTTGAAATTTCATGCTATTTGATATATTAATAGTTTGTTTTTGGCATGTTTAACATATAGTTTTTGGTTATAAAAAAAATAAATTTATTATTAGTTACTTGATACCCGATGTGTTTTAAGCCGGTTATTCTTAACAAGTATATTTAGCTAAACCCACCGGGACACCCGAAACCTGCCGGGATACCCGATACCCGACGGGTAAATACCCGATAGATACCCGATGGGTTTTGGGACGGATATGAGACATATTTTTATAAACGGGTATGGGACTGGGATTACTCAAACCCGGCCCAAACCCGTTCCTAGGTATTGGGGTCGACTGACCTTCATGAACTTTTGAGTTTTAATGTTATATATACGATCTGATCTTGACTGACCCTCAAGAAATTTTGTCCCCGACCCCCATGAAAATTTGACGAACCAAATGAACCCTAATTTAAATCATTTTAAAGCCAAAAATAATAAAATAATACTCAAATAACACAATATGCATTATTTGTAATTAAACTCAGTTGGTAATTAATAATTTAGCTAAATACTGAATTAGCCATAGCATACTTAAAAAAAGTAATAAGACCCAAATTTGTATATCAAGTGATTGTATTTGATGTTTATAAATAATGTTCGGATCCTAACTAGAAAATAGGCTAAATCAACAACTTACTTATAAACACCGATGTACTTTAAATCAGATTAACCACAATTTATAAATTGAGTTATTATTGTATAATTTCAAAACTTGAAACTTATTAGCATGATGAAAAATTTAGTTAATTTATAATTTAAATAGTATTTTTTCGAATCATGTCAAAATAAAATCAATTTTATCATACCATCATAATCAATAAAATGATTATTTGACATGGTTTTATTATGTATTTGTAATTTATTTTAGTTTTATCATTTTTTGGGTCACGATAAATAACTATTCAAAAAACATTCTGACACCCATAAAAAAAATTATAGATCCGGCACTGATTGCATCATAGACGAAGTTGCATGTGCGTCTTCATTATTGCCAATGATACATAGTAGAATGTTATTTATCCTCGCTATGTTACATAAGTGAAATCACTATTAAAAAAAAAAAAAAAAACTCAAAAATTAGTTAGAAAGGATGTTGAAAAAACTTTCAAATACATGGCGTATTATTGCCAATAATGCAAAGTCTTGGATAAAAAGACAAGAACACAATATATTTGTGTGGTTTTACATAATATAATCCTAAAGAAAAAAATATTGAGTGATTTACCAAAACGATGAAGACATCAAGCCAACATTTGTGGAGTACGAAGCTCATGAGTTTTATTAGGAAGATTTAACAATAAGAAGACCCATTTTTTAATCTTTAATATGCTTTTTATTTTTATAATAATACTAGATTATTAACCCCGTGTATTACACGGATTGGATATAATATATTAAATAATTATTAATAAAAATTTAAGAAATATGAAATGTTATTTTGGTTTAAAATGATTAAGGTAAATATATATAAGTACTTTAAGTAATAGAGAAATACTTAAAAACTTTAATAACTAAAGAATCGTTACTGACTATCTTAGTTTGTAACAAGTAAAATTTTTAAATTAACTTATGTTGAAAACTTTATATAGTTTTTTTCTTTCAAAAGCATAGATTTCCCTATCATTTCTATAATTTTGGTTTATAAAAAAAATAATTTTTAAGCCTTTTGTTTTAAAAATGTCATTTGTTTATGAAAATCATGTTGTTTGAATACTAAGTTTTATACTTACTTTCATTCTTTAAAAAAAATCATCTTTTAAGAAAATTTGTTTTCTCGAAAAATTTTAATTTTCTAAAAATAATGATTTATGTTTCTTATTAAAAAAATTATAATTTTTAGAAAAAGTATGTATTTTATAAACTTTTTGTTGTGTGTTTTTCAATAAAAAAGATAATTTTTAATCTTTTTAAAACTATTTTTAATTTTCAATATGGAAAAAGTAAATAATATGATTAATATTGAAATTATTTATTATGAGAGATAATATAACTATTTAATATGTGAGATAATTAATTGAGATGTGGCAATAGTAGTCTAAAACTATGACAAGTGGCAGCAATTGATTTTTGTTTATTAAAATAGTAAGATTTGATTATTATATTTCTAGTTATTGCTTCTTTTTTAATTACTCATCATGCATAATAATACATAAGTTTCAAATATTATAAATTTCTAACCTTATATATATTTAGCGTAGAATCCCTGATAAAACTTTAAATTTCAATAAAACTAAGAAAAACTAATATAAATCATTGATCAAAATAATATCAAAAAATGATAACTTAATAAATGATCTAGAGAAAATTACGGTTTTAGCCCTGTGATTTAAGTGTTTTAACTATTTTGACATAAAATAGAATCTTTTATCAATTCAGTTCATGTGGTTTAGACAATTATCGGTTTGGCTTCTCAAACTTAACTATTATAACGGTTTTAGCCTAAAATTTAACTATGGTTGGGGCCAAAAACGTTAGTTGTACAAAACACAGAGACTGAGATGATAGAAGATTTTATTTTGGGATAAAATAATTAAAACACTTAAACTACATGGCCAAAATCGTAATTTACTCCATGATTTAAAAGTACATGAGATTATTTTATTTATAGTCTTGAAACAAAAAATTAGTTTTGAAATATAATCACAACACAAAATTGAGTTTTTTTCTCTCTCTCTTTAATTTTAGGATAGTATTGACTTTTTTTTCTCTATTAATACATTCACTTGTTATAATGTATTTTTATGTTATATTTTTCTATCTTTTTTATGTTATATATTCTGTTTTGTATTTTGATGTTTCATTTTACAATAATTGTATGGTACACTTTTCAAAACGTTTGTAGCTCGTTTGAAATTCGTTTGATAAAAACTTGCTTGAAGTCTACTTAGTTTGTAAATAAGCCTAGCCTAAGCTAAAATAAACTATGTTCATGCATGTCTAGTTTGTTGTAGCTCGTTTAAACTACAACCTAAATTATTATTTTATTTAACTAATAAATAAATGTTTTATAGGGACACTTAACGTATTTTTAGAGCACCTTAATGTGTTTTTTCCCGCATTTCTCTCCTATTAAATATCATATATTAAATACTAAATATACTTTTCGCTCATTATTAAATTAAAAATAAGACTTTTTTAGTACATTAAAAATATATTAATATTAAAAAACACACTTTTTTAAAAAACCAAATTATTATAAAATATGTAATTTTTAAAAATAGTTTTCCAAAACAAAATATTTAAAGAAACAAACTTTGAAAAATTAGTGTTCAACAAATATTAATATAATTATTTTATTATTTAATCTATGAAATTATATTTAATCATATTTTATATTAAAAAATCATCGTATATAGTTTAAATATTTGTTGATAACTATGTATTAATAATATAATTTTATTCATCTCGTGTAATACACGGGTTACCAACCTAGTTATACATTATAGCCCTAAAACATTCCATATTACTCAACTTAATTAACTATCAATTCAAAATTTACATAAATTATTTCCATATCATCACTTGGACAATTTTTAATAAAACTTATAAATAGAAATTAAGACAATATCATAAATTATCTTTTCATATTATTTCTTTAACAAGCTAAAATACATATATATAAAAATAAAAATTTATTTTATATACTTTTATGAAAGATAACAAAAATAAAAATTTTAAAATAAGCAAGTTGGTTTATAAGTTGGTTTGTCTTAGCTCACTTTTAACAAGCGGGAGTTAAATTTAACATCTTAACTTTTTATTTTTTTTTTTTTTTAAAAAAAAGCAAGTTGGCTTGACACAAACAAAATTAAGCCAAAGACCATTAGGGCACACGGAGTGGCACCCGGGAAGATACCGGGGTGGTGTTTCCCGGTCCGGGGAAAAATGGGAACACCGTCCCCCCGGAAGTGGGGTGGGGTGAATCGGGGATCCCTTACCGTTTCAAGCCGAGCGTGGGGAGGGGAATTGATCCATGGGTTTAAACAAAAAAAAAAAAAAAACCATTTTTTTCCTATTTAAACAAATTTAAACAACCACAAATCTCACACTTTTTTCTCATTTTCTACAATCTATACACTAAATTTATAAAATTTTTCAAGTAAAATGGAAGGAGGTTCATCCCGCAGTGGGTCGTCAAACAAGAAATTTAGAAAATCATGACCAAAAAATGTTCAAACGACTCAAATGAACCCGTTCAACACACCCAGGTGTCGTCTACAAATGTCATCTCCAAATCAACTAAACTTCTACTATGGGTATCGTCCACAAATACCTTTCTAGGTTTTTTAATTTAATTTTTTAGGTTGTATTCTCCTTTTTTTTGTTGTATTCTTTTTTTTATTTTAAATTAATAAATCTTTTTTTATTTTATTATTATTATTATTTATTGTTAAAATAAATAATTAAAAATAAGATTTGAAAATGGGGAAAAGTGGGACGACACCGTGCAAAATGGGGAAAAGTGGGGAAAAGTGGGGAAAGCTGATGTGGCGCTGATATGGCAACGGGGAAAAGTGGGGAAATGTGGTACCACTCCTTGTGGCCTTATCAGGATTGATCATGAGAATTTAAGTGTAAGGGACGGTAAGGAAAAAAAACTCCTTTAAACGCAGCGGCGGACCTAGAAATTTATTTTATGGGGGTCAGAAGTTTTTCTAGATAATTATTTGTTGTTAAATATTTTTTAACCAATTCGAATGAGATCGGGTTGGATCACCCAAAAAATGATAAAACTAAATTAAATCACAAATTCATAATAAAAGTACGTCAAATTATCATCTCATTGATTATGATGATATGATAAATTGGTTTTTTTCGACATGATTCGAATTAATATTATTTAAATAAAAAATTCAAGATTAAAAGAAGGTGAATGTTCAAGTTTTTTTTAAAATTATTTCGTATTACCTAAATATGCAAATTATACACAACAACTAAGTTTCTCATCATGCTAATAACTTTCAAATTATGAAATTATACAATAAACACTCAATATATAAATTACGGTTATGATGTAGAGGGCAACAGTGTATATTAGTAAGTTATTGTCCCAGTCCATTTTTTAGAAAGGAACCGAATATGAATATTTTTTAGAAAGAAACCGAACATGAATTCTGATCGTCAAATTCAATCACTTAATATACAAATTGGGTCTTATTACTTTTTAAGTGGGATATGAGTGATTGGGTATTGAGTTAAATAATTACTTATTAGTTGTGTTTCATCACAGGCAATGCATATTACGTTATAGACATTATTTTATTATTTTTGGCTTTACAATAGTTTTAAATTGAGCTTAATCGAGTTCGTTAAATTTTCTTGGGGGTCGGACGAGATCAGATCGTATATATAACATTGAAAATATAAAGTTCATGGGGGTCGACCGACCCCCAAACCCACAAGGTGAGCCTTTGTTTAAACAAATGATCAATTATAAAAACTTATTTTTACACAACGATTAATGTTACATCAATAAACATATCAAAACCATAGTATTAAAATGTCATTATTGAATACATTATTCCTGAAGCTCACCTAATATTCTTGGTAGCAATTTTTTTAATCAATTCTTCATAATTTATAGTATATAAGATTTCATTCTTAATATCTATCATCGCTAGTCCATCAAGTCATTCTTAGGGCTATGGCTCGTAAACTCAATGTATTACACAAGTAAATTGACATGTATTTGATGTGTTAGTTTAACACATCCGTTTTCGTACATATTCGAGTCAGTTTTCGTCTGTTTTGTTTATATTTTGAGTCGATTCTAGTTCCTTTTTACATTTTATTGTTTTTATGAAGGAATGTGACCCGGAGGAGCGGAAATGAAGGCAAACGGGCGTCGGAATCAAGATCGGGTGATTACGCGAAGAAAATCAAGATTTCTGACCTAGGCGGTACGCCTATCGTGGCAGCCGAACTCTGGCGTTACGCGCGGAATCATCTGGCGCCAGCCTTGCTGGGAACCCGCGCGCAACGCCTGGCGTGTTGCACCCACTTCAGGCGTTACGCCTGATAATGGTTTTGAGCCCTAAAACCCTAATTTCTTGCCCTCTATAAATGCATCGCATTCCAGCCGCTTTTAGGATCTTCTTCTGCGATTTTGGAACCCTAATCAAGCCTTGGAGCAGCTGGAGCTTAACCATGGAGTATTTGGCTTGATTAGGGCTTGTTAGAGTGAAGAAGGAGCTAGATCTTGAGTATTTCCTTTACTTTTCATGTTCTTAGTTTAAAGTTTTGATTTTTAATGTTTGTAGACCTTGTTCAGACTTGTTTAGCTACTGTAGTTATGATTTGTGGCTAGATCTATGGTTGTATCTAGGTTTGGGATGATAAAGTTGTGAACTTTGATGATTTTGGACTTGATTTATGCTTAATGATGATGAATGCTTTGTAATCAGTTGTAAAGCTTGAAACTTTGATGATTATTACAGATGTTGAATGATTATATTTGGTGTATGTTTGATCCACATGTGTTTAGGAATGTCTTTCCACACATAGATGCATGTTAGGCCTACTACTTTGTGTTTTAGGTTAGTTTATGGGTTGTTGATCACATTCCATAGGATTAGACTTCACTAAATATAGTTATTTGCATTTGTAACCTAACCTAGAAATCCGGGAGGTGATAGGTTAGATGGTTGGTCTCTTACACTTAGGAAATTTGAGTTAAACGACCCGGGAGGGCGTTGTCTTAGATCTACTTAGTGTTAGTGTCAATCCATGTTAAAGTTGTCAACTTTATGACTCTCTAGTATCTTAGGATGCAAACTGGTGGAGAAATCCGGGAGGTGATCCACCAGTTAGAGTGCAAATGCATGTCGGGGAGTCCGGGAGGATACCCGATTGACTAGTATATTCATTACAGACTTAGGACTTCTATTGGAGTTGCCTGGTATCTGATCTGGGTCCCCTTTAGGTATTTTTAGGTCTGTTCATTAAGATCCTAGTTTTCATCTTTAGTAAATCAGTCCAGATCAGCATCTGTCACACTTTTGATTCCCTGCCTAGGTACACCTGTTTCCTCATCATATTCAGATTCCAGATTCAGTTTCAGTCTTAGTATTGCTGTTCTTAGTATAGTTGTTAGCTTAGTTCACTATTCAGATTCAGTCTGATTAAGTTGTCAGTTGCACCAAAACCCCCCCTCTTTTACCTTAGTTTAGTTTACAGTCTAGGTTTAGTTTGCTACACTAGTGTCCGTGGTTCGATATCCGGACTTCCGTCAGCTATACTGCCACCGACAGGTACACTTGCCTTAGGAGCGGTCTAGTTTAGGTTTTCCGATTATTACTAGGTGTTTAGGTTAAGTATAGGTCTAGAATTAGATTTGGTGTCTTTAGCTTAGGTTAATTAGATTAGATTTAGTTCTGTTTTTAGTATACTGACCGCTCGCATCAAGTTTTTGGCGCCGTTGCCGGGGATACTAGGCAATAGCAGAGATTACTTAGACTGTGGCCTTTAGTTGCTTCTTTTTCTTAGTTTCTTTTTCTTTCCCCCTATTAGCTTAGTTTTCCTTTTTAGGTTAAGTTTGTATTTTTCTTCTTAGTGCCTTTATCTGTTATCTGTTATTTGAGCCTTAGATTAGGATTTTCTTTGTGAATATGTGAGTCTTACTTGCTTATTTGATTAGGGTTTTGGTATTTGCATGCCCCATACCCGATCTTGTGGAGCACCAGAGTTCGAGCTTACATCACCAGAGCAGATCCTGCGGGGCCGACAGCAGGTAAGTTTTCTTGATCCCTTTGTTGACATGGATCCACCACCACACCCGCCACCGAGGCGGACTGTTCACGAGCTAGCCAGTCATGGGGTTGTCGGTGCCCGGTCTGCCATCACAAGACCGGGTGTCAACAACAACAACTGGCAGATCCCGTCCCACGTGATGTCGACGATCACGAATTCGACACAGTTTCATGGCCTGGACGACGAGGATGCACCAGGCCATCTATCTCTCTTTGTTCGTATATGCGACACGTTCCGCATCAATGGAGTTTCGGAGGAGGCCGTCTACCTTCGTTTGTTTCCATTCACACTCGCCGGACGAGCTGCTACGTGGCTGAATCTTCTTCCCAGGGACTCGATTACCACATGGGCTGATCTTCAGACGAAATTCCTGAAGAAGTATTATCCGCCTTCTAAATCTGCCAGATTACGGGATCAGATCCATTCGTTTAGGATGGACGAGGATGAGCCATACTACATGGCATGGGAGAGGTTTAACTCCCTTCTGAGCAGATGCCCACAGCACGGCCTATCCGATTGGGCCCTCGTCGAGAAGTTCTATAATGGACTGACACTGGAGACGAAGCGCAGATTCAATACAGCCGCTGGGGGGCACATCATGGATAAGAAGGAGCCGGAGGAGTGTGAGGCGATGTTCGAGGACTTTGCCCTAGCCGAGTATGAGGACCCATCATACGCGAGGAGAGCTGCACCGGCAGCTAAGCCCACTGTTGCACCGCCCATTCCTGTTAGAGGAATGCACCATGTCACCCCTGACACTAGCACCGCCGCAGCTTTAGAGGCACTTGCTAAGGATATTAAGGAATTGAAGATGGCTGCTGCTAGGTGTGAGATATGTCGGGGTGGACATACTACTGCTGAGTGCCCGGTTACTGATCAGGCACAGGTTGAGGCCATCAATTCTGGATGGAATAGGCCTTTCAACCAAAACCCGAGCTGGAATCAGAATTCACATTGGAGGAATCAGAACCAGGGACAGCATCAGCATCAGCAGTCCAATTGGCGGGGCAACCACAGCGGCAGCAGTTCCTATGAGAAGCCACCGGCTCGTCAGATCCCGATCACTGAGAGAGACACTCCCGAGAGTTCTGGTAGCCGAGACAGAGACACGAAGCTTGAGGACATGATGGCGCAGCAGATGAAGATGCTTCAGCAGATTATGGACAAGGATAAGCTACGGGACCAGAAGATCGAGGAGCACGATACATTGTTGAGGAACCAGCAGGCTGGATTTCTAGATTTGCAGCGATCAGTGGGAGAGTTAGCTAAGAGATTTGAGGGTAGGCAGGATGGATCGTTTAGGGCGAACACTGACCCTAACCCGAGGGGTCATGTGAAGGCAGTGACCACACGTAGTGGTCGGGGAGGAGATGTAGAGCTGCCACCACCGGTCATACCTGATGAGGATGAGCCGGTGGGCGAGGAGATAGAGATGGAGACTCCTGCAGGGGCGCACGTGAGGCTAGTCCCAGCAAGTACCGCGCCGAGCAGCGAGTCTTCAGTTGATAGGATTAGGAGGGAGCAGGTAGAGGAGAAGAAGAAGGGTAAGAGAGTGACGGAGGAGCCTGAGATTGACTTGACTAAGCTTCCATATCCTGCACGCGCACTGCAGATGAAGCGTGATCAGGAGTATGGACACTTTTTGGAGATGTTTAAGCAGCTTAAGATCAATCTCCCGTTTGTTGAGGCCCTCCAGCATATGCCTAAATATGCTAAGTTCTTGAAAGACCTCCTGTCTAACAAGAAGAAGTTGGAGACACTCTCTACCGTGACTTTAGGAGCTAGGTGCTCGGCTCTGGTTCAGAATAAGCTGCCAGAGAAGCTTGAGGATCCAGGGATTTTCACCATTCCCTGTCTGTTTGGCGGTTCTTCTGTGAACCATGCTTTGGCTGATCTAGGTGCTAGCATCAATTTGATGCCCTATTCCATTTATAAGCAGCTAGATCTTGGTGAGCCGGCACCTACACGCATGAGTTTAGCATTGGCTGATCGGTCAGTCAAGTATCCTAGGGGGATTGTTGAGAATGTCCTTGTGAAGGTGGACAAGTTTGTCTTCCCAGTGGATTTTGTGATACTTGACATGCAGGCTGATGACCGAGTTCCCCTCATCATGGGACGACCTTTCCTTCGCACGGCGAAGGCCATGATTGATGTTTATGAGGGGAAGATCTCATTGCGTGTTGGAGATGATACTGTCACCTTTGATGTGGTGAAGTCCATGAGGAACTCCAGTGGCCAGGACGATCAGGTTTACTTTCTAGATGCATTTTTCTCTACTATGGATCGTTGCCTGGACTACATTAGTGGAGTTGATCTGTTAGGAGATCAGGACTTAGGTGACAGTGATGAGAGTGTTGAGAGTGTGGGAGTTGAGGTCCAGGCTGCTGCTATTGAGGCTTACCTTGATTACATTCCTAGCAGTTTAGCCATGGAGCCTCCTGTTTATCCCACTGTGTTTGAGGTTGAGAGTTCTGAGCCGGCTGACAAGCCATCTGTTGAGGCTCCCCCGTCATTAGAGCTAAAGGAGTTGCCACCTCACCTTGAGTATGCATTCCTTGATGGGGACTCGGATCTACCTGTCATCATTTCAGCAGCTCTGACAGCCGTAGAGAAGAGTAGACTCATCGCTGTGCTTAAAGAGCACAAACAGGCGATTGCGTGGAGGTTGATGGACATTAAGGGTATTCACCCTTCCTTTTGTACGCATCGCATCTTGATGGAGGAGGATTATAAGCCGGTGGTTCAGCCACAGAGGAGGCTTAATCCTAATATGGGAGAAGTGGTCAAGAAGGAGGTCCTTCGCCTGTTAGATGCTGGGCTCATCTACCCTATTTCCGATTCATCATGGGTGAGCCCCGTTCATGTGGTCCCTAAGAAGGGCGGTATGACTGTAGTGGTGAACGAGAGGAAGGAGATCGTTCCCACACGTACAGTCACGGGCTGGCGGGTGTGCATTGACTATAGGAAGCTTAATGACGCCACCCGTAAGGATCACTTTCCGCTTCCTTTTATCGACCAGATGCTGGAGCGTTTGGCGGGACAGCAGTTTTACTGTTTCCTGGACGGCTTTTCAGGTTATTTCCAGATCCCGATAGCACCGGAGGATCAGGAAAAGACCACGTTTACATGCCCGTACGGCACTTTTGCATACCGTCGTATGCCGTTCGGGTTGTGTAACGCTCCAGCGACGTTTCAGAGGTGTATGGTAGCTATCTTCCAGGATATGATCGAGACTTCCATGGAAGTGTTTATGGATGATTTTTCTGTCTTTGGGAGCTCGTTCGATCAGTGTTTGATCAATCTTGAGAGGATGCTTAGGAGATGTGTGGAGACGAATCTGATGTTGAACTGGGAGAAATGCCACTTTATGGTCACGGAGGGGATAGTTCTAGGTCACAAAATATCCCGTGACGGCATCCAGGTCGACAAGGCGAAGATAGAGACGATCAGCAAACTCCCACCCCCTACGAGTGTGAAAGCTGTGCGAAGCTTTCTAGGTCATGCGGGATTTTACCGCCGGTTCATTAAGGATTTCTCAAAAATCACTAGACCTATCACTCGTTTGCTGGAGAAGGAGGTGGAGTTTGTGTTTGATGATGATTGTGTGCGAGCCTTCGAGTTTCTGAAGGAGAGGCTGGTTAGTGCCCCGATCTTGATAGCCCCCGACTGGAGCCAGCCATTTGAGCTCATGTGCGATGCGAGCGATTTCGCAGTTGGGGCTGTCCTTGGGCAGCGGGTGGATAAGCATTTCCACCCCATTTATTACGCGAGTAAGACCCTAGATGCCGCGCAAGAGAATTACACGACTACCGAGAAGGAGTTGTTGGCGGTAGTCTATGCTTTTGATAAATTTAGGTCTTACCTCGTGCTCTCCAAGACTGTTGTCTATACTGATCATGCGGCTCTCCGTTACCTTTTTGCTAAAAAGGACGCGAAGCCTAGGCTGATCAGATGGATCCTCCTTCTGTCCGAGTTTGACATCGAGATTAAGGACAAGAAGGGAGCTGAGAACGTAGCCGCCGACCATTTGTCGCGACTTGAGGATCCGGAGAGGGAATTCATTCGAGAGGGTGCGATGAGAGATTGCTTTCCACAGGAGACGCTTATGAGCGTAGGGATAGATGAGATCTGCCGCACAGATAGGCTAGATGAGGGATTACCGTGGTTTTCAGACATTGCCAATTATTTGGCCAACGGTTTCCTTCTTAAGGGTCTGACATTCCAGCAGCGCAAGAAGTTCTTTGCCGACACGAGGCATTACATCTGGGATGCGCCTTACCTTTTCCGTGTGTGTGCTGATCAGGTTTTTAGGAGGTGTGTGAGCAGAGAGGAAGGATTGGAGATCCTTAGGCACTGCCATGAGGGCCTTACTGGTGGGCATCACGGGCCTTCTTCCACAGCGAAGAAGGTGTTTGATTCAGGTTTTTATTGGCCCACCATCTTTAAGGATGCTCATGAGTTATGTAGGAAGTGCGATTCCTGTCAGAGGACAGGCAACATCTCATCCAGGAATGAGATGCCCCAGCACCCTATTCAGGTTGTTGAGATTTTCGATGTCTGGGGCATCGACTTCATGGGACCTTTCCCTGCTTCTCGAGGGAACAGGTACATACTCGTCGCGATTGATTACGTTTCTAAGTGGGTGGAAGCACAGGCGCTCCCCACTAATGACGCGCGAGTAGTGGTGAGATTTCTGAAGCACTTGTTTTGTAGGTTTGGTACTCCGAGAGCGTTGATCAGTGACCGTGGCACGCACTTCTGTAATGTCCAGATGGACAAAGTGCTTGCCAAGTACGGGGTCACCCACCGTCTGTCGACCGCATATCACCCGCAGACCAGCGGTCAGGTGGAGAACGCGAATCGGGGAGTTAAGAGGATTCTGGAGAGGACTGTCGGCCATACTAGGAAGGATTGGGCCGACAAATTAGATGACGCCTTGTGGGCCTTTAGGACAGCATTTAAGAATCCGATTGGGACGACTCCCTATCGGATGGTCTATGGTAAGGCATGTCATCTGCCGGTTGAGCTTGAGCACAAGGCCTTTTGGGCTTTGAAAGCTATGAATTTGGATATGTCACAGGCCGCCAAGCACCGGTTCCTCCAGTTACATGAGTTAGATGAGCTACGCGACGAGGCGTATGCTCGGTCGTGGAGTTTTAAGGAGCGCACGAAGGCGCTACACGACAGGCGATTGAAGAATGTGAAGGAGTTCGCGAAGGGCGATCGAGTCTTGGTATATGACTCGAGACTGAGGCTTTTCCCAGGAAAGCTTAAGTCGCGTTGGAGAGGCCCGTTTGTGATTCGTGAGGTGTTCCCGCATGGTGCGGTGGAGTTGGAGTCGGGTGACCACACGTGGAAGGTCAATGGGCACCGTTTGAAGCCCTACATTGGAGGCCTGATTCCATCAGACGAGGAGGTTATCCTCCTCGAATCCCGAGCTACTTAGGGATTTGGGCTTAGGCCAAACTTGTATATAGTGTACATAGCTTTTATTTGGTGTTTCGAGTCTAGGTGATTGATGATGTGTTTGTGCCTTACGATTATGTCAGATTCAAGTGTGGGTATGTCATCATGCTTGTTCGATATCACCATTTCGAACAACTGATTTTACTATCGTGCATTAAACCTGATTACTTTATGCATTACTAGTTGCTTGACTCGGTTTCTCTTTTATTTTTGTTAGGTTAATTTTAGTTTTTAATTTGTTTAAGATTTAATTGCTTTAATTCTATGTTGTTTTTTTATTTTATTCTCGTTAATTAGCTTAGTTTAATTTTATGTTCTAGTTTAACTTAGGGTATGTAGAATTTTAATTTAGTTTCTTGCCTAGTTTAATTTGCTTTATTAGAATTAATTTTAATTAGATTTAGTTTAATTTAATTTTGCCTAGTTTAGCTTAGTTAGAATTTAATTTAATTTTAGTTAATAGGAATTAGTTAATTTAAATTTAGTTAATTTAATTTAATTTACTTGTATGTAGTTAAATCCTAGTTTAGTTTAAATTAAGTTATTAGAATTTAATTAGTTTAAATTTGTTTGATTTTTAATTTTTAATTTTTAATTTTTCAGAATTTCTTTTATTAAAAAAAAAAAAATTCAAAAATTAAAAAAGTGATTCGTTGGACCCGCGCGCAACGCCTGTATTCGGCACAAATCCTCGAGCGTTACGCGCGGCTTCAAAATGATCGGAAAAAAAAAACATTAACCGGTTATAACCAGTCACCATCATCATCATTTTCCACCTCCATCGTTCTCAAAACCCTAATCCACCATCCACCGCCGCACGACCTCCGATCACCACCCCCCGAACACCGGTCACCATCATCATCTCCGTGCACCACTCCTCCCAAACCCTAACCACCCACCACCGTCACTCACCCTCAATCACTCACTCGCAGCAGCCTCCACTTCGCCGCCACCGCTGCTGTTCAACCGCCACCGCCGTCCAAGCTTGCCGCCGCCGCTAAGCAATCTCCTTCATCAACAACCACCACCGCCGCCGCCTTCAGCAACCAGCATCACAACCACTGCCGCCGCCACCATCGCCTGTGTATTTCGAGCACCATCATCAGCTACCATCGTCATCTCCGAACACCACCACCACCGCCGCAGCTACCCACCTTCGGTCACCATCAACCACCATCTGCATTCGGTCGCCGCCGTCGCCTTCGGTCCACACTCACCATTCGCCGCCCTCTGTTCGACGACCACCACCGTACGCCGCCGCTCACCACCGTCTTCGGTCGCAATCAACAACCATCACCGACGTGCCTACACCGCCGCCGCCGCTCTACTTTTCCGACCATCACCATAGCCTATAACCGGTACCCCCTTTTCCTTGTTCTTTGTTTTCGATTTTCAGATTAGATTAGGGTTAGATTAGGTTGGTGTTGATTTGGGATTGAGCATTGTTGGTTGTTTTGCCGGAACGTGTTGGCCGGATCTTGGCCGGAAAATATCACCGGAGCCACACCCCCCTTTTCAAAATTTTTCTTTTTCTTTTTATTTTATTTGTTTTCTATTTTCTCTATTTTCAGTTAACAAAACTAAATAAATAATAAATAACTAATAAGGTATAAAGTAAAAAAAAAAGAAATATAAAAAAAAAAACAACAAGAATAAAGGATAATGTAAAGTATAATAAATATACATAATTGTATTTGTAATATAAATAAATATATGTATACTACATGTAATAATACTTAAACATAAAAATAATTTTTGTAAAATAAATAAGGTTAGGAAATAATAATAATAAAAATAAATGTAAATTATTTGTATGTACACTAGTGTAATATTTTTGTAAACTTAAAATAAATGTAATTATATATGTATATATAAAATAAATTATTTGTATGTATGTACATTATGTATTTCTAATATTAATGTAAATGTATATTGTATATGTTTGTAAATTAATTATTTATTATGTTAAAATATATAAAATTGTAATTCTAGTATTGTATGTAAAAGTTTGTATAATTTTAACTAATGTAACTGTACATTAAATATATATATATGTTATATGTAAAACTAAAAATAAAATAAAATATAAATATTGTGCACTAAATAAAACTCTTGTAAAAATATATTGTAATTTTAAACAATAAATATCTTAAATGTCTAACTAAAATAAATTGTAATAATTAAATAAATAAAATTGTACAACAATAGTTTTAATAAAAACAATCGTATTGTAAAATAGAAAATGTATTATGTATATTATAAATAAATTTTAATAAGTATGTATCTAAAACTTGTAAAATAAATAATGTTACAAATGTATATTATTTTGTAATTAATAATTGTATGTAATATATGTATGTAAAATTTTTGTAAATTAATTAATTAACTGTATTTTACAATAAAACTTGTATAATATATTTAATAACAATTTGTATATATGTATATCACAAATAATTGAATAAACCAAATTGTACAAAAACATGACCAACAAACTTTGTAAATAAATAAACATTTTTTTTAATAAAACTTAGGATTAGGATTGTAGTTACTTTGTAATTATTTTTGTATATGTTTGTTGTATATTATCGCAGAGATGGCAGGCGCTTCTACATCGGGCAGCAAGCCAAAGCGAGCACGTCGTGTTACCGTGGCCGAGGCACAGGCCCAGCGGAGGCAGCAGCAGCAGCCACGGGAGAGGCAGTACCGCTATTCAGCTCCCATCGTCATCCCGCCGGAGGACGCTCCTGCGCCGCTACCGCAGCTTCGTCGACGAGCCGAGCACACCTTCCTCCAGTTCGCGCCCGGGACTCCTGAGCACGCGAGGATGCAGACCCTCGTCGACTTAGCATCGATTCAGCACCGGTCCTACGCGAGAGACGTACTGCAGCAGCTAGGGCGCGTAGATGAGTTTGACACGATGATGTCCCCACAGTGGACATCAGTACTCCGCTGCAGCTGGCTGCAGTATGACGAGCTTACAGTGGAGTTCCTATCCACTCTCCAGTACGATGCAGGCTCCCTCACTGATCCTGGAGCTGTATCGTTTGTTCTGGGGCGACACCCTCACACCATGAGTGTCGCCCAGTTCGCGGTCGCCTTCGGGCTTTACACGCAGGAGCAGGTGACGGCTCCTGAGTTTGAGAGCTACCTCCGAGGCACTGCCCGGGTCGCCCGGCCCGGGTTTGCTGCAGATGACGATGTCGCTGCCTTTTGGAGGGAGATCTCCACCCAGCCCCACACCGACCGGAAGCTGGCTTCCCAGATCCGAGACCCTTTCCTGCGCTATCTTCATCGGATTCTAGGGAGCACCTTGATCTGTCGCCACTCAGGCAAGGACAAGGTGAGCGCCATGGACCTCTTCTGCCTCTATTGCCTCCACGGTCGCCACCCGGCGAACCTCGCTGCACTTTTGCTTACATCTTTAGCGAGGCCTCGCCGTGGAGGCAGCACGGCGCGCCTCGACATGGGGCCTTACATAGGGCACCTGGCGCACGTATTCCGGGTCTTCCAGACTTACCCCGTCGAGCATGTTACCCGAGGCCCGGATACGACGCCTTATGAGCTGTACGATATGCAGACAGCGGGGATGGTCACATTTGACCGACCACCCCGTTGGATGCCCATCCTGCCGGCCCCGGTGCGTGCGCCCCCCGTTCCGCCTCCATCCACGCGTCGTATTTTGCACGTTGGTGAGCGACCACCTCGTGATGCCCAGGGCCGCCGGCCTGTTCGTCGTCGTCTGACTCTTATGTATCTCTATCAGATGATGGATACGATAGACGCGAACATCCGGCGCCTGGGTGAACACATGGAGGTTGAGTTGATCCCACGTCTGCCAGATCCTCATCTTCCATCCGATCCCGAGGACGGCTCTGACACCGAGCCTGATGTGGGCACGGATGAGGATGAGGAGTAGTATGTAGTTAGTTTAGTTTATGTATTTTGTTTTACGTTGTATGTATTTGAACTGGACAGTATCTATGTCATTTCTTTTTGTATGTCTGCTGTTTATTTATTCGTTCTGTGGTTGTGTTTATTTATTTCATGTATTATTGTGGTTGTATATTATGTTGTGCATTGGTTGTGTATATTTATTGTAAAATTTGTATAATGTGTTGGTTGTATTATTTGTCTCATTTTTGTAATGTATTCGTTGTATTCAATGTTTGTATATAATGTTGTATCTAACACTTGTAATTAATTTGTTGTACTTTTGTGTTGTGTTGTAAATTGTAATTATCTTATTGTTGAATTAACAATTGTATGAGTGTTGTTGTATATTTAGAGGCACGCAACTCCATTTACGACACGTCTACAAATTTCAGGGAGTTCGTGCTAACCTTTTGTATATTTATTTTCATTAATAATTATGTGCCAGTTCTGGATTCACATTGAGGACAATGTGTTGTTCTAAGTGTGGGTATGTCAGGCTGGCGCCTTTTAGTTTTGTAAATTTTGTAAAATCAAGTCATTGTATATATCAAGTCAATTTTGTAATTTAGCTTTGTAATTTAGAATAAAATTTTTGAAATTTTTGTAAATAAACTCCAATTTGTAATTAAATAATGAAATTGTAATTATTTTAAATTAAAAAAAACACAAAAAAATTAAAAAAATCAAAAACTTTACAAAAACATTTTTCTTTTAAATTGAGTTAATGTAAATATTTTTAAGTCAGTTTTTGAGTCTTTTTGTTTTCGGTTAATCTAGTTGGTTTGTTTGAGATCTTAAATTGCAGTCTGGTTCTAACCATTCGTACTCAATTACATTCGGGTGGCGACGACTTAGGCTATTTCTTTTGCAAACGACCGGCAGTGATTGGCTTCTTTTTGGAATAGACTCACTCGTGCTGATGATTGTGTGATCAGCTAAGTCTTTTCCACTTTTTACCTTATTTTTATCTTTCTGTAAATATTTGTTTGTTTATGCATTTATTTTGCATTTTCTGATTGGGTTTAGTGTTTTAGGATGTATATATCTAGAGTCTTGAAAATTGTCCTCGTTCTGGCTTGCATTTTATAAATGGAAGATGATCGGACTACGATTAGGGCTTAGGATTTTATAGGCTAACTTGTGTATTGATTTGGGATTTGTTGGTAGGCCCAGCCGATAGAAAGTTCCTTAGGATTTGATAGAATAAAACTTAAATTCAGGATTCTTGTGGGTTTAAGACTTGGAAAATTCGGGAAATCTGAAACTAAGTAATAGTGAATAAAGGAACCTCTGTAAACTAACAACCTAGATTATTTAAAATTTAAACCTGGCACATATGTTCTCTTTTTATGAAAATAAATCCGAGACTTATGGTGCCCGCTAAATAAATTCCACAATCCACTAAGTGAGCTGAGCCTGTGCAAATAAAAGAAAGAGAGAATAAGAGCTAAAAAGCAGTTGTCATACCCCGGCTCATAACCGAGTGAAACAGTGCTGTAATATGCTCAAGTGAGGTAAAAGAAAAAGAAAAAATGAGAGAATAAAAAGGCAAAATGCTCACACCTTCATCCATCTCCATCATTAGGTTAAAATTTTAACTTTATCTAGGTAGTTTGCATACAGAGGTGGGTTTAAGTCTTTTGATTTAATCATATGCCTTGAAAGCTGTTATTTAGGATTAAGATAACTCGTTTTGACCAAGGGACGGGATCCATAAGATGAATGATTAAACTTGAACACAAATAAATCATGATTAGGGAACTTGAAATTGGTGTTTGGGTTTAGATAGGACCATTATACCAATAATCGCGGTTAATACACAAGGATTTGAGTTTGTTAAATCATTGCATAATAAAAGCCAAGCCCTGATCTATGATTCCATTTTGCTAGCTTTTTCGAGGACGAAAAAGGTTTAAGTGTGGGTATTTTTGATGTGTTAGTTTAACACATCCGTTTTCGTACATATTCGAGTCAGTTTTCGTCTGTTTTGTTTATATTTTGAGTCGATTCTAGTTCCTTTTTACATTTTATTGTTTTTATGAAGGAATGTGACCCGGAGGAGCGGAAATGAAGGCAAACGGGCGTCGGAATCAAGATCGGGTGATTACGCGAAGAAAATCAAGATTTCTGACCTAGGCGGCACGCCTATCGTGGCAGCCGAACTCTGGCGTTACGCGCGGAATCATCTGGCGCCAGCCTTGCTGGGAACCCGCGCGCAACGCCTGGCGTGTTGCACCCACTTCAGGCGTTACGCCTGATAATGGTTTTGAGCCCTAAAACCCTAATTTCTTGCCCTCTATAAATGCATCGCATTCCAGCCGCTTTTAGGATCTTCTTCTGCGATTTTGGAACCCTAATCAAGCCTTGGAGCAGCTGGAGCTTAACCATGGAGTATTTGGCTTGATTAGGGCTTGTTAGAGTGAAGAAGGAGCTAGATCTTGAGTATTTCCCTTTACTTTTCATGTTCTTAGTTTAAAGTTTTGATTTTTAATGTTTGTAGACCTTGTTCAGACTTGTTTAGCTACTGTAGTTATGATTTGTGGCTAGATCTATGGTTGTATCTAGGTTTGGGATGATAAAGTTGTGAACTTTGATGATTTTGGACTTGATTTATGCTTAATGATGATGAATGCTTTGTAATCAGTTGTAAAGCTTGAAACTTTGATGATTATTACAGATGTTGAATGATTATATTTGGTGTATGTTTGATCCACATGTGTTTAGGAATGTCTTTCCACACATAGATGCATGTTAGGCCTACTACTTTGTGTTTTAGGTTAGTTTATGGGTTGTTGATCACATTCCATAGGATTAGACTTCACTAAATATAGTTATTTGCATTTGTAACCTAACCTAGAAATCCGGGAGGTGATAGGTTAGATGGTTGGTCTCTTACACTTAGGAAATTTGAGTTAAACGACCCGGGAGGGCGTTGTCTTAGATCTACTTAGTGTTAGTGTCAATCCATGTTAAAGTTGTCAACTTTATGACTCTCTAGTATCTTAGGATGCAAACTGGTGGAGAAATCCGGGAGGTGATCCACCAGTTAGAGTGCAAATGCATGTCGGGGAGTCCGGGAGGATACCCGATTGACTAGTATATTCATTACAGACTTAGGACTTCTATTGGAGTTGCCTGGTATCTGATCTGGGTCCCCTTTAGGTATTTTTAGGTCTGTTCATTAAGATCCTAGTTTTCATCTTTAGTAAATCAGTCCAGATCAACATCTGTCACACTTTTGATTCCCTGCCTAGGTACACCTGTTTCCTCATCATATTCAGATTCCAGATTCAGTTTCAGTCTTAGTATTGCTGTTCTTAGTATAGTTGTTAGCTTAGTTCACTATTCAGATTCAGTCTGATTAAGTTGTCAGTTGCACCAAAACCCCCCCTCTTTTACCTTAGTTTAGTTTACAGTCTAGGTTTAGTTTGCTACACTAGTGTCCGTGGTTCGATA
Source organism: Mikania micrantha (assembly GCA_009363875.1). Classification (NCBI taxonomy): domain Eukaryota; kingdom Viridiplantae; phylum Streptophyta; class Magnoliopsida; order Asterales; family Asteraceae; genus Mikania; species Mikania micrantha. The sequence goes on from CM018698.1 coordinate 78,610,733, forward strand.
TCCGGACTTCCGTCAGCTATACTGCCACCGACAGGTACACTTGCCTTAGGAGCGGTCTAGTTTAGGTTTTCCGATTATTACTAGGTGTTTAGGTTAAGTATAGGTCTAGAATTAGATTTGGTGTCTTTAGCTTAGGTTAATTAGATTAGATTTAGTTCTGTTTTTAGTATACTGACCGCTCGCATCAGTATTTGATTTCAAGAATATTATGACTCAATCGATGGGCTCAATTTTTTTTTGGATTGGATATTAGACTTTATTAAACTTAATGTATAAACATTTTTTATATCAAATATAAAAAATTAAAAATTCTGGGCAACTAGGCCTGAGGCGCTGGCGTGCTTTGCCCTTGCTTTGGGTCAGAACTAGTCATTATGTGTGACACCTCGCAATTTTCAGGTCAGCATTCATTTTATTTTTAATAATAATGTGTGTTATTATTTCATACGTGGCACTAGAATTATGAATGTTTAGTGTGACACGTGGCACAACAGTTCAAACACACTGATAATTTGAGGAATTATCACACAACACTCGCACGTGTCTTAAATAACGAACGTTGGTGAACGTCTAGCACAATCTGTGGCACAACACTCGAAACCTCACGAAACACTCATACATTGAACTTGGAAGTTCAAACGAGGCCAAACGATAGTTCGTAAACGTGAAAACGGCGACAAACGGATCAAACACATTGAATTGGGCCTAATAGACTCTCTGTGGACCCATCGCGGTACGCGATGGACCTCAAGAAACTCTATCGCGATATGCGACGAGTTTCGGGAAATTTAAATCCCGAAATCCGTCGCGCTACGCGACGAATCTTTTTACCTCTCTCTGCGGTACGCGACGAGCCCAAGACGCAAAATCTTTATAAAACCAAGACACCATCATTTCCAGCCACCCTATACCACCATTACCGAGCTCTGGTCGACATAATCACCCCTACCATCGTCTTCAACCTCTGAAAACCCCATTTTCAGCCATTGTTAACCATTTTGAAGCTTGGAGCTTGTAGATTGAAGCTTGGTGACTTCCTAAAGGCTTAACCATCCACACCACCTTCTTGTTCTCAACGAGACCAACAAACCAGGAGCTCCAGAGGCTGTTCTCACCTTCATATTAGGATCTTTGAAGCTCTAGAAGGTAGTAACACTTCCCTAGTAGCTTAAAAACACTCACAATCTCACATGCAATGAGTAAAACTCACATGCAAGCACTTTGGATGCACCCACACGAATTTGGTTTTTGGGTTTGTTCATTTAGATGGGTATCTTGATGATCTAGAGTGTTATAAAAGTGATTTGTGATGATCCATGAAGTGGTGTATGGTTATGATGCTTGATTGGTATATAAGGTGATGAGATCTTGACATGCATGCATGATCTATGTCTATTTGTATGATTATGAGTATTTAAATATGTTTATGAATGATATAAAAAGATGATTCCATGATTAGATTATGTTGAAATGGTCAAAAATGGTTTTATTTATGATTATTTCCATTTTTAGTAACTTTCTAGTTACAAGATGATGATTTGGAGTTAGGGATGAGCATGCATGTATATAGATATGTAGTTTGAATGATATTATGATGATTAGAAGTTTAGGTATGGGATTTGGATAATGAATATGGTCATTTTAGCAAAATTACTATTTATAGAACTTTTATAGACCAAGTATTGCTAGATGATGAACTTGGCTATATTGGTAAATCTAAATGTTGTTAAATGGCATAATGTAATGATTTGGATACTTAGAATGTGATCTTTGGTGGTGATTATAATCATTTTGGCACAATTGCTATTTTTAGTAACTTTGGTAGATGAAATAATGCTAAATGATGATTTGGGTCATATTGATGTGCTTAGATGATGTTAAATGGATTATTATGATGATTTGTGACATAAAAATGGGTTAGAATGATTTAGGATCATCATTTATATGAAAATTGCCATGGTTACTATTTATAGTAGCTTTATTTTTCAAAACTACCAACATATAAACATTTTGTGTGATTTGAGCATGCTAAGTGATTTATTATGTGTTATTAGGATGAACGTATGCTAAATTAGATGGTTTCCGATTACACGTATGCTATAATTGGAAACTTTCCATTTTAGGAAACTTTTACGCGCAAACCATGCTAAACTGACTAAATATGACTAAGTGGTATGTGATAACATGCTCACTTAGGATAAATATGCATGTTAGAATAATCGGATTATGATTTCTTGCACATCTTGCCAAATGTGAAAACTTTCCTAAAATAGGAACTTACTATAAATAGTAAGTTTCCTCACGAAAGTGACTTTGGTATCCGTACACATCACACGACACTAGACCGCACGTTACACAAAACCGTCACCAACCGGTCCTTAGGTCAAACATGGTCAACACAGTCAAACACTGTCACACCCCCAAATTCCCACTCGTGGTGTCAGTCCACGTGGGTGTGACGTGGCCAGGATCACAGCTCATGGTCACATAGAACGACTCTATATGAGTTACACAATCACGCAGATACGTAAAATAACATAGTTTCGTTAATATGCAGCGGAAAATGAGTTCAACATCATAAATAAATAAGTTGCAGCGGAATGCAAACTGTTTAACAGACACTACAAAGTTTAAATTGTTTTAAAACACATCCAATGCACACAATGCCTAGGACACGAGTCTATATGCAAGCCAGACTCCTTAAAGCTTCCTTGTGCGCATCCTAGCGTGTGCTCCATTAGTTACCTGAGAATACATGCGAAAAGTGTCAACTAAAAAGTTGGTGAGTTCACAGGTTTAGACAGACAGAAAATAATAAACAGACATATACTGGGTATGTTAAGTTTAGTTGTTTGGATTCTACGATCCGTGGAGTGTGTCAGTTCATCTTACCGAAACTAGACTGTTTCCGTTTGCCTACGCAGGTCATCGCTGAACCCGCATTCCCATCGAAATTACACTCGTTATGACCTCCAGTCAACATTGGTGCCGAGTGAGGCTAGTCAAACCCAGTAGTACTACGTAATTACGACTCGTTTGATACACAACTAACGGTAAGGATAAGTGAGGACTTTAAGCGATATAAGTTACACTCGAAAATGGTTTTCACAACATACCAGTCATACATCTAAAACAGTTGCATAGTATTCTCACCCCAATAATTTAACAAATCAGTTAAAGAGTAAAAGTGGGGCCGTAAACTCACCTGAGTTTGTGTAATGCGTTTGCTCAAAAGAGTTCGTGTAGCTCGCCGGCTAGTAGTCACCTATATCACATAGGTACTATGAGTTCGTGTTTACACATGTGGGCCTCACATGACAGCGTTCGTGTTTAACAACATCAAGTTGTTAAGTGGGTCGTGTTGACCGTGTTTGACCATGTTGACCGTGTTTGACCTAACGGCCCGTTGGTGACGGTTTTGGATCAAGTGCTCGTGTAACGTGTGGTTTAGTGTCGTGTGAAGTGTACGGATACCAAGAATCATTCCTATGAGGAAACTTACTATTTATAGTAAGTTCCTATTTTAGGAAAGTTTCCACATTAGACAAGTCATGCATTAAATCTCATTTCCGGTTATTCTAACATGCATGTTTATCCTAAATGAGCATGTTATCAAATAGCACATCGTCACACATAGCCGGTTTAACATAGTTTGCACGTAAAAGTTTCTATATTTAGAAATTTGCACAAACAAGCATATTTTACCAAGTTTATCAACCAATATTATTAAAATATCATTATCATATTCCTAAATAAGCAGTTTATCATAACCGTTGTGGCTAGCATGCTTCTATTCACGGATTTGTAAAATAAAGTTACTATTTATAGTAATAACCATAAAATCACATTGTTAATGGTTCCAATAATCCCAATACATCAATAATCATCATATTAACTTATAAACATCATTTTTAAGCATAACATACGGATCTACATATACAAATATGGTTATTTCATCAAAAATACACACTTGGTAACATTAAAGTTACTATTTATAGTAGTAATCACCAAATAACCATTTCTTGACATAACCAATCATCCTATTCATGTAGATCATTCCAAATATCATTTATGACAACATATTATCATCTACAATCATGTGAATCAACCTAGATCATACATGCATGTTGGTACTTTACCCATTTATGACCGAACCAAACATTATACCAACTAACATCATCATGGATCGTCAATAAAACTCATTTAATCAATCTAGATCTTCAATAATCATAGAAACATCATCAAACCCAGGTTTAAACAAAGAAGAATTCGTGCATGTGAAGTTCTAGTGAGTGCATGTGGCCTTAGAGGCTTGCATGTGGGTCTGTGGGTGTTGAATGTGTGTTTTATGATACATAGTCTCAAGATCTACCTTATGAAGCTTCAAACATGCTGAGATAGTGAATGAGCAGCTTCTCGAGCTCCTGGAATCGCTCTTTGATTAGTGCAAGTGTTGGTGTTGGTGATGAAAGCTTCAAACCTTCTTCTAAGCTCCCAAGGTTCTCAACAATGGTTTCCTCTAAGTTTCTAGTAGTGATTATGAGGTTGTAGAGGGGTTATCAGGTGGTTTATAGGGGTTTAAAACAAGTGGGTGGCGTGTGAAGTTGGTTAAGATAGGTATAGAGTGGCTAATGTAATGATTAATCTTGGTTTTAACAAGATTTTGTGTGTTTAGCATCCAGGCGTATCGCCTGACGAGTGGCCATGGCATCCTGTCGTTACGCGCGGATGAATCCGGTGAGAGGCGCATCTCCCTTTCCCGCGCGCATCGCCTGGGGTCAGCGTGCCGGGTCAGGCGTACCGCCTGGCCCATTTTTCAGGCCCAATAAGCCCAATTTCATAGTTTTAAAGCGATTTTCTCGTATTTTGCATTTACGATTATCGTTTATCGACATATGGACATCGTTCTACTAACTTAGGTTCTACGGAACCTAATTTTGCAATGAAAGTGTACTGTGGTTTGATCCGTTCACCAACGTTCGTTATCCAAGACACATGCGAGTGTTGTGCGATAATTCCTCGAATTATCGATGTGTTTGGTCCGTTGTGCCACGTGTCACACTAAATACAAATATTCTAGTGCCACGTATGAAATAATAATACACATTATTATTAAAATAAAATAAATGCTGACCTGGAATTTGCGAGGTGTCACATCATCCCCCAGTTAATAGGAATTTCGTCCCGAAGTTCAGTTCGTGTTGCCGGTGTTAGTCTGGTTGGAGAATAAGTGAGGGTATTTCTTTTTCATCCGGTCCTCCCGTTCCCAGGTGTATTCTGGTCCTCGTCGTGAGTTCCATCGGACTTTCACTATCGGTATCTTACTGAGTTTCAACTTCTTGAGTTCCCGGTCCATGATTTCCACCGGTTCCTCAACGAAGTGTAGTCGTTCGTCAATCTGGATTTCCTCTAAAGGAATTGCTAGCGTTTCGTCCGATAGACATTTCTTGAGTTTTGAGACGTGAAACACGTTTTCGAGCAATCTTGTTAATTTCATCATCATTACCGCTTGTCGAACCCCCAGCATTTGGGTCTCGTCGAGGAGGCATTCTACGAATAGAAGCCACAAGCGGGTCAGTAATGAGAATGGATACAATTGAATTTTCATGATAAGGTCAGTAATATATCCATACTACTAGTATTATCATTCAATTGTAATATGATCCAGTACACGTATAAGTTATCAACTTATTTGTATACTTATCATGTGAATATGTACGATGTCTCATGATCTCTCCACCAAACCTACACACTGACACTTTCCCGATATACCGAAAAGAGCTTATATATAGGGCTCACTCTCGCTGCCCACCACCGTTTCGATATACCACGATCATGCCCTTGCTAGCATTTGGCAACACGTTTGTACTGATTTCCATGTGTTTTCCATTGATTAAGAATCCCATGATCTTTGATCAACTTGAACTATGATTGATTCCATGATTGAACTATGATTATGTTATGCGTGCACCTACTAACAGTTGTTAACATGTAGAGCTAAATCATACGTGTGCTCTACACTTTCTTGTTAACTTATGCCAGTAAGTACTAATGATGTAATCACTTAAGAATTTCACTTAAGGTTTACATTTATGATATGTTCACAACTTGGTTGATTCACCATAATGTCTGGTTCATCCAAGTTTGAATTTGCACTATGATTTGATTCACCAATGATTGTTTCCCAAATGTTTGTATCCCATGTGTTTTGACTACTGTTCCATGTGTCCAGTTGATCCCGAATCCTCACTCCAAATACAAACGCCGGATTCCCCTAACATACTGAAATAAGCTTATATATAGGGTAAGCTCTCACCGACCCACCACTTACCTCAACACGTCAACGTTAATCCGCCGTCTATATTTGGGGCTAAGATTCCAACTGTTGATTGATTATGATTGTCTCATGATTTCCTCTTGTTCCTTGATTCTGTTTATGATTGTGTAAACCATGGTCCTTAATTTACTAGAAACTAAGACCTTAGGTTTATGTATATGTGTCCTAGGTTAATCAACCTAGTTTCCCAATACTTACAGTACTGAGCATAATGATTTCCTGTGAGAACTTCAACTAAAGAATACTGTTACACAGATTCTAAGTCATAAAGTTCCTATGATAATGAATCCATGATAATGATAACAATGACAAGGATTTCAAATCTAAGTTCTAAATTAATAGACCTCAACCTTTGAATTCCTATAGTGATATGACAAGGATCTCAAATCCAAGTTCTAAGTTAATAGATCTTGATCTTTGAATCCTATAATGAATATGACAAGGATCTCAAATCCAAGTTCTAAATTAATAGATCTTGACCTTTGAATCCTATAATGAATATGACAAGGATCTCAAATCCAAGTTCTAAATTAATAGATCTTGACCTTTGAATCCTATAATGAATATGACAAGGATCTTAGATCAAAGATACTAAATTAATAGATCTTTGCCTCTAAATCCCATAATGAATACGACAAGAAATTCATATCAAAGATACTGATAATACAGATCTTTGCCTCTGAATTTCTATAATGATCTCTGTGTGAGAATTTCAGATCAAGGATACTAAAAATATAGATCCTTGCCTCGGAAATCCTTAAATGCATATGCGTGAGAATTTAATCCGGTTTCTAAAATTATAGAATTCCGGTTCAAATTCCTTGACTCGATGTCTAATCTTAGAAAAATGTCCCTAAGATCTTCCAAGCTTGTTGTAGACTTAATGCTCACTTAAGTTACTTAGATCCTAAGTATCCTCAAACCTATAGCACTTAGTCCTATTGGGTAGCTTAGGTTATAGTCTAGGTCATTAAACATTGGGTTTTTCCTAGTTCTCTACAACCTTGGCTCTGATACCAACCTGTCACACCCCTGCGCCGCGTGCGGAATCCACGGCGCGGTGACGTATGATCAGTTGAATCATGCACAAGTATTGAATAAGAACAACCACAATGGGTTACTACATTTCATAATGTTTAGACAGTTGATTAGTTACAGACAATCTATCTATCAAAAGTAAGACAACTACAGACCCAAAATATAGTTTACAAAATAAGACTCCAAACAAGACAATTAAACATTTAGGATTTAGTGAGTTTCTATTCCATCCTAGCATGTTTCTTCATCTTGTTCTATCTTAGAATGGTCTCCTTAGTTGTCCCTGAGATTGTCTTAAACCTGATTACCTGAAACACGTGAAAAGTAACTGTCAACTACAGACGTAGTTGGTGAGAACAATAGGTTTAAGCATTTGTAAACATGAGTATATGATATAAGACATAGGTAAGTTAAAGCATCATAAGATTCACACGGATGAGCTGCAACCCAAACTAACATCAAGTAAGAAAATGAGTGTAAACAGTCCAATCACTGTTCGCACGACAGCCGATAATATCAAGTCCCAAACCACGTTTGGAGTTAGATAATACGTCAGCAGTTTTGATAACCATATGACACCAGACCTGCAGTTGGCCTTTAAAAGCAAATTTAAAAGCCAACTCCATCCTGGATAAGAAAACCATGACACCAGACCTGCAGTTAGCTTTTAAAACAAATTTAAAAGCTAACTCCATCCTGGATAAGAAACAATGTGTCCGCTTTCCCTTGTTGTGATCACCCAGTACTAACGCTAATGAATATGATACTTGATGCTTTTTGCAAGTTTGTTTACAACAATGGACACCATGTTTTCTGAATCTTACTTTAACCGGATGTGTTAATGTCTTATTGAAAACCTGGATTTAACTCCACGAGTTAAATCCTTTGTTTATGTAACATGAAATGAATCTCTTGATTTGAATACCATGATGTGAACAACTTGACTTGAATACCATGTTTTGAACCAATGAATTTGAGTACCATGTTGTGAACCACTTGTTTTGAATACCATGATGTGATGACCTTGTATAACAACAAGGTTTATAACAAAAGAAAGGTTTATGAAATCATTTATTTAAAAATGTTTATCCTTTAAAAGTACATTTGAGTAAAACTGTTATAAAACATTTCAAGAAAACATTTTTAAAATCCTTTATAGTAATAAGGATTTAATAGTAAATAATTCCTTTAAAACAGTTGACAATTTCCTTAAACAGTTGAAGAATCACTTGGATTCATAGGATAAACCTGTAATGTTTATGAATGCACATACACTGTGAAATGAAACAAGATTGAAATAGCGGTTTTGATCACGTGTTCCACCCCAAAACAGTTATAAAACAGTAAAAGAGGGGCTAAAGTTCTCACCTGTCTGCAGTAGACTCTGAACTAAGACAGATAGCAAGTAGCAAACAAGACTTCTAATTGTTTCCTATAACAATGTAATCATACATAAGATATAGGATTTATAATTGTATAACTTGATTCATTGATTGACTTGTGTTCTCATGATTTGATTGTTGTGAAAACTTGAATGTTATGCTTTGAGTCATTTGATTGATCATGGGTCCAAGAAACTTATGAAATGCTCTTTGATGCATAATTCTTATGCATAAATGATATTTGTTCATGAATTTGATAGCCATTGATTACCATTTGTTGTGAAAAGATGTTCATTTGATTTCAAGTCATTGTGATTATGAATTGATCTCTCGATTATGTTAAGTTGTCACTTAACCTCTTCGTGATCAATTCACAATATCATAAGTCGAGGTCAAACACAATTTGGGCCTTAAGCCCATAAACCATGAGGGCTTAACAAAGACCATGGGCCACTTAGGTCACTAGGCCCAATTGAACGTGATATTGGTCAATTGAATGTAGTGTTGGGCCGAAATGGGTCTTGTAAACCAAACGAGTGAGTTATTGGGCCAAGTAAATCACCAAGGATAAATTTGAACCAATTGTATGTGAGGTTGGACCAATTAGGATAATAGTGAGCCTAATGGGCTTGAATTAGGCCTAAAGAATTTAATTGGGCCTAAGGATTTAAATTGGCTAAACAATACGAATATAATCTACATAACGTTTCACGGTGTTTTTGATTTAATTGAAGGTTTAAATGAATCAACCTACTCCCTTGAGTTTACCTCACACCTGTGGGCCTTATACTAACACACTTGGGCCGAATAAGTTGGAGTTGGGCCAAGGAAGTGTGAGCTGCCAACTATGGGCAGCGAACCCTTTGGGATTTCAGCCCAAGGTTCGGCCTTATGGCGGGAGGGTTCGTTCAATACAAGGAATCATCAGGGTTCGGCCAATGAACTGATGAGGGTTCGGTGATAGCAGGGTGGTTCGCTGCTAGTGCTGACTGGACAAGGGTTCGCTGGGGTTCGGCTTGGGCAGGTGGGTTCGTGACCAGAAGCATCAAAAGGGTTCGGTTGATCATGCCACGAACCATACAGGGTTCGTGGTTCATTCGCAGCTTATGCATGGCGACAAGGGTTCGTTTCCTATGGTCCAGCATGGAGGGTTCGTTGGAGATGCCCATGCCCACGAAGGTTCGACTGAAAGGCATGTGATGGTTCGTGAGGGTGAGCTGGTTCGGCAAGGCTCGTGAGAACATCAAGGGTTCGGCCAGGAAACCCTCCTGGTTCGGCTGTCTGCTGTGTGCAGCTAACCCCCCACGAACCTGTTAATTTGCATCATCACCATCGTATACAATTTGTTCCAGTCAGTTAGTAGAACTGATCTATCATCAAGAGGGGTTATCATGTCTGCGAAATTAACTAGAAGAGGGCTAGAACCCGCTACCCATCGAGTTTAAACAATTCACACAAGAAACCCTATTTTCGTGGTTTTTCAAACATCATTACCTCGAGATTGGCTGGATGAAACTGCGATATTCTTGTACTTTCTTGTAGAGTTTGTCGAGAGCTTCGCGTGGACACCAAGAACGTCGAAATCCGTCGAGAAATAAGCGAGTTACGAACGTTTAAAGTCGGTTTTCTTAGAGAGAGAGAGGGTAGACGAACTATTAGAGAGAGAAAGGGTTGTTGGTGGAATTTATGAGCATTTAAGCCTTGTTCAAGGCTTTTATAGCTCGGGTGAAGTTCGGGTTCGTTTCGGTCGCTCGGTTCGCGTTTCCGGAACGAGACGCGTATTTTACGCGGCTTTAATTAAAACATGATATTAAACTCATTAAAATGATGAGTTTCAAAATTGTAAAAATATAAAATAATAATATAATTATTTTTACTCTTCGTGTGTTGTCGGATCGTTAAACATTCACAATTTACGTGTATACCCGCAATCGCGTACGTTTTACGATCGTATTAATTATTTAAAGTCGTTTAATCGTAATTATAAGTTCAACATTCGTATTATTATGGATCGTCACCCATAACTATACTCAGTCTCGCTTACAGATTACGATCTTGGTTGAATTAATTAAATGTCATAGTATTCGTCTCGACACTACGCACTAACACTAACCTGTTACACCGAACGCAGTATATATATAGGGCTCACTCTCGCTGCCCACCACTGTTTCGATATAACAAGTTACTGTTCTTGCTTAGTGAAATCGACTGTAAATAAATAATACATACTTGTTTTCTGATTACTAAGATCCTGTAACACACAAGCACACATTTTGAACATACGAATCACATTGATGAACTGAACCATGAATAGACACTGTTGTAACACTGTTTACAACTACATGACTATATGCACAAATGTTACAGTCTCCCCTAGCTAAGGGAATTTCGTCCCGAAATTAACTAGCCGAAGGTACTGTAAAAAGATGAGGGTACTTAAGCTTCATCTGGTCTTCACGTTCCCAGGTGAACTCAGCACCGCGTTTGCCCTCCCATCGCACTTTCACGATCGGGATACGGCTGCGTTTAAGTTTCTTGACCCCATGATCCATGATCTCAACTGGACGTTCAATGAATTGCATGTTGTTCTGAATCTGTATGTCTTCCAGTGGAATCTGAACATCATGATCCGCCAAGCATTTCTTAAGGTTCGATACATGAAAAGTATCGTGAACATTGCTTAGCTCCACTGGAAGTTTGAGTTTGTAGGCTACGGGACCAATCCGTTCCAGGATCTCAAAAGGTCCAACGTACCTTGGTGCAAGTTTCCCTTTCTTCCCAAATCGGACAACGCCTTTCCGGGGAGAAACTTTGAGTAAGACTCGGTCACCGACTTGAAACTCAAGCGGTTTCCGACGTCGATCAGCATAACTCTTCTGCCGATCTCGTGCGGCCTTAAGCCGTGACTGAATGATTGTGATCTTGTCTGATGTTTCCTGAATGAGTTCTGGTCCTACGACCTGTGAGTCACCAATCTCGGTCCAACAGACCGGTGATCGGCACTTTCTACCATATAGAGCCTCGAATGGTGCACATTGAATGCTCGTATGATAGCTATTGTTATATGAAAACTCAATGAGTGGAAGATGAGTGTCCCAACTTCCACCGAAGTCAATGACACAAGAACGGAGCATGTCCTCAAGTGTTTGGATAGTCCTCTCACTTTGGCCGTCGGTTTGGGGATGATACGCCGTGCTAAGATTAACACGCGTTCCCAAAGCCTTTTGCAATGATTGCCAAAAGCGAGAAGTGAAACGACTATCACGATCAGATATGATTGATGTTGGAGTACCATGACGTGCAATGATTTCGTTGATGTACAATGTGGATAACTTCTCCATCTTGTAATCCTCTCGGATTGGGAGAAAATGAGCAGATTTGGTGAGTCGATCAACGATCACCCAAATCGAATCGAAACCTCTCGGAGTTCTCGGCAACTTTGTTATGAAATCCATGGAAATTTGCTCCCATTTCCATTGAGGAATTTCAGGTTGCTGCAGAAGTCCCGAAGGCTTTTGATGTTCTGCTTTGACCTTTGAACATGTAAGACATTTTCCCACGTACAGTGCTATGTCTTTCTTCATCCCCGGCCACCAGTAAGATGTCCTCAAGTCTTGATACATCTTGTCGGCTCCAGGATGAACTGAGTATCGCGACTTATGAGCCTCATCACAGATGAGTGTGCGCAATTCTTCAGACTTTGGAATCCAAATGCGGCCGTTGAGATATAACAACCCATCAGCTCGAGGTTCTAGTTTCTTCTCAATACCACAATCCAAGTCTGTCTTGAGTTGATTATCTGTTACTACTTGTTGTTGTGCAATACGAATCAAGTCTTTCAAGTTTGGCTGTGTGTTGATCTCCATGGCTCTAACACGAATTGGTTTGACTGGTTCCTTGCGACTAAGAGCATCCGCCACCACATTGGCTTTACCCGGATGGTAACGAATCTCACAGTCGTAATCAGTTAGAAGCTCAACCCAACGTCGTTGTCTCATGTTGAGTTCTTTCTGATTGAGAATGTGTTGAAGGCTCTTGTGGTCTGTATAGATGACACATTTAGTACCATACAGGTAGTGTCTCCAAATCTTCAATGCAAAGACCACAGCCCCTAACTCAAGGTCATGAGTAGTGTAATTCTTCTCGTGAACCTTAAGTTGTCTTGAAGCATAAGCAATGACCTTGTCCCGTTGCATAAGTACACAACCGAGACCAAGGTTTGAAGCATCACAGTAGACAATGAAATCATCACTGCCTTCTGGAAGACTAAGGATAGGGGAATTGCATAACTTCTGTTTAAGAAGTTGAAATGCATCTTCTTGTTTCTGTCCCCATATAAAAGCTTGACTTTTCTGAGTCAATGTAGTGAGTGGCAAGGCTATCTTAGAGAAGTTTGCAATGAATCTTCTATAATAACCTGCCAGACCCAGAAATGAACGAATCTCTGTTGGAGTAGATGGAGTAGTCCAGTTCTTAATCGCCTCAATCTTGGCTGGATCTACATGAATTCCATCTTTGTTTATGACATGTCCTAAGAAATGAACTTCCTTTAGCCAAAATTCACACTTTGAGAATTTAGCATAGAGTTGTTCAGCTCTTAGTAACTCCAGAACTTTCCTCAAATGATCTTCATGTTCTTGTTCCGACTTGGAATAAATCAGTATATCATCAATAAAGACAATAACAAACTGATCTAAATATGGTCTGCAGACTCGATTCATCAAGTCCATGAACACTGCGGGTGCATTGGTCAGCCCAAATGGCATAACCACAAACTCATAGTGTCCATATCGAGTCCTAAATGCAGTCTTTGGTATATCCTCATCATTTACTCTTAACTGATGATACCCGGATCGTAAATCAATCTTAGAGAAGCAAGTTGCTCCCTGTAATTGATCAAATAGATCATCGATCCTAGGTAGAGGATATCTGTTCTTGATTGTTAACTTGTTCAGCTCACGATAATCTATGCACATGCGAAATGAACCGTCTTTCTTCTTGACAAATAGAACCGGAGCTCCCCATGGAGAGAAACTCGGTCTAATGAACCCTTTGTCTAGAAGTTCTTGAAGCTGACTAGACAGTTCTTGCATCTCAGACGGTGCTAATCGATACGGTGACTTCGCCACTGGGTTTGCTCCAGGGACGAGATCAATTCTAAACTCCACTTGTCGGACTGGTGGTAGTCCAGGCAAGTCTTCTGGAAATACGTCTGGATAGTCTTTGATAACCGGTACATCTCCAACTGCTTTCTTGTCAGGTTTCTTTTCCACCACGTGAGCTAAGAATGCATAATATTTCTTCTTCAGATACTTCCTCGCCTTGACGCACGATACAATCTTCAATTCGCGGCAGGGTTTCTCACCGTAGACTATCATCGTTTCGCCGGACGGTAGGGGAATTCGAATAAGTTTCTCCGAGCATACGATTTCAGCATTATTCTTAGATAGCCAATCCATTCCTACTACAACTTCAAAGCTCCCGAGAGTCATAGGAATGAGATCGATAGAAAAGGGATGGTCATTTAGTCTTAGCTCACAAGCATGAATGATGGAATCTACAACTATAGTCTTACCATTCGCTACTTCTACAGTATAGGGAGCAGTAAGTGTGGATAGTTGCATATTAAGAACAGAAGCAGTATGAGCAGAGATAAAGCTTTTATCAGCACCAGTATCAAATATGATAGGAACATAGTGATCATTGATAAGAAATGTACCCGTGATGACCGCCGGCTCTTCACGTGCTTCCGCAGTTCCAATCACAAAAGCACGAGCAGCAGCAGTATTGTTATTGAGTTTTGGACACTGGTTTCTGAAGTGCCCTTCTGCCCCACAATTGTAACAAGCTCTTCCACCTGTAGCAGCAGAAGTTGTGGCAGCAGTTGTTGCAGCAATAAGATGAGCAGATCGACAAGTCGCTGCAAAGTGTCCCATACGCCCACACTTGTGACACTTCTTGCATGGAGTATTGGGCAGGTGATGGTACTGGCATTTGGTGCAGAGTGGAAACGAGCCAGTGTACTGCTTTCTGACATTAGCGGGTTGTGGCATAGCAGTGAGGGGAGTAGCATGAGTAGGTGCAACCGCAGTCAACGCTGCAAAGTTCTTGATTGTTTTCTGTTTCTTCTTCTTATGATGGTGCTGTTCAGGCTTCTTGCCTTCCTCAATCTGTGCCCTTTTGAATCCCTTTCGGGTGAGCACCCCAGATTTCACATACTCTTCAGTAAGAGTAGCACCCAGTTGTATCGCAGCTTCCAAAGTAGTGGGGTTGTTCCCCATAACAGTTCCTCTAACCACTAGAGGCAAGCCTTCGATGTATTTCTCTATCCTGCGGGATAGAGGAGTAACCAGATGTGGTACCAAAATGCACAACTCATGAAAACGAGTTGTATACTTGGCATTTTCGCCACTATCCTGCACCAGATTCCACATCTCCACTTCCAGTTTCTTTAGCTCGTGACGTGGACAAAACTTTTCCACCAGTAAGTTCTTGAATCCATTCCATGGTAAGGCTAGAGCGACTTCACGTCCTCTGGTGTTCTTCTCAGAATTCCACCAGGTGAGTGCGCCCTTGTGAAATGCACTCGAGGCCATCTTGACCTTTAGATTTTCAGGGCATCCAGTGAAGTCTAGAATGTCTTCGATACTTTCCAGCCATTGCAGTAGGCCGGTAGCTCCTTCGGTACCAGAGTACTTAGGAGGCTTAGCATCGTTGAACTGCTTGAAAGTAAAGTTAGCAGTTCCAGCGTTTGTGGCATTTGAGTTGTGTGCAGAATCACCGGTACTTCCTCGAAGATTCTGGGTAATATCAGTGACCATACCCGGGATCACATCCCTCATGTGAACAGCGATAGCTCGAGCAATCTTGTTAATTTCATCATCATTACCGCTTGTCGAACCCCCAGCATTTGGGTCTCGTCGAGGAGGCATTCTACGAATAGAAGCCACAAGCGGGTCAGTAATGAGAATGGATACAATTGAATTTTCATGATAAGGTCAGTAATATATCCATACTACTAGTATTATCATTCAATTGTAATATGATCCAGTACACGTATAAGTTATCAACTTATTTGTATACTTATCATGTGAATATGTACGATGTCTCATGATCTCTCCACCAAACCTACACACTGACACTTTCCCGATATACCGAAAAGAGCTTATATATAGGGCTCACTCTCGCTGCCCACCACCGTTTCGATATACCACGATCATGCCCTTGCTAGCATTTGGCAACACGTTTGTACTGATTTCCATGTGTTTTCCATTGATTAAGAATCCCATGATCTTTGATCAACTTGAACTATGATTGATTCCATGATTGAACTATGATTATGTTATGCGTGCACCTACTAACAGTTGTTAACATGTAGAGCTAAATCATACGTGTGCTCTACACTTTCTTGTTAACTTATGCCAGTAAGTACTAATGATGTAATCACTTAAGAATTTCACTTAAGGTTTACATTTATGATATGTTCACAACTTGGTTGATTCACCATAATGTCTGGTTCATCCAAGTTTGAATTTGCACTATGATTTGATTCACCAATGATTGTTTCCCAAATGTTTGTATCCCATGTGTTTTGACTACTGTTCCATGTGTCCAGTTGATCCCAAATCCTCACTCCAAATACAAACGCCGGATTCCCCCTAACATACTGAAATAAGCTTATATATAGGGTAAGCTCTCACCGACCCACCACTTACCTCAACACGTCAACGTTAATCCGCCGTCTATATTTGGGGCTAAGATTCCAACTGTTGATTGATTATGATTGTCTCATGATTTCCTCTTGTTCCTTGATTCTGTTTATGATTGTGTAAACCATGGTCCTTAATTTACTAGAAACTAAGACCTTAGGTTTATGTATATGTGTCCTAGGTTAATCAACCTAGTTTCCCAATACTTACAGTACTGAGCATAATGATTTCCTGTGAGAACTTCAACTAAAGAATACTGTTACACAGATTCTAAGTCATAAAGTTCCTATGATAATGAATCCATGATAATGATAACAATGACAAGGATTTCAAATCTAAGTTCTAAATTAATAGACCTCAACCTTTGAATTCCTATAGTGATATGACAAGGATCTCAAATCCAAGTTCTAAGTTAATAGATCTTGATCTTTGAATCCTATAATGAATATGACAAGGATCTCAAATCCAAGTTCTAAATTAATAGATCTTGACCTTTGAATCCTATAATGAATATGACAAGGATCTCAAATCCAAGTTCTAAATTAATAGATCTTGACCTTTGAATCCTATAATGAATATGACAAGGATCTTAGATCAAAGATACTAAATTAATAGATCTTTGCCTCTAAATCCCATAATGAATACGACAAGAAATTCATATCAAAGATACTGATAATACAGATCTTTGCCTCTGAATTTCTATAATGATCTCTGTGTGAGAATTTCAGATCAAGGATACTAAAAATATAGATCCTTGCCTCGGAAATCCTTAAATGCATATGCGTGAGAATTTAATCCGGTTTCTAAAATTATAGAATTCCGGTTCAAATTCCTTGACTCGATGTCTAATCTTAGAAAAATGTCCCTAAGATCTTCCAAGCTTGTTGTAGACTTAATGCTCACTTAAGTTACTTAGATCCTAAGTATCCTCAAACCTATAGCACTTAGTCCTATTGGGTAGCTTAGGTTATAGTCTAGGTCATTAAACATTGGGTTTTTCCTAGTTCTCTACAACCTTGGCTCTGATACCAACCTGTCACACCCCTGCGCCGCGTGCGGAATCCACGGCGCGGTGACGTATGATCAGTTGAATCATGCACAAGTATTGAATAAGAACAACCACAATGGGTTACTACATTTCATAATGTTTAGACAGTTGATTAGTTACAGACAATCTATCTATCAAAAGTAAGACAACTACAGACCCAAAATATAGTTTACAAAATAAGACTCCAAACAAGACAATTAAACATTTAGGATTTAGTGAGTTTCTATTCCATCCTAGCATGTTTCTTCATCTTGTTCTATCTTAGAATGGTCTCCTTAGTTGTCCCTGAGATTGTCTTAAACCTGATTACCTGAAACACGTGAAAAGTAACTGTCAACTACAGACGTAGTTGGTGAGAACAATAGGTTTAAGCATTTGTAAACATGAGTATATGATATAAGACATAGGTAAGTTAAAGCATCATAAGATTCACACGGATGAGCTGCAACCCAAACTAACATCAAGTAAGAAAATGAGTGTAAACAGTCCAATCACTGTTCGCACGACAGCCGATAATATCAAGTCCCAAACCACGTTTGGAGTTAGATAATACGTCAGCAGTTTTGATAACCATATGACACCAGACCTGCAGTTGGCCTTTAAAAGCAAATTTAAAAGCCAACTCCATCCTGGATAAGAAAACCATGACACCAGACCTGCAGTTAGCTTTTAAAACAAATTTAAAAGCTAACTCCATCCTGGATAAGAAACAATGTGTCCGCTTTCCCTTGTTGTGATCACCCAGTACTAACGCTAATGAATATGATACTTGATGCTTTTTGCAAGTTTGTTTACAACAATGGACACCATGTTTTCTGAATCTTACTTTAACCGGATGTGTTAATGTCTTATTGAAAACCTGGATTTAACTCCACGAGTTAAATCCTTTGTTTATGTAACATGAAATGAATCTCTTGATTTGAATACCATGATGTGAACAACTTGACTTGAATACCATGTTTTGAACCAATGAATTTGAGTACCATGTTGTGAACCACTTGTTTTGAATACCATGATGTGATGACCTTGTATAACAACAAGGTTTATAACAAAAGAAAGGTTTATGAAATCATTTATTTAAAAATGTTTATCCTTTAAAAGTACATTTGAGTAAAACTGTTATAAAACATTTCAAGAAAACATTTTTAAAATCCTTTATAGTAATAAGGATTTAATAGTAAATAATTCCTTTAAAACAGTTGACAATTTCCTTAAACAGTTGAAGAATCACTTGGATTCATAGGATAAACCTGTAATGTTTATGAATGCACATACACTGTGAAATGAAACAAGATTGAAATAGCGGTTTTGATCACGTGTTCCACCCCAAAACAGTTATAAAACAGTAAAAGAGGGGCTAAAGTTCTCACCTGTCTGCAGTAGACTCTGAACTAAGACAGATAGCAAGTAGCAAACAAGACTTCTAATTGTTTCCTATAACAATGTAATCATACATAAGATATAGGATTTATAATTGTATAACTTGATTCATTGATTGACTTGTGTTCTCATGATTTGATTGTTGTGAAAACTTGAATGTTATGCTTTGAGTCATTTGATTGATCATGGGTCCAAGAAACTTATGAAATGCTCTTTGATGCATAATTCTTATGCATAAATGATATTTGTTCATGAATTTGATAGCCATTGATTACCATTTGTTGTGAAAAGATGTTCATTTGATTTCAAGTCATTGTGATTATGAATTGATCTCTCGATTATGTTAAGTTGTCACTTAACCTCTTCGTGATCAATTCACAATATCATAAGTCGAGGTCAAACACAATTTGGGCCTTAAGCCCATAAACCATGAGGGCTTAACAAAGACCATGGGCCACTTAGGTCACTAGGCCCAATTGAACGTGATATTGGTCAATTGAATGTAGTGTTGGGCCGAAATGGGTCTTGTAAACCAAACGAGTGAGTTATTGGGCCAAGTAAATCACCAAGGATAAATTTGAACCAATTGTATGTGAGGTTGGACCAATTAGGATAATAGTGAGCCTAATGGGCTTGAATTAGGCCTAAAGAATTTAATTGGGCCTAAGGATTTAAATTGGCTAAACAATACGAATATAATCTACATAACGTTTCACGGTGTTTTTGATTTAATTGAAGGTTTAAATGAATCAACCTACTCCCTTGAGTTTACCTCACACCTGTGGGCCTTATACTAACACACTTGGGCCGAATAAGTTGGAGTTGGGCCAAGGAAGTGTGAGCTGCCAACTATGGGCAGCGAACCCTTTGGGATTTCAGCCCAAGGTTCGGCCTTATGGCGGGAGGGTTCGTTCAATACAAGGAATCATCAGGGTTCGGCCAATGAACTGATGAGGGTTCGGTGATAGCAGGGTGGTTCGCTGCTAGTGCTGACTGGACAAGGGTTCGCTGGGGTTCGGCTTGGGCAGGTGGGTTCGTGACCAGAAGCATCAAAAGGGTTCGGTTGATCATGCCACGAACCATACAGGGTTCGTGGTTCATTCGCAGCTTATGCATGGCGACAAGGGTTCGTTTCCTATGGTCCAGCATGGAGGGTTCGTTGGAGATGCCCATGCCCACGAAGGTTCGACTGAAAGGCATGTGATGGTTCGTGAGGGTGAGCTGGTTCGGCAAGGCTCGTGAGAACATCAAGGGTTCGGCCAGGAAACCCTCCTGGTTCGGCTGTCTGCTGTGTGCAGCTAACCCCCCCACGAACCTGTTAATTTGCATCATCACCATCGTATACAATTTGTTCCAGTCAGTTAGTAGAACTGATCTATCATCAAGAGGGGTTATCATGTCTGCGAAATTAACTAGAAGAGGGCTAGAACCCGCTACCCATCGAGTTTAAACAATTCACACAAGAAACCCTATTTTCGTGGTTTTTCAAACATCATTACCTCGAGATTGGCTGGATGAAACTGCGATATTCTTGTACTTTCTTGTAGAGTTTGTCGAGAGCTTCGCGTGGACACCAAGAACGTCGAAATCCGTCGAGAAATAAGCGAGTTACGAACGTTTAAAGTCGGTTTTCTTAGAGAGAGAGAGGGTAGACGAACTATTAGAGAGAGAAAGGGTTGTTGGTGGAATTTATGAGCATTTAAGCCTTGTTCAAGGCTTTTATAGCTCGGGTGAAGTTCGGGTTCGTTTCGGTCGCTCGGTTCGCGTTTCCGGAACGAGACGCGTATTTTACGCGGCTTTAATTAAAACATGATATTAAACTCATTAAAATGATGAGTTTCAAAATTGTAAAAATATAAAATAATAAATATAATTATTTTTACTCTTCGTGTGTTGTCGGATCGTTAAACATTCACAATTTACGTGTATACCCGCAATCGCGTACGTTTTACGATCGTATTAATTATTTAAAGTCGTTTAATCGTAATTATAAGTTCAACATTCGTATTATTATGGATCGTCACCCATAACTATACTCAGTCTCGCTTACAGATTACGATCTTGGTTGAATTAATTAAATGTCATAGTATTCGTCTCGACACTACGCACTAACACTAACCTGTTACACCGAACGCAGTATATATATAGGGCTCACTCTCGCTGCCCACCACTGTTTCGATATAACAAGTTACTGTTCTTGCTTAGTGAAATCGACTGTAAATAAATAATACATACTTGTTTTCTGATTACTAAGATCCTGTAACACACAAGCACACATTTTGAACATACGAATCACATTGATGAACTGAACCATGAATAGACACTGTTCTAACACTGTTTACAACTACATGACTATATGCACAAATGTTACAAGATATAATAGAGATTGGGACTCCGTGTCTGGACACGATTTCCTTCAAGTAAATTCGGGTTAATTTTTCCAACTTATCAGTTTCTTTAATCGGCAGGAAGTGTGCCGATTTCGTAAGTCGGTCTACGATAACCCAGATGGTATCGCAACCACTTGCTGTCTTTGGCAGATTGGTAATGAAATCCATGGAAATCTGTTCCCATTTCCATACTGGAATTTCCGGTTGTTGGAGTAACCCTGACGGTTTCTGATATTCGACCTTAACCTTGGAGCAAGTCAGGCACTTACTCACATACGTTGCGATTTCTGACTTCATGTTAGGCCACCAATAAGTTGCCTTTAGATCGTGGTACATCTTGTCAGAACCTGGATGTACTGAGTATCGGCTCTTATGAGCTTCATCCATTACTACCTTCCTTAATTCCCCATAGCGTGGGATCCAAATACGATCCAGTAGGTAGTAAGCTCCATCATCTTTCTGTTTCATTTGTTTGTCCATCCCTCTCATGGCCTCGGGAGTAAGGTTTTCAGTTTTCAGCGCTTCCTGTTGTGCGACCCGTATTTGATTGGGTAGTTCCGAGTGAATGGTAAGCTGTAGTGCGCGTACGCGTTTAGTTGTTTCCTTCCGGCTCAGTGCGTCGGCTACTACGTTAGCTTTCCCAGGGTGATACTTGATTGCACAGTCATAATCGCCTATTAGCTCGACCCATCTACGTTGTCTCATGTTTAGCTCCTTTTGGTCGAAAATGTGCTGTAGGCTCTTATGATCAGTGAATATAGTGCACTTAGTGCCGTACAGATAGTGTCGCCAGATCTTCAATGCGAACACTACGGCTCCCAATTCCAAGTCATGAGTCGTGTAGTTCTTCTCGTGCACTTTCAATTGTCGTGACGCATAAGCTATGACCTTCTCGCGTTGCATCAGCACACAACCGAGTCCCTGCTTTGATGCGTCACAGTAAACTACAAAGTCTTCGCACCCGTCCGGTAGCGATAGGATAGGTGCACTGCACAATTTCTGTTTCAACAAGTCGAAAGCAGCTTCTTGTTTCTCTCCCCATTCGAATTTCTTGTCTTTGTGCGTAAGGGAAGTCAATGATTGTGCGATCTTCGAGAATCCCTCGATAAATCGCCTGTAGTACCCGGCCAATCCCAGAAACTGTCGCACCTCAGTCGGAGTCTTAGGTGCTGTCCAATTCTTGATTGCCTCAATTTTGGCTGGGTCTACGTGTATTCCTTTCTCGTTTACTACGTGTCCAAGGAATTGGACTTCGCGAATCCAAAAATCACATTTAGAAAACTTTGCATATAGTTGTTCCTTCTTCAGTAGTTCCAAGACACGTCTTAAGTGTTCGGCATGTTCTTCTTGAGTCTTGGGGTAAATCAGGATATCGTCTATGAACACGATTACGAATTTGTCCAGATGCGGTTTACACACCCGATTCATGAGGTCCATGAATACTGCCGGTGGGTTGGTCAGTCCGAAAGGCATGACTAGAAATTCGTAATGTCCGTACCGTGTCCTGAAAGCTGTCTTCGTTATGTCTCCTTCCTGTATTCTGAGTTGATGGTAACCGGATCTCAGATCGATCTTCGAATAGTAGCTTGACCCTTGTAGTTGATCGAACAGGTCGTCTATTCGTGGTAGAGGGTATCGATTTTTGATTGTTACCTTGTTCAGTTCCCGGTAGTCTATGCACATACGGAATGAACCGTCTTTCTTCTTCACAAATAAGACCGGTGCTCCCCAAGGTGAGAAGCTCGGTCGGATGAATCCTTTATCTAACAACTCCTGCAGTTGATTAGACAGTTCCTGCATTTCAGTAGGAGCCAATCGGTATGGTGCCTTGGCTATCGGTACTGCTCCTGGTGTCAGATCTATCTGAAACTCCACTTGCCGTGCTGGTGGTAGTCCCGGTAGATCTTCAGGAAAGGCTTCCGGATAGTCGCGAACAACTGCGATGTCTTCGATCTTCCGTTCCTTCTTTGGTTGTTCGGTGATAAGAGCTAGGATAGCCGTGTATCCTTTCTTCAGATATTTGTTTGCCTTCATGCAGGACATAATGTTTAACGGTATTCCGCGTCGTTCCCCTGGATTGAGATCTGCTCTCCACTTGGCAACGCAATTCGCACAATCTTCTCGTTGCACACGATCTCGGCGTGGTTTGCAGATAGCCAATCCATTCCAATCACCACGTCGAAGCTCCCGAGAGTTACCGGCATCAGGTCAATCACCAGTTGGTGGTTTGCTAACGTCAGAACACACCCTCTGATGATATGTTGCATTTCAATTAGCTTGCCGTCTGCTAACTCTACGGTGTACTTATAGTCTAGTGGTGTTGGTGTCATATTAAGCAGTTTACTAAAATTACTAGAGATGAACTCCTATCGGCACCGGTATCAAATAATATACTAGCATAGACATTATTTAACAGAAACGTACCAGTGACGACGTTTGGATCGTCCTTAGCTTCCCCTGATCCGATGACGAACGCTCGACCCCTAGCTGGGTTGCCACCTGCGTTCTTGTTCTGCGGGCAGTCTCGGCGCATGTGCCCCGGTTTTCCGCAGGTGAAGCACCCCTTCAATGTATTATCCTTGTTGAGGTTGGGATTGGGGTTCGATCGGCATTCCTTGGCCAGGTGCCCGTTTCTGCCACAGTTTGTACATTTGCCCTTCTTGCATGGGCCAAAATGATGATAGTTGCAGCTGTTGCACTTTGGGCTGTTACCCTGATATCCTCCCTTGCCTTGAGTGTTTTGTTGAGTGGCAGTGAAGGCCTTTGCCGGTGCAGTCCGGTGTTGAGTCGGTTGCTGCGGTGAGAAAGTACGATTGTTGCTGGGTTCCCACTTTCGCTTGGGTTCTTGGGGTTTCAGATGTTCACCCCTCTTAGGCAGCTTCCCCTGGGCTACCGCCTGGTCAGTCAGCTTGTGTGCCAAGCGAATCAGTGGTTGGATGGTGGAGTGGTCAGATGCAGTTACCATGCTCTGAATTTGCTCCGGCAGTCCACTTATGAACTGCTCGATCTTTTTATACTCCGGCGTCACCATTGCCGGGCAGAGCTTGCACAGTTCATGAAACCGAGTACAGTACTTCTCGATTTCCGATCCTACCATCTTATGTACCCAGAATTCTTCCTCAAGTTTTCGGATCTCGTCACGAGGACAATACTCCTCGTGAAGCATCCTTGTGAAGTTCTCCCATGGGATAGAGTTGGCGGTCTCCAATCCGAGAGTCTGTACATGGGTGTTCCACCATGTGAGGGCTGGTCCCTCCAGTGTTCTTGTAGCATATTTCACTCGGTTTTCCTCCGAGCATTCAGACATAGAGAAGACTGACTCCAGCTTCTCGATCCAGCGCAGCAGTCCCACTGCCCCTTCGGTACTCTGGAACTTGTGAGGGTGGCAGCTCAGGAAGGCTTTGAACGAACATCCTTTTGCTGCACTCCCATGGGAACCTGTGCATCGGAGTTCAATGTGACATGTTAGCGCTTGAAGTTGTCTACACTAATCTATTCAGATTGGGCAGGTGTTAGTACCGTTGTTGGTGCCGCTAGTCTCGCTAGCAAGTCGGTTGGCTTCGTACTCAGCGAGTACTTTGTTGACCCTCCGTTCAACCATCATATTGATCCTCGCCTTCTCGGCCTTACGCTTGAGATTTCGTGCATTGGATCCCCTTCCCGACATGATTCTATATGGAAGGGTTAGATTGTTAGTCGACATATGTCAGAGTGTTAGTCAAAAGTTAGATAAGATGTCATGTCAGAGGTCAAGTTAGATATCATATCAGATATTGTGTTAGCAATAGTCATAATAATACAACAGATAATAATAAAGCATAATTCTCATTAATATTAAACTTGAAGTACAATGATTTTCAAAAGGAACTACTACCAAAAGCTTCTATGAGCACATCCCGCTCATCTGAGAATACAAAAAGTAAAATACTGAAAGAAATAAAATACTGAAATAGGAAATCTAACTAGACAACCGTGGAGTGTGAATCCCCACTATCGGCAGGACCATCATCGTCCTCCTCCTCGGGATCCTCAGCAGGATCCTCGTCGGCATCTCCCTCTTCGAGGTCCTCCGCCTCGAATTGGGGCTCTGGCTCGGGCTGTTGTTCCTCTAGGAACTGTTAGACCCATGCATTTAACATGGCATCGCTGGCCTGGATCATGGCCTGGTTCTCCTCACTGGCAACCTCCACAGCTGCCAACCGTCCATCGTGTCCATGTGTCACTGCGGCTAAAAAATCCTGCTGCTCCTCGAGCAACGTAGTCCTATCACAGATGTCGGTGACGTCAGCGGCGACCTCCTCCTGTCGCTGGATCACATCCTGAGTCCTAGCGACCACATCATCCTGAGCTCCCTCAATATGAGCAAGTCTCTCCTCTAGCTGCTCCACACGGCTCTGGAGCTGCTGACTATGCTCCAAGAGATCCCTAAACCCATCAGTCATCACTCGTAGCTGACACGATGTAACAGCAAGTACCAGATCGTCCGGCAAGTCCGTACGGTACGTGTACTTTCTACAGTAACTATGTGTACTTATACGATTTGTAAACAGTATTTGAATTAACAGGATCCTAAATACAAGAAATCGTTGTACGTATTTTCGTATAAACTTAAATACATTAAGTACAACGTACATTTGAAACATTAGTTGCGTTTATTAAGTGAAAACTTAATTACAGTTAACACAACAAATTATGAGAAACAACGATGCTCAAACAATACTCAGAAACATATCGGTTGCGATCTGATGTCCACAATTGACAGGAATCAGATGACCGACAAGTCAGTACAAGAACAATGTGAAAACATGATGTTTAGTTGAGTCCGACAGTGAGGAAACACAATTCAAACATAATTACAGTGTTATTTCGGAATAACGAACTGACAGTGTGTTTGCGTGGGTGACGATTCACACAAACATATCTGTGAGTTTAGAGTTCTGAAATAATGACTGAAAAGTAGAAAACAAAAGCCATAAAGCAAAACCATCGTCGTATTCGTTCGGGTGACGATTCGAACGAATTACGCTCGAAGGTGACGCGATCTGACGAAACGAAAACGAAAACACGACACGAACGAAAGTAATTTAATAAAATAAAATAAATAACATTTTACAATTTTGAAACTCATCAAAATAATTAAAATAAACTCTTTTTATTTAATTCCATTTAAATTACGCGTAATTTTCCGGAAACGTAACGAAAACGCGAACCGAGCAACAAAAACGAACCCGAACTCACCCATGGTATAAATACCATGAATGAGTTCATTTTTACTCATTTTCTCTCCTTCTTCCCCACTCAAACCCTAAATCCCGGTTTTGAAAACCCTCACCATATTCAAACTTCAAATGCTCATAACTCTCTCATTTCTTAACGAAATTGAGTGATTCTTCCGCCTAAACGAAGCTCTTGATCTCTACTACACGAAAGTACAACAGATCTAAGCCAAGCTTCACTGAATCGCGAGGTAAGAGGCTGTGAAAGTAGCGAAAAATAGGGTTTTCTCACCCTTTTTGTTCTAGCCTTCTTCTAACCGGTCCAGCCCCTTACCCTTCGAACCCTACACCCTTCAACACCATCTCTGACCTATCTACACCTTCGAAATCACAAGTCAAGACCAGGTTCGAAAGGGGCCTAGCTACGGCCGAAGCATAGGCCGAATGGCCTTGGCCGAATGGCCTTTGGCCACCGATTGAGTCCCATTCGTCAAAACCTATTCGAGCCTTCTTCATTCGCTGGTCAACACCACCATTCGCCACTTAGCTGCCAGCCACCACCTCCGAATGAGCTTCATTCGGGCCATGCTCATTCGACCATTAAACCCTCCATTCGGCCGAAACACCATGAGCCATTCAGTCGACCATGTCTTCTAATCATCCAACAGCTTTGGTCTACTCCTAGCCGCACCTTGGACTGAAAACCCTAAGCTCAACAACCTATTTCCTTGACTATCTCATACGGCAGCCAACAAAAACTACAATTGGGCCAAAACCCTAACTTGAGAGACTACATGGGCCCAACAGAAGTTAATCAGGCCAGCATAGTAATTTCGGCCCAACAATCACTAGCAAGACCCAAATCCATTGATTTAGCCATTTTAACTCAAAAGACTTAACCACAAAACCCTAATGGGCCCAAGTCGTTTCCAACAGGCCCAACAGTAGGCCCAAGCGCATTCTGGTTGGCCCAGGATGGGCCCAATATCATACTGTCCAGGCCCAATGATATCTTGGCCCAGCTAATCTGTTCCAGCCCAGTAGCCCTAGTAGGCCCCAAATATTTAACCAAAACCTTGTTGTGGCCCATATTCATTAGATAACCAAGGACAAATTGGCCCACGATCGATTTCAGCCCAAGGGAACCAGGCCCAGGTTGGCCCATGACCTATTTTACTACAGGCCTTGATGGGATCCAAGGGGCCCAGTAAAATCATCTCCTGGCCCACTGTTTTTGGCCCAAGGCCACAATTCTGGCCAACAGTCCAATTTTAGGCCCACAGTTGTTTCAGCCCATGTAAGCAAGGCCCAGCTTGGCTTATGAACTATATTGGTGAAGTCCCGAGACAAAACCCATTGGGCCCAGTAAAATCATCCCGAGGCCCACCTAGACTAATCCAAGGCCTATTTTGAGGCCCTTGTCTTCATTTCGGAGCCACTTTGTCATTAACTTGGTCAACAACCTACTTCTGGTCCAATTTTGATTCCTACAGCCCAAGATAACATCAGGCCCAACAAATATTGCCTGGGCCCACCTTTGGCCCAATAATTTCCCTTGTGGCCCAATAGAGGCCCATAAGAACACTTGAATTCTAGGCCTTGTAACATTTGGCCGGGCCTTTGTATTCCATTAGTCCAAATCATTGTCCCACACTTTCAAATAAGCCTCACCATCCTCAATTGTTCAAGAACTATTTCAAGGCCCATGGATTTGGGCCCAAGGCCCAACTTGCCACACAAAGGCCCAATAAGTAATTTGGTCACATTGTTCGGTCCATATGCTATGATTAGGCCCACATGGATTCAATACATTTCATAAGATCAAAATAAGATATGTCACAAGAATGTTTGCTTAATTAATTCATAATTATGCGATAAATGTTCAAA
Organism: Mikania micrantha; assembly: GCA_009363875.1. Lineage (NCBI taxonomy): Eukaryota > Viridiplantae > Streptophyta > Magnoliopsida > Asterales > Asteraceae > Mikania > Mikania micrantha. The sequence continues at coordinate 78,639,120 of CM018698.1, forward strand.
ACGTACAAAATCAACAAAGACGAGTTGGAAACTAAGCACTAAGTCTTTCATCAAAGCAAATGGCATATAACTAATGACAAGATGATAACTTATAAGGTCATTAACTTGAATCAAACATATGGGACCGAACAGGGATCATGACCAAGTCTTACGCGTGTTAGCCAACTTTAGGGCTAACACATATATCTACACACACAAATCCCTACAAAACTTATACTTACGAGTCTTAACAACGTGAAATCAATACAGGAACGTGAAAACAAACCAAATTACAATACAGAGCGCGTGCAGTCTTTCGTTTAAGCTAAGTCAACTCAACAGCAACAAGGTGAGTTCATTGCCCCTTTTCTAACATTTTTGTTTTAAAACGCGGGGCTGAGAAGCATGCGTAAACTGTTTTATGTAAATTGTTTACTTGAATGCTTTTATATGTTTACATGTATAACTGTTATCTTAGACTCCTGTTTAGGTAACTGTTATGTATCAAAGAACTATTTCAAAGAACTATTTTCAAAGAACTAAAGACCTCAAACAAAGGACTATTTTCAAAGAACTAACGATCTATTTTCAAAGAACTATATCAAGAAGGTGTTGTCAAAGAACTAACGATCTATATCAAAGAACTAAGTACAAAGAACTATTTTGAGGAACATCTGGGAAATGCTCAAAGATAACATGTGCCAAAGAACTAAAGAACTAAAGAACTATGGACGGTCTAAAGAACTATGAAAGCCTATATATCAAAAGATGTCCTAGCTAGACTGATTGATTATAGGTCACATGTTTGATGAGGTTTACAGATCTCCTCTACTACTAAGTACCTTGATTGACAGACTAGTCTACTCGAGTTGACCAAAGGCCCCAATCATTAGGACTTAGATTTTACTAAATGTTTATTTATTTATTTACTTAAACATTTATAACTGTTTATACAATTACTGTGGTTGATCATCTTGTGTGATGAACTTGTGAAATCAACATGGATTTCAATTGATTGTAAACACAGGGACAATAACAGAAGAACTTATGGAATGGTGTTAAGGGTAAAAATGCCTAATTATCATTACCAGCAGTGTCATATGCACATTAGTATGTGGTGGGATGTTGGCTAGGGCTTGTCCCTTACATATGCCCTATATATAAGCATACCGATGTGGATATTACATGTGGTGTTAATGAGGTTAGGGTCTTTACCAAAGAGGATTTTCAAAACATTTACAAATCATAAAACTATATGAACTCACCAACCATGTGTTGACTTGATCTTTTTGCATGACTTCTCAGGTGATGAACAGGTCAATTAGGAAGTCATTACTTCTGGGCTAGGACTTCAATTAGAAGACTTAGTATTTTGGACCTGCATACTTTTGAAGACATCACACACATACCATTTTGTATATCTTGTGTAAATACAAGATAGAAACTTATGATGTTAATAGTAGATTTACATTGTTAAATTATAAACAATACTGATGTAATTTAACTTTGTAATTCTATCATGTTTAGCATTTCTCATTTATGTATCATGTGCAATATAACAATCTGATCAATCCGATTATCACTCACGATATCGCGCCCCGGGAACCTTCCGCCCGACGGGACAACCGATCCTATCCCGCCGGCTCGGGGTGTGACAGATTGGTATCAGAGCCATGGTTATAGAGAAATATAGGTCACTTAACTAAACGGTTTGGCCTAGACTATAACCTAGGGACCCTGCATATAGAGAACTTAAGATTTAGGACTTATTGCATTGTGTCTTCTGCATTCGATCATTGCACTAACCAATATTCATTTGGTTATGATCAGAATGCCACCACGAAGACAACCTCCCCTGTTGCAATCATCACAAGACCAAGCTCCACACTCCTCAACACCATCGCCAAATGACTCACCACCGCCACCTCCTCCACCGCCTCCACTCCTCCTCCACTGATTACAGGGCATCAGGTTCAGGAACGACTCCCATACTGGATCCTACCACCATTGCATTAGTGACGTTACTAAGTGGCCAGATGACAAACCAGATGAAAGAAGCCATACCGGAGATGTTCCTTCGTCTTCGTAATGAGATCCTTAACACTGGAAACACATCGGGAGAAGCCAGTGGAAATACTGGAGATTCATCTCATTACTCCTACAAGTCTTTTGTAGGATGTAAACCACCCAGCTTTAGTGGGTCTGAAGGCGCCGTTGGATTAATCCAATGGATTGAAAAGATTGAGACGACCTTGGATCTCTGTAGCTGCCCTGAACACCACAAGGTCCGTTATTCAGCTGGAACATTCAACAAGAGGGCTCTGACTTGGTGGAATAGTCAGATCAACGCCCGGGGAAGAGAAGAAGCCATGGCGATGCCATGGGAAGATTTCAAAGCACTGCTGCGAGCAGAGTTCTGCCCCAAGAACGAGCTACAGAAGCTGGAGGTCGAACTATCTAACCATGTGATGAAGGGGGCTGATCACATAGGTTATACTACTCGTTACCACGAGTTAGTTGCTTTGGTACCTGACATGGTACCAACCTTGGAGAAAAGAATAGACAGATATGTAGGTGGACTTCCCGCTGCATTCAGGGTATGGTTGTCTCAGCTAACCCTACTACCGTGGAGTCTGCTGTGAGTTTGTCTGGGAAACTCACCGATCTGATGGTTGCCTCTGGAGTGTTAAAGAAAGAGGCTGATGCTGGCAAGAACAAGGAAGAGTCATCAAGGAGACCTCATCATCAACCAAAAAGAAGCAAAAGGTCATCAAGAACTACACGATGGCCACCCTCTTCAACAAGTAACAGCTGCACCAACAAACCCCAACAAGAGACCCTACATTGGTGCATATCCTTTGTGTGCCAAATGTCAATACCACCATGCTGCTGACACTCCCTGCAAACACTGCACGGGATGTGGAAGGAAGGGTCATTGGGTCCAAACCTGTCGGATGACACCAAAACAAGCAGCCAACAATGCTGCTTTAGCTCTCCCTCCACCTGCTAACCAGAACAATGGTGGATGCTTCAACTGTGGCGAACAAGGCCACTTTGCAAAGAACTGCCTTAAGAAGGCTCAGCAGGCAGTTCAAGCTCCTCGTGGAAGAGCTTTTGCGATTGGAGCACCAGCAGCACGCCAGGACCCAAATGTGGTCACTGGTACGTTTCTCTTACATGACTTTTATGCATCTGTTCTATTTGACACTGGTGCGGATCAGAGTTTTATCTCTGTCGATTTTGCATGCCAACTAGATTCCATAGAAGAACAGTTAGACTCCCTTACATTATAGAAGTAGCTAACGGAAAACAGATCACAGTTAGTACAGTTCATAGAAATTGCCCATTGACACTTAATGGTCATACATTTTCTATCGATTTGATACCGATGGAGTTGGGTAGTTTTGACATCATTGTTGGAATGGATTGGCTTTCCTCTAACCGAGAGGAAGTTGTCTGTTCTGAAAAGCTGCTTCGAATTCCATTGCCCGATGATCGTGTATTGGAAGTCAGAGGGGATCAAGCAAAACGAAGTGTCAAAATCATTTCTTGCATAAAGGCGCGTAAGTGTTTACAGAAGCAGTGGGTAGCTTTCCTGGCTCACGTAGTGGAAAAGGAGAAAGACAAGAAGAAGACAAGAAGACAATACAAGACCCCGGTAGTAAGAGAATATCCAGAAGTATTTCCTGAAGACCTACCAGGTTTGCCTCCTGTGCGACCGGTAGAGTTTCGAATCGACTTAGTTCCTGGAGCAACTCCTGTTGCTAAATCCCTTATCGGCTAGCACCTTCAGAGATGCAGGAATTATCAAACCAGTTGCAGGAATTATTGGACAAAGGATTCATTAGACCGAGCTACTCGCCTTGGGGAGCTCCGGTCTTGTTTGTGAAGAAGAAAGACGGATCGTTCAGAATGTGCATAGATTACAGGGAGCTGAACAAACTAACCATCAAGAATCGGTATCCATTGCCGAGGATTGATGATTTGTTTGACCAACTGCAAGGAGCTCAGTACTTTTCTAAGATTGACTTGCGGTGGTTATCATCAGCTTAGAGTTCAAGACGAAGACATACCGAAGACGGCATTCCGAACCAGATACGGGCATTACGAATTCATGGTGATGCCTTTTGGATTAACAAATGCACCAGCGGTTTTTATGGATCTCATGAACCGAGTGTGCAAGCCGTATTTAGATCAGTTTGTTATTGTTTCATCGATGACATACTGATTTATTCCAAGAGCAAAGCAGAACACGAGCAACATCTCAGAAAGATCTTGGAACTGTTGACAGAACAGAAGCTTTACGCCAAGTTCTCTAAATGTGAATTTGGCTAAGAGAAGTTCAATTTCTGGGACATGTAGTCAACAGTGAGGGAATACACGTAGATCCCGCCAAGATTGAAGCAATAAAGAACTGGGACACTCCGAAGACACCAACGGAGATACGGTCTTTTCTGGGATTGGCAGGTTATTATAGGAGGTTCATCTCGAACTTTTCTAAGATAGCTTTGCCTCTCACTAAATTAACTCAGAAGAGTAACCGTTTGTCTGGGAGCAGAAACAAGAAGATGCTTTTCATACATAAAGCAGAAGTTATGTAATGCTCCAATCCTATCACTCCCGAAGGAGGATGTGATGACTTTGTCGTTTATTGTGATGCATCCCATCAGGGATTTGGTTGTGTACTGATGCAACGGGACAAAGTTATCGCTTATGCATCAAGACAGTTAAAGGTTCATGAGAAGAATTACACTACTCATGATCTTGAACTGGGAGCTGTAATCTTCGCACTGAAGATTTGGAGACATTATTTATATGGCACCAAGTGTACCATATTCACTGATCACAAGAGTCTGCAGCACATTTTTGATCAGAAGGAGCTCAACATGCGACAACGCCGTTGGGTTGAACTTCTGAATGATTACGATTATGTGATCAAGTACCATCCGGGCAAGGCAAACGTTGTTGCTGATGCCTTGAAGGCCGGAAGGAACGGGTCAAACCCTTGCGCGTCAGAGCAATGGGAATGACGGTGCAGACAAGCTTACACGACAAGATCATGCAGGCCCAACAAGAGGTGATTGAACGAGAAAACTTGAAGAAAGAACTTGATTGCGGTGTGGAGAAACATTTGGAAACAAAACCTGATGGATTGTTTACTCCAAGGATCGTATCTGGATTCCTGCAGTAGATGAGTTAAGGAAGCTTATTTAAGAATGAAGCCACAAGACCAGGTACTCTGTACATCCTGGTGCTGATAAAAATGTACCAAGACTTGCGTGCATTTTATTGGTGGCCGGGTATGAAGAAGAGACATAGATGAGTATTGGTCGATGCCTTACGTGTGCTAAAGTAAGGCAGAACACCAGACCAAAAACCCTCAGGTTTACTGGAACAACCTGAAATTCCACTCTGGAAGTGGGAACAAATAGCTATGGACTTCATTACCAAGCTACCCCGCACTTCCAGTGGTCACGATACAATTGGGGTGATCATCGATCGTTTAACAAAATCTGCTCACTTCTTGACGATGCGTGAAACTTTCACGATGGATAAACTGGCAAGATTGTACATCAATGAGATAGTGGTACGCCATGGTGTGCCATTGTCGATTATCTCTGATAGAGACAGCAGATTTACTTCAAGGTTCTGGCAATCACTGCAGAAATCTCTAGGGACACAGTTGAATGAGGACAGCTTACCATCCACAAACGGACAGTCAAAGCGAACGTACAATTCAAACCCTAGAGGACATGTTAAGAACTTGGGTTCTAGATTTTGGTGGAATTGGATTCTCATTTGCCACTAATCGAGTTCTCCTACAACAACAGTTATCACAGCAGCATCGGTTGTGCCCCATTCGAGGCTCTTTATGTCGTCGAAAATGTCGGTCGCCGATCTGTTGGTCGGAAGTAGGAGATAATCGTATCACTGGGCCAGAAACTTATACTAGAGACTACAGACAAGATAGCTCAGATACAACAAAGACTACAAGCAACACGAAGCAGACAAAAGAGCTATGCTGATAAACGGCGCAAAGCCGTTGGAATTCCAAGTGGGAGATCGTGTCATGTTAAAGGTTCTCCTTGGAAAGGTGTAGTTCGATCGCGAAGAAAGGCAAACTAACACCACGATACGTGGGACCGTTCGAGATCATCGAACGTATGGTCCTGTGGCGTACAGATTGAACTTACCAGATGAACTCAGTGGTGGTGCATGACGTGTTTCACGTCTCGAACTTAAAGAAATGCCTTGCTGACGAATCACTCATCATTCCGCTTGAAGAGATTCAAGTTGATGAACAATTGCACTTTATCGAAGAACCTTTAGAGATTATGGATCGTAAGGTTTAAACAACTGAGGCGAAGCCGTATCCCCATTGTAAAGGTTCGTTGGAACTCAAGACGCGGACCCGAGTTTACTTGGGAACGTGAAGATCACATGAAGTTAAAGTATCCCCAACTGTTTGAAGAGGAAGCTGTACCCGATAACAACTCTTAAATTTCGGGACGAAATTTCTTTAACAAGGGGAGACTGTAACAGCAAGTACCAGACGTCGGCAAGTCCGTACGGTACGTGTACTTTCTACAGTAACTATGTGTACTTATACAATTTGTAAACAGTATTTGAATTAACAGGATCCTAAATACAAGAAATCGTTGTACGTATTTCGTATAAACTTAAATACATTAAGTACAACGTACATTTGAAACATTAGTGCTGCGTTTATTAAGTGAAAAACTTAATTACAGTTAACACAACAAATATGAGAAACAACGATGCTCAAACAATACTCAGAAACATATCGGTTGCGATCTGATGTCCACAATTGACAGGAATCAGATGACCGACAAGTCAGTACAAGAACAATGTGAAAGCATGATGTTTAGTTGAGTCCGACAGTGAGGAAACACAATTCAAACATTAATTACAGTGTTATTTCGGAAAACGAACTGACAGTGTGTTTGCGTGGGTGACGATTCACACAACATATCTGTGAGTTTAGAGTTCTGAAATAATGACTGAAAAAAAGTAGAAAACAAAAGCCAGAAAGCAAAACCATCGTCGTATTCGTTCGGGTGACGATTCGAACGAATTACGCTCGAAGGTGACGCGATCTGACGAAACGAAAACGAAAACACGACACGAACGAAAGTAATTAATAAAAAAAAAAAAATACATTTTACAATTTTGAACTCATCATCAAAATAATTAAAATAAACTATTTTATTTAATTCCATTTTAAATTACGCGTAATTTTCCGGAAACGTAACGAAAACGCGAACCGAGCAACAAAAACGAACCCGAACTCACCATGGTATAAATACCATGAATGAGTTCATTTACTCATTTCTCTCTTCTTCCCCACTCAAACCCTAAATCCCGGTTTTGAAAACCCTCACCATATTCAAACTTCAAATGCTCATAAACTCTTCATTTCTTAACGAAATTGAGTGATTCTTCCGCCTAAACGAAGCTCTTGATCTCTACTACACGAAAGTACAACAGATCTAAGCCAAGCTTCACTGAATCGCGAGGTAAGAGGCTGTGAAGTAGCGAAAAATAGGGTTTTCTCACCCTTTTTGTTCTAGCCTTCTTCTAACGGTCCAGCCCCTACCCTTCGAACCCTACACCCTTCAACACCATCTGACCTATCTACACCTTCGAAATCACAAGTCAAGACCAGGTTCGAAAGGGGCCTAGTACGGCCGAAAGCATAGGCCGAATGGCCTTGGCCGAATGGCCTTTGGCACCGATTGAGTCCCATTCGTCAAAACCTATTCGAGCCTTCTTCATTCGCTGGTCAACACCACCATTCGCCACTTAGCTGCCAGCCACCACCTCCGAATGAGCTTCATTCGGGCCATGCTCATTCGACCATTAAACCCTCCATTCGGCCGAAACACCATGAGCCATTCAGTCGGCCAAGTCTTCAATCATCAACAGCTTTGGTTACTCCTAGCCGCACCTTGGACTGAAAACCCTAAGCTCAACAACCTATTTCCTTGACTATCTCATACGGCAGCCAACAAAACTACAATTGGGCCAAAACCCTAACTTGAGAGACTACATGGGCCCAACAGAAGTTAATCAGGCCAGCATAGTATTTCGGCCCAAAAATCACTAGCAAGACCCAAATCCATTGATTTAGCCATTTTAACTCAAAAGACTTAACCACAAAACCCTAATGGGCCCAAGTCGTTTCCACAGGCCCAACAGTAGGCCCAAGCGCATTCTGGTTGGCCCAGGATGGGCCCAATATCATACTGTCCAGGCCCAATGATATCTTGGCCCAGCTAATCTGTTCCAGCCCAGTAGCCCTAGTAGGCCACCAAATTTTAACAAAAACCTTGTGTGGCCCATATTCATTAGATAACCAAGGACAAATTGGCCCACGATCGATTTCAGCCAAGGGAACCAGGCCCAGGTTGGCCCATGACCTATTTTACTACAGGCCTGATGGGATCCAAGGGGCCCAGTAAAATCATCTCCTGGCCCACTGTTTTTGGCCCAAGGCCACAATTCTGGCCAACAGTCCAATTTTTAGGCCCACAGTTGTTTCAGCCCATGTAAGCAAGGCCCAGCTTTTCTTATGAACTATATTGGTGAAGGCCGAGACAAAACCCATTGGGCCCAGTAAATCAGCCCGAGGCCCACCTAGACAATCCAAGGCCTATTTTGAGGCCCTTGTCTTCATTTCGGAGCCACTTTGTCATTAACTTGGTCAACAACCTACTTCTGGTCCAATTTTGATTCCTACAGCCCAAGATAACATCAGGCCCAACAAATATTGCCTGGGCCCACCTTTGGCCCCAATAATTTCCCTTGTGGCCCAATAGAAGCCCCATAAGAACACTTGAATTCTAGGCCTTGTAACATTTGGCCGGGCCTTTGTATTCCATTAGTCCAAATCATGTCCCACACTTTCAAATAAGCCTCACCATCCTCAATTGTTCAAGAACTATTCAAGGCCCATGGATTTGGGCCAAGGCCCAACTTGCCACACAAAGGCCCAATAAGTA